>CM063717.1:3758083-4358083 GCA_032441835.1 Slavum lentiscoides | reverse complement strand
AGAATTCTACACGCGCGTAGTTGCATCACAAATGAAATCATCATTTTAAAATAATATGTAATTTTGAAAATGGGATATAAAATTCGTTTGGTGGTAACTGAATTATATTTCACGTATAGGTTACTGTAACGTGAAACACATACCCACGCATGGAACATTTTATTGTAAATCGGTGTTTATCGATAGGTTTTTTTTTTTTTTTTTTGGCGGGTGGATCACGCCGTTACTGTTATCCAACGTGTACAATACGTACTGCGTTTCAATTATTACTTATTAGCAAGTAGGCGTCTAAATATTTAATATTTTGTTTTCGAACTTTGTTTGGAACTTTAATTAGAATTTTCAACGGTGTATTTTAACTTTTTTAGTCATGAATAATTAACTCGTTGACACAGTTGATTAATTTTTTAAAACTCCTTATATTCTAACCTTTTTTTTTTTTTCTGAGACGCAAGAATAAGAAGAAACAAAATATTCACACCGTTTCCAATTTTATGATATGTGCCACTTTCCCACGATATAAGAAAATATTCCTTTCGGAATTCGATTTGTCAATAAGTAAGTTGGGACTGTACTCCACGTATAATGTAATGAGCGTTAATTACGAATAAAGTCTATATAAATTGGATCGGACTTGTATTGAATATTTTATGTGCCCATGCAGTGGACACTTATCATTTTTTTTCAAAAATTTTAATTATTTAAAAAAATAATTTGTACGTACTCCTATTTAGCTACTATTTAATCCACCAAAAAAAAAAGGGGTTTTTTCCATTTTATTCGTGATTTTTATTGAATTTTTATATTATTACCACGTGTAACTGTTGTCAAAGGTCAGTATAGAAAAAAAAAAAACGCGTGTAATATAATTCTCGACCCAAAGGAGTATTGGAAATTAAAATATGATGTCAGAAGACAAAAAGAGTTTTTGGGTTTCGGATGAAAACGAAGAGGAGGATCGAGGATGAGATCGTTTTTGTATCTTTTTACACGCACGTATTATTACTTCGAACGTAATATTTTGTACAGTGTGTCTCGTGGAGATTTCGTTCTATTCAACTTTTTCTTTTAAAAATAATTGTAATGCTTAAAATTGTTATAATATTAAAAAAATAAATAAATACTAATTGAGATGGTTGCCCAATTTTATAAAATTTACACGTTTTTAAAAACATTTTAATTTTGTACGTCGTTAATTCATAAAAGTTTATAAAAATTCAAATATTTTTTTCTTGCCAATGTCGTCGGCGATTGTGTTTACAGTAAATTATTACCAAAAAAAAAAAAATATATATATATATTTATCAAATAAAACGAAATTTTTGTTGCGTTTGTCATATCTCCTCGAAACGCTCTGCCCGGGTGTACGTTATTTTTCGCGAACCGTCGTCGGTGGTGGTGGGGGGTGATGTGTTGTACGTTTTCCGGCGGTAAATAAAAAAATAGACGATCGCCGCGCCGGAGGGAGGAAAGGAAACGGCTCTAAACGGACAGCGTTTCCCATCGCCTTTACGTGCAAGTAAGCAAACGTCCCGAGTCTTTTCTCTCTTCCCGTGTCGTGACGATGACGCGTATGATATATTACAAGCACGTACACAAAATAAAATTTCGGGGGGGGGGGTTTACAAAATATAGCAATACAAATTGTACAGCAACATAATAAAACAATTTCTTCCTTCTTACTCATTATTTTTTAATGTGACAAGAAATTATTTCGGGGGGTTTGAACCCCAAACCCCCCTGTATACGTGCCTGATATATTACGTCACACGCGATTCTCGTGTCGTTTGAATGGCAAAAAGAAAAACAATTTTTTTCCCGAAAGACACTATAATTATATGGGTGGGGGGTGAAATCGGAATTGACTACTTTTTTTTGTTATAGTTGTGCGCAGAGTAGTACAACAAAGTTCGTAACCGCACGACACGGGGTCCTCCTCTTCCGCAGTGATATCCTCCCGAGCAGTGGCGTAGCCAGAAATCAGTCGAGGGGTAAGGAACCCCCCCCCGGGTTATTGAGTAAATGTGATATAATTTACTAGTATATTAAACTCAAAACACTTTACTTTGACAAGACGAAAAATAATGAATATACTCTCAATTTATAGCAGATCAAACTAGAAATCCGTTCTATATACAAAGACGAGTTAAAAAAACGAAAATTTAAACTTAGTATTTTGCCAATTTTAGAAAAAATTTGCGTATTCTTCTTAATTTGTATGTATTTTCGTGCGTATTTAATATATATATATATACAGTTTTTTTTTTGTAAAAATGATGTTTTTTTCTTATTTTAATATTACTATATAAAAAAAGTCAAAGGGTGGGTCTGAACCCTTAAACCCCCGCCGCCATGGCTACGCCACTGCTCCCGAGTAATTAAATTACAGCGGAACTGTAATGTGTTTAAACGAATTTATTTGATTTTGGGGAATCGCGTTTTGTTAAAAAAAAAAACGGCGTTTCTATATTTTAACGAATTCGTTTTGCAACGAGTCGTTATTAACTGTACTCTATTCAGAATAAGAATGACCACTTTTGCGCATCATGCATACTGAGCCGCCGGAACGGTTCGATCCCCCGGCGGCGATATTCAGGTGCGCCGTGATTGGTCGTCAGTTGTCGACCGCTGTCGTTACTCGTCGCGTTTGACAGCCGCCGCCGTGTATACAGATGATTATCTGGCTCGGCGGTGGGGGCACGGTGAACGTCAGCGCTCACCGCGGCAACAGACGTGCGCGAACGAAACGAATTTTCGTCGGTCAAGTGGGCATTCTTATTCTGAATAGAGTATATATTACATGTTATTAATTAGAATGTTTGCAAGGGGGGTCCATGCCTGTTTAAACATAAAGAATAACAAAAATCTGGTATAACACTCTAGAAATTTAATACGTTTTTCACGAAAATACAAATCGACGTTCATTATAAATTAGAGACGGGATTTTTATGTTTCCACATATTTCTATTGAGTAGCCTCCACCAAATTGGATGATCTCGATTTTTCTTCGACGCCATTCATTTACCTACATGAAACCTGTTATACAAAACATTTTTAACGCGTAAAAAAGCCTAGTTCAAGGTTAGACAATGTTCTGTGCCAATTAAACGTGTTTTAGGAATACAGAATCTATTGATCGAACGTTTCACAAAAAAAAAAAAACGTAAAAATAGTATTGCGACCTGAACCGACGTGATATAAGAACAAATAAACGTATTATATTGAACTATTGGTTTTACAGGTAACGAATTTCCCTCAAAATATTTCATTTGTATAACGTTTATCGTTAAAAATTTCGTCGTTCTCGCGTACGACGGTCGCGTGTAAACTTCTCGTAGAAACAAAAATGTATTTTTATCGAGTCGCAGAAATTGTCCAGTTGACTTTTCGATTGATGTATTTATTTACTTATTTTTTTCTTACAAAATTTTTTGTATATCGAAAAACGATGAGCGACGGGATTAGATTGATTCGTTCGTATTATTCTGTACCTACAATAACGTATTTCGTTACATCCATTCCGTGTAATAAATACGAGATTTTAAGAGAGAGGGGGAAATGTTTCTTATTATAACGACATTTCTTCAAAAGAACCGCGTCGACCGTTCGTAGTAATATATATTAATGAATAAAAGTAAAAATATTAATAAATCAATTTATAGTAATAAAACCGCCGGTGTCATTTTGTCGCGCTAGATTTGTTAACATTATATTATTATAGGGTAAAGACTATAATACAAGGAAGACGTTTTGTCTTAAACCGTTTTCGAATAATGGCTAGTAAACCGCTTCGTGTATACGAACAATATTTATTTATTTTTTTTTGTTTTTTCTCGTACATTCGATATAATACGTTATTATACAGCTAAAGTTATAATGTTATGCGTGTAGGTATGTTACCTTTATACCGCGTCCTCGAGGTTTTTGTCTCTTCGAATTTAATTATTGTAATGTCCTTCCAAGGACTGTTGTGTGTGTACGACTGCAGGACAAAATTATTACCTCGACATAGAAACGGAGGAGGAGAAGACGAGAGAGCAGCAAAAAAATTGTACGCTCTGTAATATTATTGTGTAGAACAGTGCTTCTCAAACTGGGGGCTGTGGCTGTATTACTGGGGGGGGGGAGGGGCCGTGAAATATTTATTTTATTTAGGCTTTATAAGCGTTTATGAAAAATGTTTGATTATAAGGGGGCCTTGACAGTTTTACATTAAATTTAGGGGGCCCCACGACAAAAAAGTTCGAGAAACACTGGTGTAGAAAACGAAAGTCTTATCCCTGCGCTCCTCCTCGTTCGCCGAGGACGAAATTGTGCTGAAAATTCGGAATTTTCTCGCCAATTTAAATTGTGTAAATTAAACAGAAAAAAAAAAGCCAAACCATTTCTTCCGAAAGTACTCTTGTTTATCCGTACGCGTTCGATTTTGAGCATAAATTATGTGGCTCTAAAAAAACCACCCCCGAATAAACGTTCCTGTCGTTTTGTTCGAAATCTGCGAATTTTTTTTTCCACGCCTTAGTAACCGTTCTCGTATTCGTTCGATTTCCGTTTCTACGATATTATTATACCGTCGTAATAATATATGCGTCGTACGTGCTCTGTTACGTCATTTATTACATAAATGATGTTTTACAATTTTTATGCTGAACGTGTAATGTATACCAAACGGTCCTGTTCGAAAATTCGTTCCAACCGTTCCTGTTATTAGTGTACTTTCGGAAACGACGAGGCTCGTTAGTTAAAGTCCTATGCTCGTACATCGCTGTTTACCGTGTACGCACGGTAAATCGGCTTCAGTCGGACGTATTGTAAAATATTTGGGGAAAAAAAAAACTGGCTACCACTCTCTCCGTCCCTCGTTCAAAGTATATAACGAGCGAATATTATTTTTAATCTATAAATTTGCAGCCGTATTGCGATTTATAAATTGTAATAATAATAACGATTGTAAGACAGTCTTAGTTTTCTCCTACTACAGGAGACTGACTCGATTCATTTTTGTTTTTTTATTTAGGTTTTTTTAAATTCTCACTCGTATACAGTGATAGTCCGAAATGGCATTCAAAATTGATACGCAAATATTTTCACGTTTAAAAACAAATTTTAATTTTCTACACCGGAATATATTGATATATTTCGTATACATCGGATATCCGAATAAAATGTACGTTGGTATTCCTTTGACGTTCGCCCTCTAGTATGACCTCTTGGATTTTTTTTTTGTATTAATTTAAAAAAAAAAAATTGCTCGTAATACACTCATTCGGATGTATGGAGACGCGAAAGAAAAACAGTTGTCTGCGATATGTTTTTTTTGTGTACGTATACGAATGTTTCGACGTGGAAGTTAATATTTGTTTTAATTATATCAGTTGTCGATGACGCGATCGAGAGTGAAGTCAAATCCGATAATTATTTTATAATAAAAACAACCGGTGCCAATAAGAGAATGGAATGATATAATTAAATTTCCGTTTCGATTTTTGGCACTGCGGTTCAAAGTAATTTCGAATGTATTTAGTAATACAATCGCGTATTATTAATATCGTACAAAATATAGTTTAACGTTTCAGAGTCCTCGTTTTTAATAGTATTTTATTTAATACAAACGTTCGTTTGTCTACAGAGTGTTTTCTCATCACTAATACTTCTTATAGGATTATCATTGTCGCAGAAAAATAAAGAAAAAAACGTGTCTCAGTAGGCGGTCACCTCCTGATCAGTCATATATTTATATGTATTGTTGTTATTATTATTTGAAATAAAAAAACATATATATATATCACGCGTTTTAATGTTGCAGAAGAGAGGAGCTTGATGGCGAGCATCGTCACTGCGGCAGCCATCAACACTAAGTGAGTAGAAAATAATTTGTTTTCATTTCGAAATCGTCCAAAGACGACACAGAACGTAATATTTTCACATTTCTTCTACTCGTAATAATAACTAATACGACACGCACGTGTCTTGTCGCTTCAGGATTCTCTTCTCCCTCTCACGAGTATACCGTTCCAAAGAGAATATGATGTCGAGGAGGGGTCGAGGAGAGTTTGTATACACGCATACGGTGTACAAGGCTATTCAGAAGTGTTCGCCCCGTTTCAAAAGTTCGTATTCGTTTTAAAAATGTGAAAAAAAAAAACGATGAGTCGGCGGTCAGTGGCGTGTCGAACTCATTTTTTGGTTTTGCGCGCCACATTTTTACAATTACTCGTCCACCTCACCGCATTTGACGCTTAATATTTATTTTAGTACTCGCCTTATACTATCAGTTTATCTGTTTCATAGTTCTAAAATTTTATTTCTTTTACTATTCTAGTTTTATTAGGTTTCACTTGTATACAGCGTTTGCCGGTATTGTACACGAATAGAGCAAAACCCAGAGATTATTGGTTCATTATTAACTTCGTTAATTTGTACCGGATACATATAGTTTTTTTTTGATCAGAAGTGATAGTTTGATGATGGTAGATCGGCTTCATAATGTATTAGTTACTTCTGACGTCTAGTAGTTGTCTTCTTCGTTCAGTGTATAATATATTGTGTAATCTTTGTGTATTAATTTGCCGTTTGGTGTATTATAATAAATAGGTGACCGGAGACGAGAGGTTCAAGAAAAAAAGAAGAAAAAAATTGTGAAAATAATATGACAATTACATATAATATATAAACCGCACATATTATACACATTCATCGATAACGCATGATGATCAGAAGACTGATGTTATTTCGGCAGTATTTAAGAATTTCCAAAAACTTGTATTTTTTTATCCATTGTATTGAAATTGTAATAATATAATTTATTTGTTTTGTATAGTGTTGTATTATACATTTCATATGAGTAAAATAAATATAAATAAAACATGCTTATAGTATTTTTATTTATTTATTTTTTATTCATTTTTTTTTTTTATTTTACTTTTAATATGATATTATTGTAACGTAAAATTAATATAGTTATTATTTTTTCTTTTTTTTTATTGTATACAATTGAATCGAGTTTTTAATTTTTATTTACATCAACAAATAGATAAACCTAAAATGCTATTTTTAAAAAAAAAAAAATAAAATAAAATATTACAAATGTAAGCAAAGCGACAAGAAAAAAAAAAGATACATTCAATTTGATTTACGATTTTACTCATATAATTATATATTAATCTTATATTTGTTTAACATCTATATTATAATATAGTCGATTAAATGACTGTATTTTAACTATAAATTATTATATATATATATATATATATTATATAATAGTAACACGCAATATTAGTTTTTTATTTTCTGTTGAGCACTGTTGTAGTTGTTTGCTGGACTTAATTTGCCGTTTCTCGTGGCCGATCTGAAACAAAAAAACAAAAACGTTTCTCATTAGTCATCATCAGAATTTAATATTATGATTTCACGCGATACGTCTGTTATTATTATTATTGTTTTTTTTTTTATTTCGTATACAGAACGGTTATTTTATCGTAACATAATAGTTTGTAGACGTTCACAAAATTATAAATGGGAAATGTTAATTTTCTGTCGACGAGAAAGAACGGTTTTCATAATATTTATATTTTATATGTATGCTGGTAATAAGCGACAGTCGGATTATTCGCGCGACGTCTTCATACATATTTTTTTTTATCGTACATTTT
The DNA here is from genome assembly GCA_032441835.1 of Slavum lentiscoides. Taxonomy (NCBI): domain Eukaryota; kingdom Metazoa; phylum Arthropoda; class Insecta; order Hemiptera; family Aphididae; genus Slavum; species Slavum lentiscoides. Next base: position 4,350,431 of record CM063717.1, on the reverse strand, counting down.
TTTTTGTTACAAGTTTCAATTCGGAGGGAAAAATCAGAAAGAATTATTTTTTGTTTTCTTAAAGACTCAACAGCTGTTATTATTATTATATATATTATTATAATGGGGAAAAGACCAAGAGGCAGACCTCGGCAGAGATGGTACGATACAGTTGAGGAAAACCTGAAGAAAATCAGTCCATTGCTGAATATGGAAGTGGCATTGGATGGGGAAAGGTGGAAAAGCGTGTTAGAAGCGGCGATGGTTCTAAATGGACCGGTATAAGCCAAAAAAAAAAAAATAAATAAAAAATTATTATTATTATACACCTAACAATAATAATAATAATAATAATAATAATAATTATAATGATGTGTTTACTTTTTGAGTATAACAACAACAAAACAACCAACAATAATAATAATAATAATAATAATAATAATAATAAAAACAGCAGGTGTTCAAAAATTAAATTTAAATTAGTTAAACTTAATATACGTAGGTAATTTCATATTTATACGACAAACGTTTTTGTTTAAATTTTTCTGTAAATTTTTTTTTTTTAAATTACCGTCCGGTCGTCATAGTGTTTGTGAAAAATGCATTCGGTGGTATAAGGAAGGGCTTTTTTCTTCTCTTAAATAACGACGACCGCTATAGTTGGCACGTCGTTTTATACTCGAATATACACGCGTCGCGTATATTATTTTGTTTATCGGCGCCGGTAATTGTTTTCTGCGCGTATGCAATATTACCATTATTCTGTAACGAAAGGAGCTGCAGCGTGTACACGTGTATATCGTATTATTATTACTTTTTTTTGTTTCCTTACGGTATTAAATTATACGAAGCTGCCGTCGAGTTTATGCGAGCGAAAACATTTTTTTTTAAATTTTTTAATACCGCGTTCTGAATAATTTAGCGGTGTCGTGTAAAATTATAATATACGAGTATATACACTTACACGGACGGCGCAATTATCTTTTGCTGAAGTAATTTCGGTAATTTTTTTTTTAAACACTCGTATTTCATCGATACAGGTCCTATACTCCCGGGCGCAAACGAAATATTTAAAATTCTATCATAACAACCCAATTTGGTGCGTCTCGACGTTATTTATTTTTGTATTTATATATACTGCGCAGTCATACGCGCCAGCGAGAAAAACGCCCAAATAATAAAATAACTCGATTATTATACACGATGACAAGACGAGTGAAAATTTCGTATAAAATTCTCGTATATATATATATGTTTGTACCCCGGAAGTAAAGGAAACCACGTCCATTTTTGATGAAATTCAGTTAGCTTCATGCGTCCTTGTCGTACATTTTACGTTCTGTATATATATATATATAAGGTATAGGGCGCATTATGTCCAGTTATCAAAAGTAACGGAAATAACGCGATGGAAAATAAAACCAAAGGTCTAAAGGCGTGTACGACACTACCTATATGTTTACAAAAGATGCATTATTTTTAGAAATGATCAAAATTCACTTACCTATTAAAATCAGTGTTTCTGACTTTTAAAGAATTAAGAATATACCTACTATAATAATGATGTACTAAAATTTCGTAAAGCAATTCGTATTAGTCGCGGAAGAAAAACAAATTTATATAGATGAAAATTTGATTTCCTGTGAAATTATATACTATTTTGTGACACGCGGTTTCCTTAACCTCCGCGGGGTACAGATATATATAAAAACGAACGCGTATTATCTACTATATAATTATTTATTTTAAAAAAAAGTATAAATTTTTTTTTTTTGTCTCCGTTTACCGAAAAGTCGGTGTTTTAATCGCGCGCTCGCAAGAAAATCGATATTATTGTCGATATTAAAAATATAATTTTTTTTTTTGGAAAACAAAAAAAAAAAAAAAAAATTATCCGTCCGTATATATATAAAAAAATATATACGAATTTAAAAAAATTCTGTTTTTATTTTTTACGATTTTCTACTCGCGGTTTTGGCGCGGTGCGATTATAGACTGCTGCAGCAGAGCCCGCGATTTGAACGGACCGCGCGCCGTATTGCGTGGTGTGTTCGTGTAAACGCTACGCGGTTTTTTCATATGGCGCGTTAACGACGAACAAATTTTTAGGGGGGGGGGGCGGTTGTTGTAATAAATTCCGATATACGCGCGTGCGGTAAATTCTGCAAATATTGTTTTGGCAACAACGAGCCTAATATAATATAATCGGCAACGGCCGTGTGGGTTAATTTACTGTTAAAAACGTCACCGAGCGAATGATAATAATTTTTTTGAAAAATGAATATTTTAACGCGGTGATTTATTTATTTATTAATTTTTTTAAACGGATAAATCGCCATGCGATCACGGGAATTTTCTCGAGTGTTGTCCCGAAACAGGTTCGGACTGGCTAAAAAAGGCCTATAACGTGCAAATTAGTTTAAGAGGCCCACCAAACCAAAAAAAAAAAAAATTTGATCGCTACGCACGTTCATTATTTACCATAATAATATATTCTTAAAGAGACACACGTATAAATTATTATTACCTATTTTATCAAATATAATGTATACCAAATTAATCTTACTTTTTTATTTAAATAAAAAACTTTTCCAATTAAAACTTTTATATCACATAATATGATTGAAATAAAAAAAATATAATTATTAATAATATACATTAATACATATAATAAAAATTAAATGTCAATATGTTATAGTAAAATCGAGCTCTATATAAAAATATATTAATTTTAATATGAACAATATATTTGAATACATTATTTATATGAATCAATAATTGTAATCTACAATAATATACGTTTTAATTCGTTAGAAGAATAAAATTCATAAAACAATATCAGCTTCGCGCAGTTTAGTAGTATTAACGCTTCATGAAGATCTTGCAACGACTTTTAATAGAATAATATTTAATCAAATTAATATTTGGGAGGCCCACTTCGCCGGGGCCCACCGTGCGTTCGCACGTCAATACCGTGGGTCAGTCCGACCCTGGTAGAAAACCTATGGGTAAGTGTACAGTAGATGTGCTTCATCAGTCATCGATGGATAGTCCGGTCTAGACGTGGGGATTACTGATGGTTTTCCAAGAGTACGTATACTCAAACGACTGAGAAACTTTCTTCCGCCACATTTATTTGTTAAATTTAACAAATTAAAATATACGAGTATATAAAGTACAGGATTTAACTATTTAAGTATTTTATTTCTTAAAGAAAAAAAAAGTAAGTACCTACACGCTTATTGTGGAAGTAATAATTGACGTGTGTATTCGATGACTTTTGTGTACGAAAGTATAGTTTTGAAACTTAAATATATTGACTTAGATTCAATTTAAAGTTTTGCTGGAAAAACAATACGGGAGTAGAACTTAAATTTGTTTTCCCTCTGGATGATTTTCTAGAATCCTTTGTTGGACCAATGAGTATTTTTTTTTTTTAAATGTTAGCTTTTCGAAAAAAAACTTTACTCACTATCCTCGTGAGCAACGCGCACTCGCCAATACATACACCTACCGCCGCGTATACAGCTGCTGCAGGCACGTTACCTGAGATGGTAAATTTGATTTAGGTCAAAGGTTCGTTAATGCGTATAGGACACTTACCAAGATCATCCAAAAGAAAACATCAAATAATTCGACGCGTTAATCATGTGTAATTCGATATTATTATAAAAACGAACGAGGGATTTAAACTGTTATTTAAAGTAAATTATGCTCGAGAACTTGGTGATTGTTTTATACTATACACTATAAATTCACAAAAATAATACACTTTTATTGCGTATACGTATTTCGACGGCAACTACGCGTTGTCACCTCCGGCGCGTATCGACTACTACTAAACCGTTAGGCACTATATACACCCGTATTTATACAGTTTATATCTCCGATGACGTCATCACAAAACGGCCGCGTCGGTTGGTCGTGATTCAACGACCGCGCTCACCGCAAGTCTATGCTGCCGCCATCTGGTTTACATTAAATTATTAATTTTAATAATGAATTCTATAATGGTCTCAGTTTAACAAGTTATTTTTATTTTTTGACATTTCTATTGTTTCTCTTATGTTTAATCCTTTATATTTATTTACAATTTTTTTCTTTAAGTTTTGCCGATTTAATATTATGGTTATAAAACATTAATTTGAAAGCGCTATTAGGAAACACAATGGATAAAATAAAAAAATTAGGGAAATCGAGTAATTTATTAATTGAAACATTTATTGAATATATTTATAACCTTAATATTAAATCTTCAAAACTTAAAAAAAAGTGTAAATAATTATAAAGAATTAAACATAAGAGGAGCAATAAATAAAAACAACTTGTTAAACTGGGACTCAAGTCCATTGTAAATTTCGTTATTAAAATTAATAGTTCAATGTAAACCAGATGGCGGCAGCGTAGATTTGTGATGGGCGTGGTCGTTGACTCATCGTTTTGTGGTGACGTCATCGGAGATATAAACCGTATAAATACGGGTGTATGTAGTGTCTAACGGTTTAGTAGTAGTCGGTTCGCGCTGAAGGTGACAACGCAGTACGTATACGCAATAAAAGTGTATTATTTTTGTGATTTTGGGTTTATAGTGTATACTGTATAGTATGTTATTTAAACGTTGGAATAACTAAAAGCGAGTATAACCCTCCAAAAAAATATCATCTTCCGCTGTTATATTGCGATTGAGAATCACTTGAATTACTAAATTTCGTTTGAACGCTGTTTTTGTACGCAAATTATTTTCAATAACGTTTCTATATACGTTCTGTAAAAGAGTTCAACGAAGACCGACCGAGATATTGGTACGACGCTGAGCAGTAGCCAGGATCCTGTCAAGAGGGGCTAAGAATTTGTTTTATATAGAGGATGCTTTGGTCTCTGTGTACATCGCTTTCTACTGTTTTTTTTTCTACTAAATTGCGTGGTAAAATGTCTGTTGAAAATCAATAATGGACGAGAAAACGAATAAAAATCTGTATAAATATACTTGAACATTTTACGCGAGACTTTTGCATCGACTCTCGCGCTGTGTACAAATTACGATTTTCGATAATAATATACGCGTTTACGTAGTACACCGAAAGTGTTATAAAATTTTCCTGAAATCTGCAGCACACCACTGCAGGGGCGGCTACTCCATTCACTTACACGTTCGTTTTGATTCATGCGCGGTTGCCTTAAAGGGCATTCTAACTGCACCAGGAACGTCGATATCGAACGTTTTTTTTACTGTGCTGCACCGTTCTCTTATGTAATAATATATATGTCTGCCATTTTATATAAATTTTATTATAGTATAGACGTTTATACTAATTTATATAATATACACACACACGCACATTTTCGTAATAAAAAAAAAAAAAAAAGAAAGTTAATACTCCGTAATAAAATATATAGCGGATTTTACGATTATTGTCGAGCAATTTTACCCGTACGATTTTACGACGTATTAAATCGATAAAAGCAGTCGCGTTCGTTAAAACAACATTTTGTGAAAAATATAAAAATTTTCGATAATATTTATTCGTATCCGAATATAATATGACGTTTATTATATTGTACACAAATAATAACGTGTCTGTAAAACGTGATATTTTACAATATTATACTAGCACGTTATCAGTCGCCGCTGCAGTAAGTGTGCAGTCTCCTCGTTATCAGTCGCTGTAAGTGTCCTTAAATTGCGCAGTCTTTTTAAGCACGTGGTCATCTGGGTGTACCGTCTCCAGAAGTCAAAATTTCCGAAGACGACATTTTATTCCCCTTAACAAATCGTCGTACGTCTTCTAAATCATTAGAATCATTAGAGTCCGTTTTCTAAACGATTCGTTTTACGCCAGGAAATATGGATAAGAGTGGGTTAATGCGCTCTTGCACGCATAATGAGTTGCTTATTACTGTCGTTCGTCGTATTCGTACACGACGTTAAACATACGCGGACGAGCCTGCATACGAAGAAAAGCCGGTCAACCACAGAATAGATAAAACATGAATTCGCTTGAACGTTCCTATAATGTGGGAAAAAAATATTTATCTTTCTCGAAATTTTTGCGTGTTTGTTATTCGAGAGGAATCGTCCGCGGCGAATTAAAAAAAAAATATTTCGAGTAATCGAATCCCGCGTCTCAGCAGTAGTTATTCTCGATAACCGGAGGAGAGCCCGGGGCAACTTATTATATACTTTTGCTGGACCATGCAGATCGGATGACGAGATGACTGCAGGGCTGTGCAGACGGTGTAATTTATCCGCGGCCCACGTGTACGTCGTTTATGGAAATATCATCGTCGTTCTGCAGAATCCGTCGGACTGTATTATATACGAAAAATTACGGAGAGAGAGAGAGAGAGAGAGAGAAAGAAATCATTGTCGTTGGAGTTTATTTGAGAATATATATATATGTATATTCTTATCTCTGTGCAGAGCGTGGTGCGGCGTCCGAGGTTTATTTATGTTGATTTCGATTCTCAATAGTATTATTATTATTTCGTAAGGTTTGCAGCGGTATTTTAAAATACAGAATATAAATCGAGTGTCCGTATACATATAAATGTGTGTATTTCTTTCTATAGATTTTTCGGTGTAGTTCGAATACCGCGCAGTGCGGTGACATTACACTAAACACTAAAGGAGAAGGGACTGCGCGCGCGGCCCCGTGAATCCGATTGTGTAGATTTTGAATATATTTTTTTTTTTTTACTACTGCATTCGTCGGAATTTGTGAATTAAATTATGTCGGTGGCGGGTATTGTACACGGAATGTACGAATAATAATCATAATAATATATTATCGAACGTTAATAACGCATTTGTTGTACTTTTTAAACGTTCGAATTGTGTCTGACGAATGGCGCGAATGCAAGGTGGTTTCATTCGAAAAACGCGGGAGCGCAGATGGGGAATATTGACATGCTGACTGATAGTCTTATAGGAAGTTTTCCTAAATTAGAACTAAAGTCCGCGTCTTCCGTTTTCGGCGATTATTATAGACAATATTGTTTTTGATAAAAACCCGTTATAGAGTGCTAATGAAAAAACTTCGAACGATACTCCATAAACTTTGTATCGCGAAGACTTAACCGACGAATTGGGGGCTTTTATGATTGGAAAACGCCGGATGTGTGTGTGTGTGTGTGCGAGAAAGGTATATATGTATAGTGCGACCTTATTATTAACTTTACCTCCCTCACGAATAACCGCATTGCAGTTGATTAACAATATAAAAACTTATATCGGATTGTCTATAGTGTAGACTCTATACTATCGTTTTTGAACTCGACAAAAATGCTCTATAATTTGGAACGATTTATAGGATTTAAGTTTTATTGGCGCGGGACGTTTGACAATGTCTACAGAAGTAAACCCGCCGATCAGTCAGAGAAAACGAAATAATAATAACCACGTATTTTATTCGCCACCGAATGGACAAATTATTATACCTATATAAGGTGTGACGGATTAAATTGTATGATTATATTGTATACGTTTGTAATTGTAGAAGTGTTTACATTTTTTTTTTTTCAACTCCAGTTATAAAATTATTTCCATTAAAATATACGTCTAAAACGGGAAGTTTTTTTTTTTTTGGTATAATTTCGTTGAAATTAATTCGTTACAATGGAAACTCTTGTCAATATTAAAACTGTCCGTCCAGACCAAAAACTATAACGCGCATTATCGTGATTGCGACTAGCGTATTTCGTTTCAATAAATTACCGTATATAGTAGGTAAAATGGCACTTTACAGATTGGCTAAAAAAAAAAAACAGTATGATTTCAGATAAATGGCGATATAATATATAGGTACATATAGGTACTCGTAAAACGTTAATATTTTAAACGGTGCGTATAATTAATTCGCGCGCGTGAATGTTTATGAATTTGATTATTCAATTGGTGTATAGAGAGAGAGAGAGAGACTCGCGTAATAATCGATTAAACATTTAAATATATAAAAAAAAAAAAAAAACACGTCGCTATATAATGTTCGTATTAAAATTTCGGCTTACGAATACGCGCAATACGAATTTAAAATGATGTTAAACGATTGACAATATTTGTTTTACGTCATTGATTGATAACTATATTTATTTGATATACGCGTGTATTTTAATAACGTTTATTCTGTTCATACGCTGTTATTAAATTATTATTGTTATTATTAATTGTTACCGGCAACGCGAGTACGTATATATATATATATTGTGTTTGATGATGTAAACGGATTGAACGGAAATAAATCCACCGCGGTATTATGATGACATTTTTTGTTAATTTCAGATATTTCAGATTCCCCCGAGCAAATAGCGAAGCGGATTTGCGCGAGTATTTTAATTGCGATATTTTTCGGAACGCCGGGACGTTTTATTCGGAACGGCGTCGTTTAGAATCGTTTACTTTTGTAAAATGATAATATTTATCGTCTTTTTATTACAGATTAATGTAATACGGTGGCCAGGGGCGTATTTAGAAATTTTTTTTGGGGGGGGGGGCTGAGGCATTGAGTAAATATCATTGTTGAATTATTTCTAAATTCTAATCCAAGACTAAATCTTAAAAATAGGACAAATTACCAAATTCTCAACCTTTTAAAAATATGGAATTTATTAAAAATATTGGCATAAGGCATAGGAATTAGTAAAGAAAGTTCCTGAAATTTCGGGGGGCTGGAGCCCCATCAGCCCCCATAAATACGCCTCTGACGGTGGCTACTTATATCGTACCGATACTGGTATCTTACAATCTAAACCCGACGAACGTATATACTGCACAGATTGAAAGTTAGCAGACGAACCTGCGAGACGGGCAAGGGCATTAGGAGAACGTTGGTGAAACCTTAAACCGCTTAAGAGTAGAAGTATAGGAAGAACAAAAACTAAGGACCTCGTATACGGTGGAAAACAGGAGAGATTGCAGTCGAGCAGAACGCGAACGCGGAGACGTACAAGACCCCTGCTCCGCAGCGCGGGGGAATGACCGACTCGAAACGTGACGGAAACGACTTTTTTTATAGAGAACCGAATGGGGCGAAGTGATGAAGCGGATATTGAGTGTATTGGCTCGAAAGAAGGAATTCGACGCGGCCGACTGACGCGACGAAGAACAAGATGATTATAGGTACCGATAAGAGTAGAAAAAAAAATTTGGAGTCAGATATTACACGTCAGATACACGCGCCTTTAGGCCAATATATATAGGGACAGTGTCTTTTTTAAACCGCGGTTATACGCGTACAGGACTCGAAAACCGCCCGCCTGTATTATGCACGAACCGCGTAAACGTTCAAGTATATAAATGTGTTCGCGATACACGGAGACGAGACGAGAATTTCCATTATTATTTATTGCAAAACGAGAATATACACGGTTAGATTGATTTAAGGAGGTGGGTTGTACCGACTTTTAAGGTATTTTTTTTCTTCGTTTTTTACAAGGTCTCGTAGTCGTTTCGATAGCATATTTATACAGTACTGTAGTATATATAGTGTTCGTGAAATCGTTTCGGTCGTACACGCAATACACGCGTTACCGAGTTCAGAATCAAAAATTGAACTGTGAAAAATAAAAAGAAAGTCGACTGCGCGCGGATATACGTTTAAAATATCAGCGCGTAATGGATTAAAAAAAAAAATCGAGAAACCCAATGCATATAGCGAGTTTTGCTCGAAACCGTTTAAAAACGGCGATTTCAATTCTTTTTTCGCTTCGAAAAACCGATATTTTTTTTATACGGTTCGTCTGTTGAATACAAATCCAAGTGTTTTTTTTTTTTTTACAAAAAAGAAATTCGACGAAATTGTTCGTTAAGGTTTTACAAAACGTCTGCTCAGCGGAGCACTGTGTCTCGGCCTCTTATTTACATAACCACATATCGTTCTGCCTAATCTAATCGCGTATTTCCAGTCATCTCGGCTATGATTATTTAACGCAATAATATGTTCGAGGGAGCAGAGCAAACCGCCGCCGCCGCCGCGGTTAATGGAATTCCTGTTGTCTGCAAAATCGTCGGAAAATATCTGACACCGGGGGGGGGAGGGGGTTAGAAAAAAAGAAACGGTTGTTAGGATAAGTACAAAAAAAAAGAAAGAAAAAGTAATACAATTATTCCGAGTCGACGAGTTTTTCTCCGGCATTTGGTTATTCGTCGTTTTGTCGTTGGGAAAATTATTCCTTTTACGTTAAAGTGTCGCTCTGGATTTTTTTTTCTACATTCCCTATAAAAATGTAAATAAACGTGTGTTTTTTTTTTTGCAGACTAAATTGGTCCGTCGCTTTTCTCCTTTTCAAACGTTTTCGCTTAAATATAAATTGATATTTATATCATTTTCTTCGCATACTAATATGATGATACCACCTATAAATTTTTTTGATTTATATTTTATTATCGGCAATGGAGTTTATTCGGCGCGACGACGGAACGTCGATTAGATTTTAAAAACATTAAAAATTCAATTAACTCATACCACGTCGATGTATTATATTTTTCATAATCGAAATTATTGGTCACGCTCTAATATTATTATATAGGAAAACAACAATTTCGCCTATTTAGGGACAAAAAAAAAAAAACAACAGAAATACATAAATTATACGCGAAAATGTTCGTTATTTATTTAAACGTTAAACGTCAATGTTAAAATTTACTTTCTTTCGAATCGACACATTTTTTACCATTGACACGCGCAATGTTTTCTTCGATTATTTGCAGTCTAATTATTTGCGTATGTAAAAAATACAAATCGATTTTTCGTTTTTATATAAACTGTTTTATGCGAATCGTAAAATAGTTTTTTTTTTGAAAAACAAATTTTTTTTTTTTGTCCGTTTATAACTATAATAAAGTACCTACCACACAATTTTTATTCGTTAAAAGTTTCTCAATCGTCAGCGTAAGACCGTTTTTGTTTTTAGCTTTTTCGTTTTATATTTTATTAATCCGTAGTATAACAATTCCCGTATTAAACCTTTATTAAAAATAAAACGTGTATACTTAATAAAAGAGCACGTTACGTGTGTTTATAACTTTATGAAAAAAAAAACAGCTGCAGTAACCGCAATAACGTAAATTAAAATATCGATTAACGTAAAAAAAACCTATACTGTTATTGTGTATACTAATAAAAATAGCCGTAAAATATAAAAATTAATGTTTCGGATAATTTTTTTTTTTTGTACAAAAACAGTGAAAATACGCGTATTTTTCAATTAACGGTAATAATAGGACGACATAATTCAAAGCATTGATTAAAGTAAAATAAAAAATATACCCAAGCAGTTTTAGCGTTATTATAGCTCTCCGTATATAAAAAAAAAACTTATTTCCCAATTTTTCCATTAATAAGTCGAGAGTAAAATTTTTTTTCGCATATCGTTACAATAATTGTCGTTTACATATTATAACGATTGACGTGGTATGGACAATTTTTGAATTGAAAATGACGTTCAAACATGACGGCGTAACAGACCTATATATATTAGAACTGTTGTGTAATCGCATAATATATACTGTAACGGTAATCATCGGAGAGTGGATTTTTGTATAAAAGTAAGAAGTATCTGTTTTTTTTTTTTGAATACACAACTATAGAAGTAAGATATGTTTTTAACAATTTTTTTTTTTTTTTAAGAAGATATTTACATCAAAGCATATATTTTATCAATATACATATCTATATTATGATGTATATATATTAAAATAAAAAGCACTTTGAAGAATACAGATATTTTAAATTCTTCATACCTACCAGATATTTTTTTTTTGGAAATTATGTGTTATTATATGTATCGTAACAACAATATCAAAACGATCCAATCGATTTTTCTCGATTTTTTTAAGAAAATCTACGTGACTGCGCGTTGAGAATTTACAAGTAAATATAATGTTAATTTACATCATAAAAAAAAAAACGTATAATTATGTTATATTTTTGTATAGTTAAAAATGGGTTCTATAATTAATAATAATAAATATCAAGTTGAAAATTATGATTTTTAACGACTTTTAACTCAATTAGTTAGTTGTTATGCGAAATTACGAAGTTACTTAAAAAAGCGAAATTTCGTTGTATATATCGTACACGTATATAATTGAATTTGTCGAACATTTTCGTGTGTTTCGCGCTTGTCATTCTATTGGCATTAAAAACTATTCATATTAAATTTAGCAACAACCGAATAATTTGCACGACATACTTCACCAATATTGCGTTTTTTTTAAAAGTTACATTTTCTTTTTTTTAAACGAGTTTTAGTTGGTTTGAAATAAAAAAAAATTAACTTGCCCTACTTCGGTCGAATAGTAGTAACTATATAATAATATCAATAATCGCTAGTTTTAATTTGAAACTATTCGCAGTATGTACAGTGTCATCGTAACCGACGTTTTTCGAATTCTGACACGCGAAACATTCGCCCGGTTTCATCCGGTATTAAAAAATAACTTTAAGGCAGCTCCGAAGTGGGTAAAAAACAACGTTTGGACTAAATTCGTTCCGAACAAATCGTCGCGTTTTTTCCCGCGGTCTTATAAAAATCAAATTGACAGGTCCAGGCGCGGATCCAAAAATCACAAATGATCACGACGATCAGCTACTTAGAATTGTACCTATTTAGGTAGTTACGTATTGATCCTCATCTAGATATTATAAATTGGGAGGAGAAATAAATGCTTGACAAATAGTGTAGGTATATTATATGAATCATTTTTAAGCGGTGACTACAGCCCAAGGGTCTATAGCCCGCCCCCTCTTGGATCCGCGCCTGGACAGATCTATGGACATCTAGAGAATAACGGAGAGACGGGGTCGAATAACAAATTTACACCCGTCAATTTATTAAAATTTCCCATTATTTTAAAACAGGGTTTTTTTTTTACCCGAATACAGGATGGATTTTATTTTGCGTCTCAGTTATTCTCTGTAGAAGACGGTGGGGGGGGGGAGCGGAGACGAGCCGAGGACGAATTTCGTCAGAGCGAAAGGACTGAAAATCGGCAGGTTATATATACGTTTGTACGAGCGTCCCGTTGACAAAGGTTTTGTAACGCGCCAATAATATATAATGACGACGACGAAAACGTTTTAGAATTGTTTACGAATTTTCGTGGACAATTTTTGAAAAGGCGTTTTGCAATTCCCTTAATAATATCCATTCGTGCGTATATATGATGTGTTCAGGACTCGACAATACGTGCTGTCACGTTCAGACCGTTCATATTACGACATACACATTTGTGTACGAGACGGTTGTAGGCACGCTGCAGTACGTATAAAATAATAGGTGAGTCGTTTTAAACTGATTGTATCGCATCGCCTCGAGTGATAGCGTATGTAGTACATACTCGAACGAGACGGTTTTTGACGACTATACCGAAAAGTCGCGCGACTATATTTTGCTGTGGAATTTTCACTTTGTATAACATAATATAATATTTGTATGACAGCTGCAGAGCTGGCGTGTGAAGAAGGACGGTCTCAAGCCCAGGGACGGTCTATAAAGAGCGGCCCGGTAGATTTCGCTCGAAGCGGCCCAATAATTGGCAATAAAAACGACTTAAAACTTGTGTACTTTCGACGTTTCGAAATACCTCGTTTTTAGCTTATAATTCTATCTACATACGATATTATAGTACGTATAAAAACAACGGAAACGCTTTTTAAACCACTGTATGTGTTAATTGAAAAAGTATAATTTTAGTTATTTAATTTTGACTATTTACGTTATTCTAACACAGAAATTATTTAAACAATCGGCGGTCTCCGTCGCCTTTAATGATTTGAAATTGTCTCGTACCGTAGTGCTGCAGTTTCTATAGACGGTTTTTTTACTTGAACGTAAAACAACGATATGAGTATATAAATGCGCGAGAAATAAAATTCAAAATACCCGTTTTAATTTTTTTTTTTTTTATACAAAATTGTCGACAGGCCACAATCAGTAGGTACGTCGCCGTTCTCTTATACGACAACAATTTGTTATTAAATAATGTTCGGAAATATAAGATCCCGTGTTCGAAACGGCTTCCGATTTTTTACTATTTGACCGGCCCATCGGGAAATCTACCGATCTCCCTACCTATACCAGTACATCCTGCGGTCGGCGTCGTTTTTTTTTTTTTGGATAGTTCGTATTATAATTAAAACTTAAGTTCTAGTTAAAAAAAGAGATCGTCGACGGTATTATATAAAAATCGTTAAATAATAAATAATTCATTAATCGTCGAATAAAATACATATTTTTATTTATAGTCAAAATTAAACGGTCTCGTTTTTAAATTCGTGTATCTCACTGTCATGATTTCGTTACACTACGTTGTTGAATTCGTATTAAAATAAATATTCGTTTTTTTTTTTTACGCATAAATATTATAATAATTGTTATTCGAGTTAGAAAAAAAAACTCATAATTTTCTCATTGAAAAAAAAAAAACACGAATAAACCGGAGAAAAATATAAATGACGGTAAATTGCTTGTATGGCAAAACGCGCGATTTTGGTTTTTTGACGATTTTTAAAAACGCCGACGTTGCGACAGTGACAGATTCAAAACTTTCGAAAATTTCTACTGACAGTGATTCGAAATTTTGGCGCGTGTCACGGCGGCCGGATAATCCGCGGCGAATGCAATGGCAATAATTGTACAACAGAGAGGTAGGTAAATTTTTAATAAATATTTTCGTGCACGTCGAATCGCTGTCAGTCAATAAGAATTATTGATTTCGACGGTTAAAAAAATTGATTTGGGGAAAAAAAAGTGTACTACTGAAACAACAACAGTAGGAAATATACATGGCTAGATGAGACTTCAGCTGCAGGTTTAAAACGTTGATCACCACCTCCTCGTTTAATATACTCCCTGTATACCCTGGATGTTTATATAAATAACGTATTGGCGAGTAATCGTTGTAAGCGGTCGCTCGTAATGTTTTATACTCTTTTATGCTCGTTATATTTTTCATATTATATTGATTCGCGCTCGTTTATAAGGGGAAAACAATTTAAGATTCGGAATCGAAAACGCGTTAAAAAAAAAAGCCATGCTGGACTCACAAAACCGTACTGTACGATTATTGTGTAATCGCCACCGCCGAAAGTAATAATTGTGACGTGAATTGATGATCGTCCTTTGCTGTTGTACGTTTTTGGATTACACGGGGCCCGTGCTCCGGTTCGCGAAACCGTTTCCAAATGAAATTTCATAAGTCACATGGGACACCACACTCGGATACGTTCGCGTCTGATGAGGCTCGCTGGTGCGTCTTACTGACGACGCGTTCCCTCGTCATGCTGCACACTCCGGTGGAGAAAATTCATACGCAATAAAGGACGGGGTGAACAGTGATTAACAAAAACGAAACGACAGCGTGGTGTTATATGAATTCGTGTCGAACGGTTTTATTATTTTGTCACTGCAGAAACGTACGCGAACAGAAACAATTTTTAAAAATATATTGATTAAATTAGATTGTGTGTACTTATAGAACAACGTGTATTCCGTGGAAAATATGCGGTACTGCGCACGGTCACGTTTAATCGCGATAATAGAGTTTGATCGTGGGAAAATTTTCGGAGAGATTCGGGTATTTTCCGGCATATTTACAGTCATTACTGAGCTTATGTAATAATTATAGTGTGACTGTTGTCGATTGTATTAAAAGTGGTGTAATTAAAAGCCGCAACGTTTCGAATCAAAGCGCAGGCAGGTCTCCTTTTGTGCAGCAGACGCACACAAATGGCTGACGCCGCTATGATTAACGCGATACAATATAGTAAGGTTTAAAAAAAAAACATTTTTTTTTTTTTGTTTTTAGATGAAAAGCTAGCAAAAGACGATTTTATTATTATAATATTACGTTCGTCACTGCAGTCGGAAACTCGCATAAGTATACGTGATACGTGTCGGGGCCTTGATCCAGATCTTCGATCATCGTTGCGAAGAAAACCCGAATAGAATCAATCGTACAAGATTCAGGCCAGAATCTAAATTTTTCAAAACGATTTATATATATATAGGGTCGGCCTGGCCATGGCCTCTATATATATATATATGTAATAGATTATTGAGATGCAAAGCGTCGTATATAGTACGCGGGTGTGTGTGTACGTACGTAACATTAGCGCGGACAACACTGTTGTATAAACGAGTTTAAGAAACACTCTGAACGCGCAAACCGAGAATTTTCGACGGACACGGTGTCCTCGATGTGCGCGCGGTTATGTTGTTTTTGGACACAGAAGGAAGACCGTTAATACGGTGAAACGGTCGACATTTTTTTATGTTGAGGTGTTATGAGAAAAAAATCCTTCGTATTCAAAACGCGATTCGAATTAATTTTTAAGTAAGATTTTCGATATTTATTGTAATAAATAATTCTTTTTTTTTTTCATTTCTATATATAATAACTCGCTATTTATTCTGTTTTTTTTTTTTTGAAGCTACACATTGTTAGAACGGGCGCTGGTATATAAAAAAAAAAAAACATTTTTTAACGAGATCGCGTTACGTTAATATTTCAATATTTCGTGCTACGTTCGCACGCGTAAAAGCGAACGAAATAAACGTTGTAGAAAACGAAATTCGGAGGATTTCGTTCTCTGCCGTCGACGACGGTATATCTGTGGTTGAAGTTAAAGTAGCGCGGCGTGATCAAAGCCGTTGTCGGTTAAGTCTGAGTCGGTTCTGTTGTAATCCCGCAAATGAGGCGACGACGAGGTCACGAGGTATAATGCAGGAATGTATTTAGTGTGTATTTGTTATGACGACTGATGTCACGGTATAAAATAATATAATGCACGCGAATTTACCTGTATAACGTTATTATATTCGATAAGTTTTAAAACGATTTTGACCGTTACACTGTGTACCTACGCACAATTTTTCAGTAGGTACGCCGAAAATATTAATTTTCGAACCGATTGGAATAGAAATAATCGTGTGTATACGTAATATATTCTACACAGTCGATATAATGTGTCGTTGAAAACGTTTTTTACACTCGGCCGCGGTTTAACATCGTCGTACACGTATTTAATTTTTCGAATTACACGGAATATTATTCGATACGCGTGCAATAATTATAGACGGGCGACGCGCGTAACACACGTGTGCAATAATTTCGAGCCAGAGTTTTTTTTTTGCACCGAGTCCAAGTCCGTATTTATAGAAATTTAAGATTTAAATTACGGAGCAAAATTTGAGATGGTGCGAGTTTTCGACAAGAATATTACATTTAACATTTTTTTTTTTTTTGCATTAAAGATCAAACGGTATAAATTCAACGAATAAACGTTTTATTCGACTTCGTGATGTCTTACAAAGATGATTTTGGATTGGAAAACTAACCGGACTAACACGACAAAGGCTTAAAAAAAAAAAACATTTAAAAAAATCGTTTATTAAACTGAAAAGACGCAGACGCGTATACGCGAAACTGATTATAATTTTCAAGTAAATCTTATCCTAGAAAATCTGAATCCTTTCAAAGCGCTCCAACGGTATTCGTTTTCAAATATATTGTAGTATTGCTCTTCGTATATACGTATATATATATATTCAGTTAAAGATTCCGGTCACTCGCGCAGAAAGTAGTTTTCCGGACTCGAGATCATAAGCAATTCGAACTACAAAAAAAAAAAAAAAATCGGTCAAGAAACGCTCTCTGCAAGTAGCGTATCGACGACATCTATATAGAGAAATCAATATCGTGTACACAACTATATACGATGATATTATTTTAACAGATTCGCGACTGAAAAATGTTGGAAAAATATTTAAAAAATTTACGCGGTATTGTTATAACGTTTCATTTTTTTATGTGTGGTGGACTATAAAGTGTCTGTTCTATAGCGTGCAGGGGCATTTATATACGTTTTGCTGTATGTGTTTTGTAACGATACGTTTTCTGGACGACAAATTGTCGACGACGATACTGCGTCGTCGAGTAAATATATATTTGACTTTAATAATAATAATGGACGAGAGAGTATCGCGTTTCTGTGAATATTTTCGAGACGTATAATATCGTTTAGGTGCTACGCAAAATTCTTTTCTCGAATCGATAATACACGTATAGATTTTCATTGTGTTTTTTTTCCTCCGCCCAGCAAATCGCGTGAAAACGACTAAATATTTATTGCACAACAAGCGTATGATTTATTGTATACCGACGACGTTTCGTGTAAAATGCTCGTATATAGGAATAATTTGGGAGAGCATAATATTATAATAACAATACTATCGGGACAGAAAATATATTTTCTAAGCGTCATTAAACGCTTCGAACGCGTTCGATAATTGATTTCTTTTTTCCCCCTCCCTTTTATCCATAATATATATATATAATCGCGTATTTTTATAAATTATTAGTTTTTTTTTTTATTTTACTCATATATATATAGATACCGAGAAGCTATATGATATGATATTGTATATATATATCACATTCGCTTTGTTGCAATCGCTATCGTGTTTATATATTTATTAATATTTTTTTATGTCTATACGAATACATTTTTCTGTATACACGGAAAGGCCGCTTTAAAAGTTTTCTATATAGTTTTTCGTCGAACGAAAAAAAAAAAAACCCGATAGTATTTATTTTTTACTGGCCGTTTTCGAACGTATCCGCGAGTAGTTCTCGAGAATAGCGCTATACGGTAAAAGCGAAATTTATGGCGCGTATATAACTTCAAACTATTATGTAGACGGAGAGCGTATATTAATAAATGTATTTTCGAAAAAAAAAAAATTATTTTTTTTGAAAACGTTTTCAGAGTGAAATCCACGAAGTCGTAAAATGTGTGCGGTTTGAACATTCGGAAATTTGAAAAACTACGTCAGTACTATTAATGTTTTAATTTACTTCGTCAAGGCTATTTTAATGCCTTATTTTCTACAGTGGCGTTCTCGAGAATTTTCAAGGGGGGTTTGGATAATTTCTAGACAAATACGGGGAGCTCACACCCCCCTGATTATGACGTTTAATATTATTTTTAATAATTTTAATATATAAAAAAAAATTCATTATTCAATACGATTTTTATTTTTTATAATACATTTTCGGCTTTTTTGCCAGATTATCTACCATTTCCTCAGCTGTTAACGGAACTCCTCCATGAATCGCTAACGTTGTAAGTCCATTGAGCCGGGTCTACTTTTAATAACGTTCGGTAACAACTAATAATCACAAAAACACAATTCAAGTATCACTCATACGCGGGTATTTGAACGGTAAAACAGACTCGGAAAAACGCCTTGGAAGAAATAATAATACGCGGTTATTCTTTCCTTCAGCGGCGGGCGGATTAAGCGATTTGCCGCCCACAAGCAGAAGGAAATTTGCCGCCCCTTCATTTTCATTAGTGTTTTTCTAACCAGCAAAATGCATTATTTAGCAAAATATATTATTAATTAAATTATTATTTATTATTTAAAAATATATAAAACAGTTAGACATCAGAACACAAATATGAATATATTATTAAAAAAGTTTTCTTTGCCGCCCCTAAAATTTCGCCGCTCCAATCACCTGCTTGTTCTGCTTGTAGGGAAACCTGACGCTGCAGTTTCCTCCCGAAAAAATAATTCCGTTTTGGACTTCGCACTCCACTATTCTGTTTTATTATAATAAGATTGTAATTGTAACTGCAGTACAATGAATATTCATATCCCTTACGGATATAATACGAATTGGTTGAAAAAAAATACGGTCGATGGGGGAGGGGGGTTTAAACCCTATGGCCCCCTCCCCCCGTTGAGTACTCACACGCTTGTCTGAGTGTCTGCAGCTTGCTGTCTTCTTGCGTTGTTATGGTACGTATATGAGGTAAAATCCATCCGTCCGAAGATTTCTTCAAATAATAATTCATTCACAATATTTTGTATTACTCGACGCTGTATTTCTAGCGCCAAACGAAACGGTCAAAGTTTCGAACCGTTCAATAAATAAAGTTCACGCGGGCGCGGATAATTCGTTTCAAATTGTGAAATTACGCGATCGAGATATATATAATTAAACGCGGTGTGTGAACGCGCGATTTCGTGCATAATTTAATATAGCCGAATTGTGCCATCGTTAATTACAGGAGGAAAGTGTTTGAATATTTCTACTCGAATGAAAGAATGTCGGGTGGGCGTTTATTGTAACAAAAAAAAATTCCTTCGTTTCTAACTAATATTACTGCGAATGCTTTTAGTGTATTTTTTTTTTAACAACGAACAAGACATTAACGCGACGGGGGTATTGCATATAAGAGATTTTCGTCAATTTTGAAAACATTTTTTTTTTTTTACTATACTGTTTTTTAACGTTGAAAAAAAATAAGAAAATAAAATAAAAACAAACTGCGACAGTTTTTTTTTAACTACAACTATTCTATATTGAGACGACGATATAATTTTTCTCAAGTTTATAAATATGTATGAAGTAATTTATTATTGATTAATATCTCTATATTATAAAATATGTACTAGCTGAATTATCCGGCTTCGCCCGTGAACAGTTTTGCCCGGTACGTTAAGGTGTAAAATGTAATAGTATCGAATATATTGCTGTATGTATCCGGTTAGATTGTTCTGTTTTAAATATATTTTTTTAATCTTTAAACAATTTTCTGTATACAACACGCGGCAGTCCCGTGCAACTTGGTTTGCCCCAGTGTTCAGTGTATTATACATATTATTCTATTCGCTTAATCCATTTTAATAAAATTTAATTAAAATTGTTTAAAATACAATATTTTATATATAATATTTAATTATTAATATTACTTATTATATTAACTATGTAGCTTTTACCCTGGGCCTCGCTTGCACTTAGTTTTAGTTGCAAAGGTCTAAAAAAAAAAATATCTCATACCGATAGTAAAAATTTCTTTGTAGACAATATTCTTCACTGATCTGTCAGTAGGTGTTAAAAGTTAAAACCACCAAGCTACTGGGCTATAGCTTACGCGTGAGCGAGCTACTTTGAATTAACGTACAATTAGCTACGTACGACTTGTGACACGAACACGACAGGCGACTATTGCTGTTTACGAAACATACGGGATTATTCACTAAATGTACGTAGGTGTATCTAATTTGTGGTTCACGGTATTTTTCCCCGAGTACGACCAGGTTTCTTACAGATCTCAAACCCCCTTATTTAACCCTTTAAAGGGTAGAATTTTCAAAAATCCTTTTTTAACGGACGTCCGCGTCATAAAAGCTAACTGTACGCCGAATTTCAGCTCGATCCGTCCAGTGATTCGAGCTGCGCAGTTCGTAGATCATTCCAGTCATTTCTTTTAGAGTTTAGATGTACAAAATGCGTATTTTGTGCGGTCAAAGGAGTAATATAATTATGTAGTATTACCATAGGCGCAATTTGGGGGGGCTTGGGTGTGCTTAGCACCCCCAGTTTTGAAATTAGCACCACCAATTTTTTTTCGTATTTATTTAAGTTTTAGTTAGTTATTACGTACACAATACATACATAACAACAGTTTTGTTCTATGATATTATTTAAATGAATAATCGTGCGATGACTGAAAATACGTTGTCTTACAGACTGGTAAAAAAAATCAAAGAAAACAATTTAAATTCAGATAATTTTATAAATTTATAATATAATAATATGCTATTGACAAAATATATCAATTTGATTAGGTAGTGTGACGACTGGCGATAAAATCGTTCCAACCGTTCGACGTTCGGCGAAAACATCGCAGTGTGACAACATTCAAAGTACTATTTTAGTTTTATCACAGATTATCATCGTTATTGAAAAGACCTAACCAATCAAATTGATATAAAGTATAAACGAAGTAATAAATATTTTGCTCGAAGTGAAAGGAGGATGTTGTTATTATAATAAGTAATAAAGTGTAAACTCAAATTTAAAATTAAAGTTGATTAAGGTTTAATAATTTATATGTTCATAGGCGGAAATAAGCTTAAGGGGCTAAGCCCCAAATATCTTATAATTTGTATGTATTTTGGATATTTGACTGATTATGACTGATGTTAAAAATGTTAGCCCCCCCAGAAAATTTAATAGATTTCCGCCTATGCATATGTTACGTTTATCAATGAATGTGTAATTACTGTAATTAAATAATAATATACTTTACAAAGCATTGTAGCCATTACTTAAATATGTAATTGTTTAATGGTCATTGAAGTGTTGCGGATATCGATAACTCTATAAAATAATATGAAAAATTGAGGGGCTTCAGCACCCCCAGTTTTTTCAGTGAAATTGCGTCCCTGAGTATTACGACGCGATACATATAGTTCGCCGAAACATTTTTCTAAAACAATAATTTAGTCATTGCGGGATATACGACATTAAGAAAAGTATAGTTTATTACGTATAAATCAAGTCGAGTGTGTCATGATATTTTTCTTCTCCGTACTGCACGCGCGCATATATAAATAAATTATTCGTAAGTAAATGTCGGTGTAATATTATCAGTATACGTGTTTATATCTATAATAGAGTTATTTTATACCGAAGAAATTGATGTAATATATATATATATATCGCGTGCGCGGCGGTATCATTGAAATATCCTTTTAAAGTACAAGTCGCGGGGTGGGTTTTAATATTATTATTATTATTTCGTATATAATATCGATTTTTTTTTTTTGCGTGTTTTTATTTTACCCCGAAACGATCGCGGCTGTGGTGACGATCAATCAATTTTGTTTTTACAGTTTTTCGGTGGTGGTATGCGTAAATTGATTTTAACGTTATTATATATTGTTGCACGAACCATGACGGCAAGCTGCAAGCTGCATCATTGAAACGTTTTCGCAGTCTTTTAGCATCGCTTAACCACAAAAACTTTAAGACAGCATTTAATCGTTTTGTATTATTATATTTTACAATAAGGAAAGCATATAGTGTATACATGTATCGTCGAATATTAAAAAAATATATATATTACACCGCGTATAATACCGGTAATATATATATATATATTTTTTTTTTGGCGGCCCCAATAACCGTAAAACGAATCGATTTTTACCTCGTATAAAAATAAAGGGGAAAATCTAAGCTTCCCCTTTCCGCAACGTCGGCCTTACGCGTGCGGCGTTACGAATAAATAACATTATTTATAAGTTCAAATCGTATATACCGCGTCTTATAATTTTGCTGTTTGATTATATTTCTGATATTTTATTATAAATTATGACTTCATCCGTGCGCTATTTAATTATTATTATTATTAGAAATGAATAACGCTCTCGCGGTTTACGCGCGCGAGTGTAAGACTGTTTTTATTCGTATAAATTATTCGGAGAAGAAGACAAAAACGGTGTTTTTTCGTGATCAGACGTATATTGTTTAGTTTAAACCCCGAGTGGTGGGCAATCATTATGCCGTGTGTAATGGACGTGTTGGGGTTAACAAAATGCGTAATTTTGATAATTTATTAACGCTTAATTTTTCCGGTTTAACTGCAGGACTATTGTAATTTCTCTTAGTCAAAACGTTTTTATGTACACACACACACACACACCAATAAAATGCAACGCTTTTGAAAACGATTTTTTGCAAAAGCCATATTATACGAGTATATATGAATCCAAATATGGTACACAAAACGGACCGAATAAGATTTCATTTGCGGGTATATTATCCGGTCTTGTGACACACCGGCTTATGATATTACTGCGCAGTGTATATACACACACCTAAGTAATATGGGGGATATAATAGGTGTTGATAAATAGTTGTGAAAATTAAACTTTACGGTTATTGCGTCTGTCCGCGCAGATATTAAATTGTTCAGTAAAAGATGGATTTCGTTAAAAAAATAATAAAAAAATAAAAATAACGTCCAGTAAAGTAATTTTCGAGTACGAATTTTGTTTGAAATGTTTTGTCATTCTGTAATTGAATAAAAAACAATGTTCTGCGTATACGTTCCCTTTTTAATACACGTTTGGGTTAGGTTAGCCTCGGAGTCGAGCGTTGCGCACACCGTGCAAGCACTCGGTCAAATTCGGGCAAAGCCGAATTCGTTTTATGTAAAATGTGTGTCCAGTTTTAATGTAAATTGTGTTTAGTGTATTTCTGTAGCAGAGTATATAGTTATTGCAGAAAAAATTGCGACAGTTCCGACGTATTTTATGTGTACGTATAATCGATATGATTGTACAGAGACGGAGTCAAGAAAGAATAATAAAAATGAACCGATGTAATGGGCTGTAATTGCCGCGATAACGTGCAGTTAGATGTCTCTGTAATAAAGCTTTCACTTATTGTAGTGTTATTATCGCGTGAAAATATTTTATCAGAGTATGTCGACGAAAACCCAGGTCGCGTGAACGTTGGCAGTCCAATAGTATATTTTTAGTAGAAAAAGAAATTCGAATGTACAGCGAAATATTGTATAAAAGAAGTCAATTTTGGGCGGAGAAAAATTGAAATCAATACAGATTATTATTATTAAAACGCTACAAAACGACCTCGAGTATGATTACGAAAAAAATAATAACTGAACCGAATACTATTAAAAACATTACGTTTTTCAGCGAAAAGTTAATAATTCACGAGGTGCATTCACGGCTCGGGCGTGTAGAAACCGAACGGAACATAAAATGAACGCAAAACATAGACTAAACTAAACAAAACTCAGGATATATATATAGTGGTTGATGATTTATTTATTAAATCACTGCGAGAAGAAAGGAAAAAAAAAAGGTAAAACTGCGAACGAAGGATTTAGTTGTTAAACGAACGATTTCTTCGGAAATGAACGTATAAATTTGATCGACGCTCAAGCTCAACCCGATGGAAATTATTACAGACTCGTTCCGGTTTGTCGAGATGGAAACAATAACAGTTTAAACCACAAACGCGCAGAAGAAGTCGCCTCTACGTGTTACTGTTGTTACTACGTTTTTTTTTTACTAATTTCGGAGCTTCGCGTCGTGCTCGTCACCTGCGGATTTACGGATCACGTATATTATTTCTGACGTCCAACATCTCTTTTTCTCAACGAATACTGCACCGTATATTCAATAATCCGCACACCAAACGATGCGTTTTCGTTTCCGCTTCTCTGACATATCGATCAATCGCTTTGCGTCGGAACGCCGCCCTATTCCGTTAAAAATTACGTTTGAATGAAACAAAAATTCATTCCACGAATTAACACCATCCGACCCCACCCATGCCATTCGAGTTGTCCCGAAGACCAGTCGGAGTGGCGTTCGCCATAATACTGTCAATAAGTCACAAGGTCAAACACTTTAAACAGCAGGATTGTATACTTGGTTTTTACACACGGACAACTTTACGTGGCTTTTTCAAGAGTAATACCGCATCGAAAAATATGTTTGCGAACGTAACGAAAAACAAGAAGTGAGAAATTACTGTATTTTGACTTCCGACGTTGTATGCAAAAAAGTACTGTAAACTAAAAACTACTTTTCTTCGGCGGGGACTTTTAACTTCCGACGTTGTTGTACACACACAAAGTTCTGTGCGTACAAAAATTAAATTTTTTCACAAACCTCACGAACATACGCGCTATCGTTTATCACGCCACCGTATTTGTGCGCAGTACTGCGCACGGGCCCACTGCGGGTAATACATGAAATCCAGTAAATCCGTTCGGATTCGTGAAAAACGGAAATTCGCATCGCGGAATTATTAAGTGTTCTCCTCAACGGAGGACACTGCGTGTGTTCGGAAAGGATTGACTCGTCTACCAGAAAGTTAAATCCGAAAAATTCAGAAAACGCGTATCGAAAATTAAAAATTAAAAAAAAAACCAATCGTTTAAACGCTATCGCGTACGTACTCGCTTAAAAAAATCGGTGTAAAAAACGAGAAAAATTTTATAGTCGGCCTAAAAAAATACTCCCATTTTCGTTTCTCGCGTTATTTGCTCGTGTATATAAAATATAAATCGTCCAAAGAGAACTGGAACGAATTGCGCGGTCGTGCAGTAGGTCGGACCTACAGGACCCAGTAGTTAGTCGTCGTCCAATATATTATGCGCGTTAAGTATATTACGTTATACGAGTACAGTGCGAGACTGTATTAAAATATATTGCCGCTTTCATTACCGGCGAACCGAATGGCTGGAGCGTAAAACGCGCACTGAAAGGATCGTCAAAGAAATAAAAAGGCCGCTACTAATGCGTGTATAAAAACAGATGTATAATTCTATTTAAAAACACCTTTATACTCATATCGTTAAGGGTTAATTTTGCGAAACGGCGTTTTCGGATAATCGCGGATTGCGAATACGGGGTTTTTTTTCAATGGGTTTGTGCGCGCGTTCTTTTACCGTTCCGCCAGCGGCTTATTTAAAACCTCGAGTTTTATTTTATTCTCGCGCGTTGCCCAGCGAATAATATAAATACGCGAAAATCGAAAAATAACGCGTAAAATACAATGGGCGGTCTTTCGGCGATTTACAGTATTGTATTTTCCCCTAATTGCGTATAGGTTGGCCCGAGTAAGAATATAATAATAGTTTTTGATTTCGGTTCATTTTTTTAGGATTTTTTTTTTTTAAATTGACCGTTTCAAAACGATCCGTTTTGGCGCGAAATCAAACGTGTTTTACCATTAACCGTGTATGACAGGTTACTGATAGATACCGCTGCTATAGATAATAATTTAATAACTACGGATATTAGTAATAGTTTTGTAATAAGAATATAATATATTTTATTACGTTACCAGTGATAACGCGATCTCGAGTGATAAAACATCAGTTACCACATTGGTGACTTATAGAAACCCGGTATATGGTAAAACACTTTTGATTCCGCGCCAAAACCAATCGTTTTTGAATATTTATTAATTTATCGATTTTCGAAAGTAATTTGTGATGGATTTAAAAGTCAGAATAAAAAACGAAGATTATTTCCGAACTCTTCGCGTTTACTACAATGATATTAGTAAACTTAATTGACATTTTTTTTTTTTTGAAAGACTCCATTCCCGACGAAACATAATAATAATACGAGTTCGCGTTTGCTGACATTATTTACACGATTACGCGTAATATTATATAATGTATTTTATTTTACGAGCGTTCCAGCCAAACTATAATATATACGGTATATACGGTATTATATCAATTTTTGTACACTGTATTGTAATAATATTTCCACATAAATATTTTCTGGATTTTTCTGGAGAGAAAATAATAAAACTTTCATTGGGTTTCGAAGAAAACGAAAATCATTCCGAATCGCGCAACACTTTCTTGTAGAGAGAAAAAAAAATCAATATTTAAAATAGGTACACCGTATACGCATATATGGAGTGAAATAATACGAACGCGTATTAAGCAAAAAATATCGAATAGTATAGGTAGTGTTTTTTATTCACTTATTTACATATTGTATGCGACCGAGTACATATTAATTTTAAACGTTTATATAATAGGTGGGCGTAATTTAAATCTATTTTTACTGCTGCAGATATACATTTTTTTATCTTTCAAAATTTTTAGAAATAAAATAATGTATAAATAATATCGTTTGTTACGTTAAACGTTACGTTTACGGTTATATATTTTTTTTATTATTATAATTTATATATATATAAAAGGAATAGGGTTTTTTTTCGAGGGTTTTCCTATGGAAAAAAAAAACGGTTTTCCTTTTCAACGTATTCGCGTCGCGCGCACCATTTGAACGTCGGACGCCAAGTGGAAAACCGTGTCCGTTTAAATAAAGATTAATTTTCTAAATAAACGTTTTTTTTTTCTTTCAAATATTATTATTTAAAGATCTAAAAATATTCTGGTGGGCTCCGATACTTTCAAACTAATTTTTACCGCGTATATACAATAAATGACGTGGTATAAAAATCACTGGTGATCCGAACGTTTTTGTTTTTTTTTTGCGTACGATAAGATTTACACACAATACGCGCTTTTTTTGAAATAAAAAAACGCGTTTAATTACTAAAAATTGTACGTTTATTGTATATATTCATATTGGATTTTTTTTTTTATTGTAAATCAGGTTTTAAATAAATCGGATCGTTTCGCGAACAAATTTTTTAACAAATTATTTTTACGCAGTGTGAAACCGCGACTGTACGCTTGAAACACACTTCGATTTGTAACCAGAGCTACGCTTGGGCGTTTACAATATTAATCTCGGTGAGTTTTTTTTTGAACATTTTCCGTTCTCGTGTAAAGGCCCTTTGAGTCTCGCGAGCCAATTTCGAGTGTAGTCGTTATACATTTTTTTTTTTATTAAAATTAATATAATTTGTTTTCCTCCCCCGCTCGATCGACATCACGCCGGGTCGGATTTCCGACTTTTCTCACACCGGTTCGCTTAATTTTTCATTGTACGCCAATCAGGACCGGATTTATAGAGAGAGTGTTAGCACAGATAAGATTAAACCAGATAGTTCACTCTTTCGCCTCCTGAGATCAGTTTGTTACGATAAATTAAATTTGTACATATTTTACAATAATATTATTATTGTATCCAATAACTTTTATCTTATCTGTGGTACAATAGCGGGACGCATAGGAACAGTAAAATCAGTGCTGGAACTCATAAAAATTTTTTCCCTCTCAGTGATGACACTGATCTCAGGAGGGTTTTTGTTTGTTTACATTTTTGAGAATTACATGGGCAGAATAGGAAATTTTAAAGAGTGAACCATCTGGTTTAATCTTATCTGTGGTGTTAGGGTTAGGTTTTTGTTGAACCCGACTTGGTTTCAGAGTCGGCTAACATTTCTTTGTCAAATTAGAGCTTGTACTATATATTTATCTTTTTTAAAGTATAACAAACGATTAATGTGCAGCACTGATTAACAATTACAGATTTAACGTTTCGAGTGTGCAGGAATACGCGACGGGTTATATACGCAGTCATCATCGAGGTTATCGACCGAAAACATCAGTTGTATGTATACTGCAGTTGTGTTATAAGATAATTTTGTTTTGTACTTTACAAAGTATTGTCGGGAGTGGCGGAGTTGACCCGATTAATGATGAACACTCGCAGTCATTTGCCCACGATGAGGATTGGCGATCGTCTCCTAAGCTATACGCGGTGATAGATCTGCAGTTTAGTTTAAAAAAAAAAATTTTTTTCTATTTAAAAAACACATTTTTATTTTACTGAACAACAAAAATATCACCGAGATAAAATCGTATACCTACAGCATCTCTACTGACGAATATCCCGAATAATCTACCGTTTTGCCGGGTATATTAAATATATATATATATATATATTATAGCGTTATTATAAAAAAACGTCCAACACTGCAACAGTTGATTTTCAAGTCTCTTTACGTCGTATATTCCACGGTGTTAATATAGTATGGAGATTTTTTTTTTTGTATTTATTTTATGAAAACAAAACGAATTCGTTTTTGAATATTCAACATTCCGTTGTTATATATACGTGAAAAATACGTTAATATATTGCATATATATTATAAACATTTATTTAATTCATTGGAAATATGTTAGAAAAGATTTTCTAAAATATTTTAGAAAATAAAATATTATAATATTTTTTTATAGGTATTATATTATTTATTGTATAATTTGTCTGTGAACCTCTTTGATATGGTGTCAAAAAAATATCGTTTTACGTCGTGTACACGATAAAAATGAATATTTAAAGTAGATCGTATGGAGCAGAGGTTTCCAAACATTTTATAGGTGCGATCCACTTTTGAAAATTTTCAAATTTAAATGATCCGACTAAATAATTTTTTAAATTGTTTTTAGAACGGTATATACGGATAAATAAGAAATCACAAAATATATTTAAATAAAAATAATTTATATAGTAATAGTACGATTTATTTGGTTAGAAAAAAATGTTATTAAAAAAAAAAATTGGATTCATTATTGGTAATTTATTATGTAATTACTGTTTATATTAATTGAATATGAAAGGCGCGCTCGTTTTCGATGTTATTCTTGTTAAATGCATCAGTGTCGGCATCGATGTCGGTTATAATTCGAGACGTAAGGAGCGTCTGACAGTTGAAATTTAATTTCGATTTTTTTATTGCAAACGTGATCGAAGCTCCAACTTCACAGTAATATTATACGAAGAATATCGAACGGGAAGCCGCGCGTCTTTATAGCTTTAGCGGAAAGTGTCGGTGTCTCGGAACAGACAAATCCATTAAACATTTACTCATTTCTAATGAATCGTTTCCAAACGGATCGATAATAATTCTTTTTCCGATCGTATTCGTCGTGCGAACATTTTTCGCTACCCACAGTTTGTGAACCTCTGGTGTATAGGAGGAGATCGTCGGACGAAGGTTTTCAAAACATTTTTATATAAATTACCGCAGACGACGCGAAATCAAAATCGCGTATATTTACTACAGACGAGTCGATGAATAATAAATACATAAAATGCATAAAAATGAGCGAACGTATTATGTGAAAATCAAGTTTATCGAGAGATTGACGTAATATTGTACTCGTATAAGTAGTATATTATAATAAAACTTTTCCGACTTATCGCGCGTCGTAATAGCGGATAGTGGAAAACGCGTATCGTTATACATTTCTACGTTACTTATACATGATTTAGTAGCAGTACACGGTCGTCTTTAAACTCACGCCTAACTTTTGAATATTGTTGTTTGAAAAAAAAAAAAACAGTATCGAACTCGAAACTTTTTTTTTTAAGAAACTCACGAATTACATATAGTGTCTGTACATAGTATAATATATTGTAGACAGTGTAAAGACGTCGCGTTGATTTATTTGATAATAAATCGTCTTTAGGGATTGTCTGTTAACGTGTTAGTCCATTAACGGTGTATTATAATAGGTACCGAAAGAACCGTTCGAATACTTTAATCGATCAACACGTCTTCTCGATTATTGTTTAATTTGACGTACGCGATACGGGTTTCGACATTAAAATCGCGTGTTTTATATCCGATATACAAGAGAGTAAGAGTTAAGAATTTATTAAATCGTGTTGTCTTACATTATATATCTAACAAAACAGAATTTTATTAAAACCCTTTTTTCTCTTTGGAGATTTTCAAAAAAAAAAATATGTTTTTTCCATCGCGTTTTTGTCAAAAAAAAAAAAAAAACAACAACGGCGATACTAGAATAATTTGTCTTTTTTCTTAAATTTTTTTGTGTTATCAAACGTAAAAATACTTGTTTTTCGAAAACTCGTAATTTCTTAAAACGTATTGTACGACTGCGGCCGTCCGAATTCGCTCGCTTCACTCGATCATTCCGGTGTATGTACTTGATCGGAATGTTATCCTTCGATTCGCTGTGAAAGGCCAAGTAAACGTATTAATAATACAAATATATAAGTACTATAATTTGGCACTGTTTTTTTTCCACTTTTTTTTCCTCCCAATTCACAATTCAAGAAATAACAATAACGAGCAGAAAAATGTATAATTTTTTTCACCAATTTTATTGTATTGAAAAAAAAAAAAAAATGAAAAATTACTTTTTTTTTTTGCTAATAACGTCGTAAGTAAGTCTCGAATAGTAAATTTCTTATTTCACCACCGATTTCGGCGTAAAAAAAAAACACTAGTTTTTCGAAAAATTCGAAAAAAACGCGTGCACGGGGGTTGGTATAAACTTCGCGAACGATATATTATAATTAGACATGTGGATAATGTATTACTGAAACGATCACGGCCGCGGGTGACTATAATATATGTGTGGCAATTAAATAATCGTGCGTCAAAATGTACTAAATGAAAAAAGTTTACCTCCGTATAAATACATATATTGTGTTCAAAAGTTTTGGATACGTACACTCCGTTTAATTTACGACGGTTTACGCCGCGCGTGCCAACGGGATTTTATTGCGAGAACGACTTGTTTGTGTATTAAATTCCGAACGGTACGACGGCAGCGAGGAAGGGGGCAAATCCTCCAGAAGACTTTCTCTCCTTAAATGACCGAAGTTAAGCTTAAGTGTCATCAGGAGTGGACGGAGAGCGGAGGTCGGCTTTCGGAAATTCGTTCCGGTCTCCCCAGAGGGATGAAAAGTTCAAAAAAAAAAACTTACTCACGCCAATATCGACTTTTGCGCCGTTAAATTTTTATAACTTACGTTTCCAATTATACACAGTTTGGTCACTACTCCGGCGGCATTAAAGTCGTTTGCTCCATCGAATCGCATTGATTATGGCGGCAAAATAATGGGATTGAAAAAAGAAAAAACGTTTTCTTATTTTCTCGATTTCTTTTAAACAGTTCAGACTGATATAATGACTTGAACATTTATCGACAGATATATATTAAGCCGATTGTCAAACATCATATATATGTATAACCAATAAATAATAAAAATATATAGAATTGAAAGCTCGCAGTGTAGTAGCGTATTTTAATATTTCTCTTTTATTTTCCGTCGGTATACGGCACAATATATTATATATAGTTACGTAAAGACCCGAGATAGTTGGTGGATTTCTCGTTTAATTATAAATATTGTAATTTATTCCGGTAAATTTAATTGTGAAGGGAAAACTCGAGTTTCTTAAAATTAGCTTAAAGCGAAAGATTGTTGTTTTAAATCTAAATAAATTGGTTTTTACTTTTAACCGAAATTTTCTACGGACGGACGGACGGACGGACGGGGAAACAACGTAAAATACATAATTCATTTAATTTTTATCCATAGAAAAGCTTATTATTATTATTTTTTTATTGTAAATATTATATCTTATATATATAACTACTATAATAACAAATTGGTTTAACGTTTTTCCAGACAAAAACGGTTAATCCTTCGCTTCATTAAAACGAGTTTTTTTTTTTTTATAAAAATACCGTTACAAAAAAAAAAAAAAAAATTGTATTTCTACATACGAAAGGCTGCAAACGATTGGAAATCTCCAAAGGTCGCGTGCTGCTCTGCGTATATATAGGACGTATACGTGAGGGCGGGTTTCGTACGGGACATTAATGCGGCGCAAAATGTCAAACAAAACTGTGTGCACAGACGTCTGTGTAGATTAATTTCATAGTCGACCGAACTATCGAGAAGTGTAATGGTGTGGTCGAGTACGAGGAGAAGGGCTAGGCGAATGTAACCGTTCGAACACGCGTCATATAATCGCGCCCACTCGCTCAAATATTCATCCCGTTTTAGCCGTTTTAACCTTGACGAGGATTCTGCACCGTCTATTAATTATACGTAATTTTTTTTCTCTCTCTCTCTCTCAATATACATTATATTAATACGCGTAACGACGTTAAAAACCGTCGCGGTTACACGTAGAAAATAAAAAAAAAAAAATTCAAAGGTTTTACTGTGCGATTGCTGCAGGTGTCGTATATACGCGTATTATTGATCCGGTAGAAAAAAAGCAAAAACGTACTTACACGAGCATTTCATACGATTTTTTTTTTTACTCGGATATATTATATAGTGTAATATTCAACGGAAAGCTTCCTCCGTGCTGTGTGTTGATTTTTTTTTTTTTTTCGGTACATTTGATCGCAGAACTGTAATTTTGTAAAATAACGAATAATATAAATATAAATCATATACGAGGAGGATTTACTAGGAATTTTATTTATTTTCAAATACATATATGCCCCGTAAACGGTGTTATGTATGTGCAGGGGTTTTGTATACGAAATGCTTGCGCGTTACAAGAGATTTCACGAATGGCACCGGCTAAAGTATGTCTGCTTTCAAAAAAAAAAAAAAAATGACGTTCGTTTCTTATATATATATATCGTATATTATCCGAGTATAAATCGTTTTTTTTTTTTGTTTTATTCGAAATTAATTCTGTATTTGCGTAACGTAACCGCCGCGTATCAAACCGAATACGGATTTGTCTTATCCCCCCTGCAGGCGTTACGTTTATTTATTGAAAATTTAATATACGAAACGCGTCGATTTTCAGTAATAACGTTTTCACAAATTATGATTTTACATATACGTATTTATGATAGAGGCGCGTACGTGAAAAAATTTCATAAGAAATAGTTTTATATCATTTTTTTTTTTATACGTGAGATTAAAAAGTATACGTCGTCTCACGAAAATATATTTATTATTATTTAAATGGGCCGCCGTTTTCCGCTGAAAAAAACCACGAAACGATTTCGTTTTCTATCACTTTATTTTTTTATTATGTTAATAAATTTTTTTTTTGAGAAACCCTCTGATTTACTCGTATTATGGTAATATATATAACACTAGTGGCGGCTGGTGGCTTGCACGACGGGAAGATGGCACCCCTTAATGGCTTATTAATGCGTTGAAAGAAGTCCAAATTGATGTTTATTGTATAAGATCAAAAAAAAAAAATCAAAAGATGCGAACATTACTGCACGTCGTGAGCGAACTGAAAAAGCCATAAAACAATTAATTAAAAAAAAAAAAAACGGGGAAATTTCAACGTCTGTTAATATTTTTAAATTTGTATGTAATTTATTTAAATTTTTTTTTTCAGATACGAATTTGTGAAATGAGTTTCATAAAATTACTGCATTATTTAAAATCAATAAACATCATAATAAAGCGATTTGTTTTTTTACCGGTATTTAAATTTATTAGTCATTATTTTTTTTTAAACGTATGAATTCGTAAATATACGCTTATAAATAGATGACGGGCGTGATGCGGTAAAGCCGTTTGGTCGCGATGCTTTATACGTATAGTTACTCAGGGTTTCTCAAAAAAAAAAAAAAAAAAAAAACGGAAAGCAAATTTTGGTGGCGAAAATCGATCGG
Organism: Slavum lentiscoides; assembly: GCA_032441835.1. Classification (NCBI taxonomy): domain Eukaryota; kingdom Metazoa; phylum Arthropoda; class Insecta; order Hemiptera; family Aphididae; genus Slavum; species Slavum lentiscoides. The sequence continues at coordinate 4,315,749 of CM063717.1, read as the reverse complement.
CCGTTTAAACGAATAACGAAAAAATAAAAAATAAAATACGCTAACAATACAGTAAAACGAGTTGTTACGATGATAGACACGAAAATTATTCATTTTTTTTTTTTTATTATTGAAAATTCCGTTAAACGAATTAAAACACTCGATTATCGGCGCGATAGAAAAATTGTAAATTATTTTTTTATTTTGTCGAGGGAGAAGACCTTATAGAGTATATATAATAAGTGTATACGTACCAGGCACGCACACAAAATAAAATTTCGGGGGGGGGGGTTTACAAAATATAGCAATACAAATTGTAGTACAGCAACATAATAAAACAATTTCTTTCTCCTTACTCATTATTTTTTAATGTGACAAGAAATTATTTCGGGGGGGGGGTTTGAACCCCAAAAACCCCCCCTGTATACGTGCCTGGTACGTACAATAAAGTATTATTGTACCCGAAATAACGCGTCTGTTGTACGCTCGTGCCGTGAAATCACCGATCACAAAATCGACGACGAGAATATATTATATAGTGTGTTTTCCATATCGGTTTGCAGCAGGTCGACCGAATTCCGACCGTTTTGTCGTATAATAAGGTGTTTTTTTTTTTTTGAACCGTATATACGAATTGCACAGTACACCTACACGATTTGACATTAATATCAAACTGCGTTTTGGAATATATATTAAACGAGTTGATTGCCGCGTTTTTTTTTATTTACACATTTATTATTATTATTATAAAAAAAAAACCACAAAAAATAATAATAAATTGTTGTATTTTTCGATCAATATAAACGCTGTCGCTGTATAATATAATAATAATAATAAATTAGTATATAATTACGCGTTGTACGTATATGTGCGCGCGTTTTTTGACGACGTAATTGCGCGCGATGTGTGTACCGTTTACAATGACATCGATTTGCGCGATCGGCGAATGGGAAACATGTAGGAAAATGCAGGGGGAAAAAAGAAACGTTATTATTATTATTTTTTCTATAATATAGTGTAATACGTTATTTTGTGTATATACTTACACGAATAATTTAAACGTTATCAACGCGATATAATAATAACGCAATAAACCGAATGGCAGCGTTTGTGTGTAAAAAAAGTACGTACAATTCCGATCGGCGGAAACCACAAATTGTTATTATTTTTTTTTGCCGAATTTCCTCGTCAACGGTTATTATTATAATTCGACGTTTTTTTTTTTATCGATTTCGAACGTGTATTTTTCTTCGAACTTTCCGGTTGGCGTGAAAAGAATTCTTAAAATAACTTCTGCGATACTTATTACATATTACATTTGTAAATACACGGTAGTAGTCCGAGTAATTTTTTTTTTTTTATACATTTCGAGCACTATTATTTATAATAAATATTTCCAATTGTATTCTGTATATACGTACGTCAAATAACGTGTCATCACCGCGTTGTGGATTTGTGATATTTGAGAAGTTGTGTATACACCAGCCTCTATAAATATACGCCACTGCAAATTCAAATCAAGTGACTGTAACACGTTTTTGATTTCATATATATATTGAAAAAGGACTTCCGGAATGTTCGGCCGAACGTTCAGACGTGTACGTCGAGATTTCCATTTGTATTCATTTGGTGTGATCAATAAATTATTAGGTACCACGTTTGAAAAACATTTTTTTTTTTTTTAAGAATTGTTCCGGATTTCTTCCGTGTAAATAAGAAAATCGTTTTTCGATAAAGCGTTGAAGCGTTCCGAATTTATTGTCATAGCGTCATTGCTAAAAACAGGTACGAGTGAAAAGAATTTTCGTCGGCCAAAATATATTTTAATTCCGTAAATTATAATAATATTGTAAAACACTTGCCCATAATATAATATAAATATTTTACATTTTTATACGCTTACCATGTATCGAGCGATGAATTATTTGAATTTATTCCTAGAAATATACAAATACAATACTGTTGTACAATAATGTTTTGGTAAATATTTCACGATTCCGATAGAAATAATAATACGCGTTTTACGATAACAAATAGTATAGGGTTTCCGAAATCAATGTAAATGCTTACTGTCCAGAACGCGGACGTCTTTTAGACAATCGTTTGGACCTTTATTCGGTCCGTTTATTTTTCTTTTTTTATTTATGCATTTCTTTTTCATTTCATCACTGTAAACCACAATATCGTATCGATTGTATTAAAAAAAAAAAAATTCGCGATTTTTATATAGATAAGTATACTTATACGAATACAAGTATTTAATACACGAGGGCAAGGAGTGGATAGGGATTTATCTTTGATTCCGAAGAAATTATCTATACCTGTACGTAATTTTAATTAAAAATATTTTTTTTGAGTTGAAAATTTCAAAATTTTCCGTTGAAGACGCTATGTCGTAGCCAAATAATATTTATTTATTTTATTATTAAAGAAAATCGAGCGGAACTGTTTATCCGCAGACGAATTGGTACAGCTACGCATATAATATATCGAGTTCAATTATTAAATTAATAAAAACCCGTAGCTATACTTACTCGGTAACACTGTTCAAATCCAATTGGAATTCCGGTAATAAGTTGCAAATGCACTTCCATTTTTTATCAAAAAAATAAATCGAAGTGAATAGAATCACAATGATACTAATGACCAGTGTTATGAGAATTAATTCGTTCACGTGGATATTTTTCAGGATTCCGAGTATTTGAACGTTGTTTCGCCCATATTTATTGTTCATTAAACCTAAGAGATTTTTTTTTTTTTGCCGAAATATTAATTACATTAAAAACGTGCGAGTCGAAGTGATTTTACGGATTAGAAATTATTATTTTAATATAAATATATACTGCACACACCCAGTGTCATATTCGGGTAACCGTCAATAATCTCATCATCCGCAGACTTATTCAAACACATATAATTTGTTTCGATTTCTGTAATAAAATATTTATATTATTCAATTTCGCGCGTATATTTTCTTTTTATTCGAATTCAATACTTTTTTCGAACGCTTCTGCCAGACACAAAATTCTGTATACAGCACCGAATCCCGGTACCGTGTCCGGTATTGATTTAGAAACCGGAATCACCTTAAAAATGTAATACGTTGATATATATATTACGTCGTAAAATAATATTGATAACGCGTATTATGCTGCTGAGTAATATCGCGGGACGAAAATATTTTCAGTTGGAAGTCGCAAGAATTTTGAAAATCATATATGTATTGGAAATCGCTTAATAAAGCGTTCGCTAAAATAGCTTACGAGCAAACGTTTTAAACGAAGTGAAAATTGAGTGAACGTTTAAAAGAAAAAAATTCAATCGGTACGAAATGACATTTTTGCAACTCCCAAACTACACGCGCCGTCGATTACGATTCATATAATATTATACGAATATAATAACAATTATTGTTATAGTGACAAAAACGTATTATATTTACCGTATTTTCAATCCAACGTTTGAAACGTTTGTTTAAAAAATGGACTTTTACCGGATTCGTATTGATAATGTTCATACACTTCATGGACTCGAAATATACTCGGTAAAGGACGGTGTCCTCGTGCGCGTCATCGATTTGAATGATGAAATCATTCTTATACGGCAAGATTATGTACCGTGGATTTCCGTCGTCGTTAAAGGACGGGATCGGTACTAATTGCGAAACACCGTATCGATCGAGTTCTTTCGATACAATGATCAATTCATTACATATATGTTTCTCGTCTTTGGTCAACATCAAGTCCATGTCGTACGACACGGGAACGTTTTCGCGTTTTATTACCAACCAATCGGCCATTAGTTTCGGATGAGCGGAACACGAATTCGTCGCTTTTGCATATAAATCGTTGTATTTTTGTACCGTCTAAAAAAACAGTTAAGTACGTTGTATAGTAAATCAATCAGGGCCGCTCTTGAGGGCAGGGGCTTACGACGGGGCCCACGCTCTCAAAAAATTACAACGATTCACGTAAACACGCGAAAAACGTTTTTTTTTTTTATTCGTTTAATTGTAGTTAATATAAATAATTATAGTACACTTTATAATAAAGTCTATATTTATATATATATATATAGACGTTTATCGGTGCCTTGATAAGTATTTCCCGTATTAACAGTTCATTAATCAATAACCGTAACAAAATGTCGGTCATCAGTACATACGTACAGTTACAGTTGGCTTAAGAGTATATATTTCCGAATTCGGAAAACTGCGAAAGACTGAATGATATGAATTATATTATTTTTTTTTTATATCGTAATATTAAACACTTGTGTAGTTACGATTTTTTTTTTCAAATAAATTTTGAATCACGCAATGTTTCAAACCAAATCAGGGGTCGGCAACCTTTTGAGAAGGAAGAGCCAAAAGTTTACAAAATTTCCCAGTTTTTAAGAGCCACTAAAATTTTTCGTTTCAATATTATGTATTTGCTATTGTATATATTTGATTATCGATTAAACGACTTTAAACACGAAATAATATGTATTCATATGTAAAAAAAAATACAAATATTTTTAGCACAAAACATATTCAAGTGTAAAATAGTATATATATATATATTTTTTATATAATAAAATATTGTTTTTGATAATAAAATAATTAATTTTTGCGCATATGGAACTGGAGAGCCGCAACTTTAGATCGAAAGAGCCGCATGTGGTTGCAGACCCCTGAACTAAATGTATTGCAATTTACTTGATTCAATTCTTTAGGATTTTTTCTTAGGAAAAATCCCAAGAGCGGCCCGGCTGTAATCCATTACTGCAGTGTTATTATATACTGACCGAAAAATTTATTCGGCCACAATAGTACAACTCCCGGAGTACCGATACGGAAGACTTCAGTTGCGAAGCGACCGCAATGCGTTGGTCGCTTTTGAATTCGTGACATTTGTCCAGGCACGCGGTGAAACGTCTGTACAGCGACGGTAAATCGTCCACGGCGATCGACACGTTTCGTCGTTCCCAGCAATCGTCGTCGGTCGTGTACGGTTTGGAAAATACTCGGTTAATAACGGCGAACAACAATAATGTCGAGCGTTTCATGCCGGTGAATTTCTCTATGAAAACGCCAAATTCTATATACAAACGGTACACTACACTTATGGTTCGACGCTGTACGAATGTAACAACAGTATAAAACACACTGCTGGAACGAAATATCGTTTTACGATTATCCAAAAAAAAAAAAAAAAAAAGCCATAGCAATCCATAGCGTATCCATAGCAATAAACCCTGGAATTACCGCCACGTGTTTATTATATAATAATTTGTTACGAACCTGTTGTATATAATTTATTTATAATTAATTTTAAACGACATAATCGCTCGAGACTTTCTAATATTATTATTGTAAAAACGAAAACTAAATCATTACGTCGTTGTGACACGCGTTTTACGGTATATACCGTACGCGGAACAAACGAGACCGACCGCGGTTTAGACCAATCGTTTCTCAGACTTTACGAGGATTATTGACCGGCGTCAGAGTCTTGCCTCGTGCCTATAAGTACCGATCGTGTGTATACTGTCGTATACATACGAAACGGTTATGGGAGACGTTATTACGCTATTTTTTTTTTTTCTACAACACCTCGAATATTAACGCCCGTTTTGGAACGCGTACTCGGAATCGTTCGAGTACACGGTGCATTTATTTATTTTTTTTTTGTCGAAGGGCTGTCCTGTGGACGTCTTGTTCGAGAACAGGACGCCACGAAGGAGTCGTATCTGACGCGTCGATTGCATTTTTACACCAACTACGGAGTTAGGAAACTTTTTTTTTCGGTTTGTTAAGAACGCACCACAAACGCGTTGTTATATTATAATTGTTGCGGGCCAACTTTTGTCCGATCGATTTCGTTTTTTTTTTAGCACAGACGGACATCTGCACAGTGCGTATATGTAATACGTTTTTTTCCCGAGTAAAATACAAAAAAAAAACGTAGCGAGCCGCGGGGCGTCGTGGATATCGCTCGAGTGAATTACTCGGATAAAGATTTTAGATTCTGAGCGGAGCGATTGTTTTTACAATGATGTTTATTTTTTCTGTCCTGTGTCTACAGATTTTCCACCAGAAGGAGATCTCTTCGGTCACAGTTTGTTTCCGGCAGCGATTCGCATCTAGTCGGTACGTTAGAGAGGTCATTTTTCGATTTTCTCAAAAGCACATAAAAATATAACTCAAAAACGCTAAAAATGCGATTTCGTCTTGACCGATCGTTGTTTATTTCTTCGTCGTTTTGAAACCGATAGTCATATAAGCCCGAAATTTCCACCAAATACGTAACTTTAGACTATATATTTACGAGAAAAGCGCAGAATCGTTTTATCGAATGCAATGACTTGTCATCGCTTTCAAATTTAAAATAAAAACAAAACTCTAAAAATCGTTATCCATGTAATTCACTTAAGCGATATATCCACAACACCCCGCCGCTGGTTACATTTTATAAATTTGAAAGCAATGATAAACCGTTGCGTTCGATTAAACGATTCTGAGCGGAGCTTCGGTGTAATACACTTGTCTATTTTTCGTACAAAATTAAAGTAATAGCAGTATGTGTCTGACGTTGTGACCACGAATTTCAAGTCAGAAAACTCAGCAGAATTAACTGTTTCACGAATGAAAAACAGCAAAAATTTAAAATAACCAAAAATTGAATGAAACTTTTCGAAGTTGTATACAGTACAAAGGTACGATTTTTGTTGTTGTAAATTTCAAGACAACAAAACGATTATTTTCGAAATTATAGCGAAAAACTATACGTGATATTGTGACGAAATCCCATTTTTTAGCGGTTTTTCGTAATTTTTCGGTAGTTCATCGCGTCGCGTTAAAAAAAAAAAACTATTGAGAAAAACGATCTCTCTAATAAAGTACCGACTAGATGCGAATCGCTGTCGGAAACAAACTGCGACCGAAGAGATTGTCGGAGCACTCCTTCAGGTCGAAAATCCGTACACAAGATCAGTGGCGTGCCCAGGAATTTTCAATGGGGGATGTTATAAGTAAATAGTAATAATACATTTTAAATTTTAATGAATTGTCACGGTAATACCAAAAACTCAAATGTTTATGTTTCAAGCTCTCCAAAATCGTTTCCAGCTCATAATTATGTACATTTGTAAATTGTTCTATAATTTAAATTAATTTAAATTATAACACACTAATACCAAGTTGTTCAATTAATATAACATATGTTATGTATAGTGAATGTTTTTTTTGTCATAAGTAATAACTTTTTACTAATAACTAATGAAAAGTATTAAGTATAATGACTCTAAAACTGCAGCTCTTATAACTAATAAGTTGTTTTCTGTAAGTCGGTAAAAAAGACAATGGAGGGGGGGATATAACCCCTAACCTCCCCTCCCCTGAGCACGCCACTGCACAAGATAGAAAAACGTAAAATAAACGTCATTGTAAGACCATTAGATGCCTCGCTCCGCTCGGAGGATCTAAAACTCGCGTATATCGAGCTCGTATTTTTTACAACGATAAATTCCGGTATATATTTTATTAGGTGTGTAAAGTCGACGTGCAACAAGAAAAAAACCCCGTTAAAAATCCGTAGCGAGATATTATTAAAAAAAAAATAAATAAATGTGTTTGGAATTCGCGCGAATGTTTCGTATATTATTATTACGTATAATCCCGTCGTCGTCGTTGTCGCGTGTGAATAAATATTAAATTACCGGCCGTTACCTATATACACGTAATAAATCGACTTAAAACCGAATTTAAAAAAAAATCATTCGATCGTTTATGTATACTCGCTTGTATTCGCGGCGATGCGCGCGCGAGCGAATTGAAGTTTTTCCATTTTAAAGTCAACACACTTCTGTCCGAGTACTCGAGGTCCGTCGCCGCGGTATAGTGTGTGCCGCCTTCTGCTGCAGTAACACCACACTACCTTTACAATCCACTTTAAGCCGTAACCTAATTTCTGACTCGACGCTGGTCTCGCTTGCTGCCTGCACCGTCCGACCTCTCTCTTTTAAATTGCGTTTTCCTTTAAATTAAATATACCTTTTCCAGCGTTGAACCGCTGCTCCGTGGCTTCAAACGTGGCGTGTATATATACCGAGTGTCATGTATATTATATATACATACGTGTACATTTGCCGAAATTCGGTAAAGTCGGATTACGTTGCCGGAGCGGGGATCAAAGCAGCACGGGATGTGTGTGTGTGTGTGTGTAAAAAAAAGGAAAAGAAAAGCGCACACATAAACATCGATAAAAATTCGACAGTTCCAAATAAGACGGAGGTTCTTTTTTTTCCCCATTCTCTTCCTTTTTTTTTTTGTTCCATACGTTTTTGTTTCCTCCGCAGCAGCATGTACGAGTAAATACGAAACGTAAACGCGTTGAAATCGCGTCGTTTACGACGTTGTATATATAGAAATCCGAACGGTATAACGCCAAAATTATTATAGAAACCGCGAACTTTTATAGGCCATATAACGCGTTATATTTCTTTTTTTTTTTTAGATATTTTAACTCGCGTGATTACGACACATAAGCACGTTTTTTGTTTTTTTTACGAATTCCGTATACTGCGTGTAAAATACGAAATCACCTTTTTCTTTCTGAAGTACGTAATATCATATAAACTCGTTTTTTTTTATTGCGAAAATTCCAAAAAAACGTAAAATACGGGTCAATTTCGCCAGCCTCGACAGTTTTAAATTTTGATTCGCTCGAGTTATATAGGAACGCGTGTAGCGCAAACGAATGAAAAAATGAAATTTTTAATTGGCGGGCCGGCGAAATGGACTTGTAAAATATACGTTTTCGGTAAAGATTTTTTACGCGTATCACATCGCGTAAAACTTTACGCTTTTTATTATAATTTCAATAATTATCTAAGACACGTTTTTTTTTTTTTAAACTCGCGCATTTTGTTTTAGGTTTTTAAATATACGTTTACATTGTAACCGCAGAGGCGTATTGGTCTTGATTCGCACGTTATCTATTCCCGTCGTCAAATTTTTTTCAGTATATTGCACACAGATAATACATAATGGATGGGCCGTATTCGTTGTCAGGCGTTCCCTCGACAATAACCGATACGTAGACAACGTAACGTACTATTTTTCAATTATTTATTTTCATGGATCGAATTATTATTTCACGGAACAAAAAATAATTTCCATTTACCCGTATGAGATGTCACGGTGAATACAGACATCTTATAGATGTGTTTTACTTTTAAATACGTATGTTTTATCGAATTTCTTTTTTCTCATACTTTCCAATTGTAAAATACACTCCACATAAATGTTTTTATGAATTTTTTTCGTGGTTTCGACGTTAAAATGTTTATTTATCGTTGTACTTTTTAATCAACGTTTGTTTCTGACGACAGCTATATAATAGTCATTAATTATTGTTATACGTATAATGGAGCTTCGTAAGTAACGAAATTCTTCAGCTTCTCGTACGATCGTGTCCTCGAGTTTAATGATTTATTGAACGGTTTGCACACACTCTCTCTCTCTCTCTACTGACATTCATTGTTTTGGTCTTGTTGATTTTAAACGATGGAACTTATCTATATAGAATATCTGAGCGTGCGTCATTTTCGTTTTCGTTTAATACCAGAAACGGAATAATTAGAAATTATATGTCGACGAGAGAAACACTGGACTTAAATCTACGCGTTCAGGACGAGTATTGCGGGGACTCGAGCGTTTGGATTCGGGCCGAAGAATTTAAAGGAGATTACAGTTATGAGTATACGCTGCACGTGTTATCGCGCGGTATATATATATATATATATATATGTATGGATCCGAGCATCGTGTTCGTACGTAATGGCGTGTTTAGAAGAAAAAGGAGTAGTACATCATCAAAGCGATATTCGACGCACGTTAATTTATAGGTCGCGCGTAAGACCCTCTCCTATACCGGCTGCACACGCCGTCATCCGCGTCTCGGGTTTACCGCGGGGGAGGCTGTCAATTAGCCGTCGACGAGGTCGCCGGACCGGGACAAACCTGTAGCGAGGAACTTATTAATCACGGAATATTCCACCGTTCTTGGTCCGTCCGTCCCCCCCGTCGTCGTCGCCAGCAGTCAGTGTGCAACACAACGCCACAGACGAGCCCTTTAGATTAATTCCTTTAGGTCGAACACGCAATATTCCAGATTTACATTTTCCTGCGCCGTTTTCACGCTCGGCGCAGACGATAATGAAAGCGTTCGAGTTACACCACGCAATAATTAATTTGTTATTTGTTTTTTTTTTTTGCCTTTTTCGCGGTCGAACAACGCGATTTCAGAGTAATATAAAATCCGCTTTTTAAGTAAATAAAACAAAAAATATATATTTAAAAACGTGTAATGGGGGAGGAGGAGGGCATCGACAAAACGGGCATAGATATTCGTAATAAACGTTTCTATAAAAAAAAACAAAAAAATTACGAAATTAACGATAAAATAAAGGGCGTTTCGAATTGTCGAAATTTAATTTAATAATAATTGTTTTAACATTTTCAAAATGATTTTACGCGTTGTATATTACTCGAATTAATTTTTGTTAATAATATTACAAGTCGTGATCGGTATCGAATCGTAATAAACATTGATTTTGCGTTCGTAGAATATGAATTATTATTTAATATATATATATATAAATACAGAAAATGCGAGATAATACGCAACTGGTTATAAAAAAAAAAAAGTAATTATCGAAAGGAACTACGGTATCATCAGTGTGCGCACGTGATAGTTCCTATCCATACGAATCGCTTTTTTTTCTCTCACTATACATTTCTACCTGATTTTTCTCGATAAATAATTTTGTAAATCGTGTCCGATATCGTATTTTTATTTTATATATTTTATATCCGCGGTGTACTATGGAAGCAAGTGTGCATTTCTGAAATTGTTAATTGGTTACCTATTATAATATTATTTTAATCGAGTTTATTTCGCGTTTTATGTTAAATTTTTTTTTTTAAGAGCTTTGACTACGCTCTACGTAGAATGTAGCCCTCACCCCCCCCACCAATTATAAGAATCTTGGCTGCGCCATTGAATACAGTGTAATTTACTACGAGCGTAACAAGTCCGCCTCAAGTTCTCTATATGTAATAAATGAAATTATCGATTTAAATATTCTTTTAAAAGAAATATTTGTTATTATTATTGTTTTTTTTTACAGAGGAAAAATTCCAATAATTTGATTTTTTTAATCGAAATGCCGCGTAAAAAAATTCTCGAAAAAAAACGTAACAATAACATTGTTTAACACTTGAATTCCGATGTTCGACGCGGCGAAATGGCTAAAAAAAATGTTTATTATTATTATTATTTTAACTCGATTGTAACGCGGTTTTAGAAAGAGAAAAAAAAACTTATCGCGAACATTAATATTTTAATATAGTAAAAAAAAAAAATTATATAATAGGTTTACTTCGAATAATCGTGTTTACAATAAGTCTGAGAAATGAAAAACCGTTTTTATAAATAAGTTTCTACTGAATCGTCTGCAGTTTATAGTCGAACTGCGTTTCGGTATTTTATTGATTTCATTCGAAACTAAAAATTCTGTACTTTAATTTCCTTAATGGGCCCTGTGCCGGCTATTTATTAAGGAGCATAATTTAATCATAATTAATCGCAATATATTGTATCGGCGGTCTTTAGACAGCGTGTGTTTAGTGTGTAAATGAATATCGGTGTGAGTGAGCTATTTTATCCGCCACCTCGGATTTGGTACTCACCTCGTCACCAAAATGACTTTACGGGAAAAGGGATAGAACACTGTATGGTTAAGGTACTTAAATACATTTTTTTTTATTTGAAAGAGGAGAAAATTGTATAGGTCGGATTTTAACTTATTTTGTGATAATTAATAGTTTAAAAAAAAAAAAATTACGAACGGGTGGAAGACGTATTTTAAAAATCAGAGTTGAATGCGACCAGCTGTTTAGTTATATGTCCCATTTAAGTTAAAAATAAAATTCAAATCGGTTAATTTTACAAGCCGCGAGAGTTTTTCCTGTAATAGAGTGTAATTTTTAAGTATAAAATAGAACCGGCACCGGGCCAGTAAATAAAAAATAAAAATAAATAAACTTTTGCTCGTTGAATTTTCTCTCACAATTTGTTTTTTTTTTGTTAAAAAAAAGAACATTTTTTTAAAATTTTCATCGATATTTTCAATTATAATATGCAATATTATATATCGTATAACATAATTATAATATAGCGTGTTTTTCTTCAAAACACAGGAAAAAACGAAACGCCTAACGCTGCACGAGGGAAACGTAATCGAGTGCGTGCGCGTCTAGGATTTGTCAAATTTATGTATTTCGACGTCGATTTTTACTCTTTTTTTTCCCCCTCCGTTATAAACCGCGACGACAAGTGTATGTTTCATTTATTAACGAAATCGAATTATACCACGGTGTTTTCTCGAATAAAACGAGTGAATAAAAGTTCGATTATTGGATTTCGGTTATTTTTCGTGTGCAGCCAGGAGGTTAGAACGCGTGAAAATATACAAATACGCGCGCGTGCGCGTGTCAAAATAAATTCCTTTTGCTGTACGATTAGTTCGAACACCGCGCATTAATCAACTGTGCCCGATATAACGTTCTAATACTCATACATTATCGAACATCAAGAGTTTTATAAAGTTTCTATAGTATGGACCGATTTGCGACCGTGGATTTTTTTCACTGCGGCTATAATATTCGACTCGCGAAAACCCGCAGCGAACTTTTCTCGATATATTTTTCTGTATACTGTATACTTACTTTATTACTATATAAAAACTTCCTGAAAGTGCACGCGCGAAGAAGTTGGCTCGAGTAATTTCGCAATCGTTTTTGTTTACGTGTACTGTATACGTTTATGTATACGAAGTAGACACTGCCTGCAGTGTATAAATATGCTTTTATCCCGCGCATCTTCCGACGTTTTACACTCAATTATTATTATACTCGTTATATATAGTTATATTAATATAGGCACTCGATCGATTTGTTTAGAATTGTATTATTTCGTCTTTGAACGCCGCTTTTTCGTATGAACTAGGTACACGCTGCAGTGTACTGCAAATTTATTCATCGATTTTCATACATATTATATATATATATATATATATATATATATAGCATTGTTTTCTTGTACAGAAAATCTTGTCTTTATTATAATTTGTAATTTGTTTCGTATACGGTTTTTAAGTTTTCCTAATAGTTTTCACCGGATATTTAATTTGACATTTTTGTTTAAAAAAAAATTTTTTTTTTTTTATATAAAACTATACTAAAATAAACGTTGAGTTTCAAAACCAAAGAGTCTTTTAAATTTTCGATTATTATCTTTAAATGGGTAAATTATTACAAAAAAAAAAAGTAATTAGTAAAACGATGATATACAACTTTTGTTTTAAGTGAACACGACTATTGTTATTATTATTACAGCTATATACGTATATTAAATCGCTTGGAAAAAAAAGTGACAATAGTTATAGGTTAGGTTAGTAACATTTTTTTTCTTTTCAGTTACACAAATGTATACCTATGTATTCGAATTTTCTCGTAATAATTGCCGCTAATCTTCTAATGGTGGTCAAAGTCCAAAGATGATCCCGTCGCAGATTAAAACGTTACATAAATACAATTATTTAACGGTTGTAGCAATATATAAGACGGTTTTTGCCAAAATTCATTACCGGCAAAAAGGTAACTGTTCAGAAAACGACTTTAAAGTTTTCAAAAATTAAAAAAAAAAATGTTCTTATATACCCAACCCTGCAATAGAATTGGACCGATAATGAGTTTTAGCTAATCTTATATAATCTGTCGTTTTTAGATTTTTCCCGAAATTCGCTGGACCATTAAGAGGAGGACGTCGTACGACTCATCGCATCCTAAACTAACGTAAACGGCTGCTGCAGACGAAATTGTTGGACTTTGGAATAAAGACAAGATTTCAATTGTGGAAAAAAGTTTTTTGCTTTGTCGGTCGAGACGATTTGAAAAAAAAAATTTCGATCGTGTTAATTAAATATAAAAAAAAAAAATACATACTGCGTTTTATAACCATTGATCGTATTTCAGTCTTTAAAAATGCCTCGATCGATCCCTAAAAGACATGGTCGACAAATTAAAATCAGTTTACAAATGTAGAATATTAATTTTTGTTTGCTCTGTCAATTATTAGCGTATTGGCCGTCAATTAAAATACGGAATTATTAAAAACGAGACGCGTTTACACTAGGAAATTCGTTTTCGACGGTCTTTGTCGTTCGCGAAAAAAAGCTATTTTTCACACCAAATAGCGCCATAAAAAAAAAAATAATTGACCGAATCGCTCTGTAAATGAATTTTAGCATGATACCGACGAATCTCTCTATATAGGTCGACGATATGAATTAAAATGTATAACGAAAATAATAATAATAATAATTATGTTAATTTATATCATAGGGTATGGCCTGATTTAGGGCGTATAATTGCGAGAGCACAGGCGTCCGTCTCCTGCAACAAATATACACGCGAGCGTGCAGTGTATACGGTAAGGGGCGACGACGACGACCGGGGGGATTTTATGTGATTAACTTGTCAAAAGTAATAATACGTCATCAACGATGGACGCATATATACGAAAAACCGTATTAGATTTTGTTGTGTAACACGTCATAATATAATAATACGATATAACTTATATAGAGAGAGAGAGAGAGAGAGAGAGAGTTACGCGTGTGTACATACATAAAATAATATATTATTTACCTACTCACGTGTGTTTCACGCTTGTGTTCACGCGCCCGTCGTCCGTGTTATTAGTTTTTTTTATTTTTTAAAAAAAAAAATCTCTTTTCTTCTTCTTCTTCTTCTCTGTTTTGTCACGTCTAGTATTACGTGTAGACAGACGGGGGAAATAAAGGTGCCAATATATTTTCACTTCGCGTTAAATCCGCGTGTAAAAAAAAAAAAACGGTTTAAACGAGCGTTTTATATTGATATACGGTGTAAAAAGCATTGGAATAAAAGAAAAAAAACGATGATTTTAATTTGATCAGTGTCGTTTTGCGATTTCACGGAAAATTTCATCTATTGAGAAGAAAAAAAACGCGTGTCCGTCCGTAATAAAACACGAGATTCGCTAGGTAGTTACTGGAAATGTACGCGCGACGAGAAGTTAAAGTTATTGAGATCGTTTAAAACGACCGTAATCTTCTGTCGGGGTCGGAACGATCGGATATATCATATTATATAGTTCAGAGCGCAACAAATTCCTGTACTCTGTTCAGTTTAAGATTATATCGGGCGGCGGACGAAAATTTGTTCGTGTTCGCGCAGGCGAGGTTCCCCATCGGTGATCCGATTGTCGGAGACCGTCGTGTGCCGACTGTCGCCGACAGCAACAGCCAATGACAGAGCAGCTACTAGCCGCCTGAGGAGGGGTGGGAGTCATCACTGTGGTGTTCGTTCAGCGTATACGCGTTCCCGTATGATCAGTGGCGTACACAGAAATTTTCAATGGGGGGGGTTATATAAAAAATATATATTAGTTGAAAAGATTTTTATAAAACGTATCAAATAATAATACAAATAATAATAATTATAATTATAATACAATATCCAATTTCCTTGGTTTTTGCCCTAATTCATCGATGACTTCTTCAGCTGTTAAAGGAATAATTGTTCCATATTTTTCTTCTTACTATCCGCCAAAAAATATTCATTTATTCTCTTCATTTCTCTTCGATATTTAAATTTTAAACAAATACGAATGAACAGCAAAATATTAAAACAAAACACATTCGCGAAGTCGTAATTCGTAAATCGTAGATCGTAATATTATAAACGCTCACAAGATATCAGTCTTGCCAAATTCCAAAAACTTGACAATAAAAATAAATATATAACTGCGGTGCTGGCGGTAAATTGACAATGTCAATAAATACGAACATATTATATTATTCGATTGCGTGATTTCAAACAGAAAAGCGCGCACGGATCACACGGTTACTGATCAAATGCAAACTAAATATAGCTGGGTTTTGTAGCAGCAGAATTATTAGGCTGGAGCTACACTATGCGTTTTGTCGGTTACCGATTAACCGGACCCGATCGGTAATTGAACGGAACACCCAAAATACACACATATTTAAACGCCAAACGCACTATCGCAATCACATTAGACCGATTCTCCGCAACCGACGGAATACGACCGCAACGTGCTGTGGTCGTTCTTTCCCGATACCGATCGTATAGTGTAATATATAATCCAATGTAAAATGGTGAATTTTGCACAGTCATGAAAACAAAAAAAATTATTTTTCTATGAAATTAAGACGTCGTCGGTCGCGCGCCAAATATGGTGCTATGGTGCTAAAATCACTACGAAAAATATTTTTGTAAAAAGTCAATGGGGGGGGGTTTGAACACCCAAAACCCCCCCCGTGTGTACGCCACTGCGTATGATCTTAAACTGAATAGAGTATACTGCGAGTGTTTATACATCGGTATATATACAAGACCGGTTTTTCCGGACGCACAAAACCGCGGTGTTTTTTTTTCACGCACAGCCTACTGAAATCGCACGCTTATTTCGTCGCGAGGCTGTTATAAAGTTACGGTCGCGCTGTAAACGTACATTGTTTCAAATGGTTCGACTTGATACAATATTTTGTTTTCGTATATAAAATAAGGTCAGACTGCAGTGTATATTCGATCCGGTCCTACTGTTTACCTCTGCAGGTGTCATGGCCGACCGATTCACGCCGCCGCCGACGCCGATACACGAATGGATCATTGTAGGAACGATTGAAATGATCCATGACGTCATTATTTGTTGTTATCAAATTTACTTATTTGTGCGCATGCGTATACAAAATGACGTCATTAAATTTGCTTGTTTATGCACATGTATGTACAAAAAAAACCCATGTTTATATTATAGGCACAGATTAGATGAATATTCATCTAAACTGTGTTATAGGCATTTATAAATTTATAATTTTATGTGTATTTGCGAGTTTTGTGATTTAACTTATGCTTATACGTACTTGTGGATTCAATAAACAAGCGTACGAAACATAGTCCTATGCGTATATATTTTTATGTTTTTTTTTATCATGATTAATAATTGGCTCTTTGTCGTGTGAGAATTTTGGATTTCAAAGTGGTCCTATTTAATTAAATCAAAATCCTAGTAGTATGTTCATATTAATAACTAGTTCTTTTTTTTTTTTGTTATTAATCCGTAGATTTGTTTGTTGCAGCTCTCCATGCTTCTCTATCGTAGCACAATTCTTTTAGGTCCTTGTAACTTCCCTTATTCGTATCCTGCATTATCTGTGTCATGTATTCTGTTCTTGGTCTTTCTCTTGTAATGTGTCTTGCAATAACTAGTTCACTCTGTTTAAATTGATTTAAAAACGGTTACCAATAAGAAACAAATCGTGGCGATTTATAAAATATTAAAGGAAATGTCAATTTTTCGGCGATTATGTGATGATTTCAAGCGAGTTATATATTCAGCCATTCAAATACGAATTAAATAAGAACGGTTGATAACAACCGCGTTTTTTGATAACGACCAAATTCGGTAACAACAAATAATGACGTCATGGATCATTTCAATCGTTCCTACAATGATCCATTCGTCGCCGATACCCGTGTAAATTGTTATCACTGTCCATTCTGATTGTTTTATTCCGCAGTGGTTGTACCCTCCGTAAAGAGAGCGTTTCACTCAAAAATTTATTTTTAGTTTATTTTTGCAAAATTCCCACGACAATACTCGAAAATCTCCGATCGTCGTCGTTGTTGTTGTTGTTGTTGTTGGTGGTGGTGAAAAATCCGCGTGCGCTGTAATAATTTTCCTCGTGTACACTCTCAGCGGTTTGAACATTATTATAATATATACGGTCGTACACATTACATATAAACGTTTCGGACGGTGAAGGCTTGCGAGTTTCTCATATGATTTATACGCGCGCACGTCTCCGCGAGCGAGTAACAAACGATGCTGTGCCGCGTGTCACGTGCAGGAAAAAAATCGCGTGCGGCCCGTCTTTCACCGCCCGTGTAGGTATACCGGCCTACGGTACAGTCTCTTCTCCGGCGATGGGTCTCCGACATTGCAGAAACGAGTGCCGGAAATAACGCGCGTGCGACGCAGTAATGACAGCAGTGTTGCCAGATGTGATTTTCGTAATCCATTAAACAGTGTTTTCAAAATCCCACTAAAAATTACACCAAATATTTGGCGCCAACACATCCATCCCGCACTAAAATTGTAATTAAAAAGCACCACAAAATTTCCCACTAAGGAAAAAAAAAAAATTGCGCGATATTTTTAATATTATACGCTATTGATTTATTTATTTTTTTCCAGTCATTATACTCGTATTATTTTTACCCTTTAGAGTTTAACGTTATAGTTACATTTTGACACGGTTTAAATGGTATAATAGGTATAATAAGCCTATGCACGAATAATACGCAATATTTTATTTTCGTTATACTATTTAAAAACGAGTTTTTCCTATAAATTAAAAACATTTAAATCCTAAAATGTAACTACTTTGTCAAAGTATCAAATAATCTATGAGAAAGTCGTGCGATACATTTTTTTTAAAATTTCGATTTTAACTTGATCACTTGAATAAAGCTGTAAAAACAAATATCTGTTTCTTTAAAACAGAAAAAAAAAATTATTTATTTTATGTATTCTCAAAAATTTTATCTATGCAAAATAAAATTTTACATTTATCTATAGACCTGCAGCCTCGAACGCCTCAGTTTTTTTTTATAGAGAGTCGTCATTGTATTTCTTATAACGAAGTAAAAAAAAAAGAAGTGAATTACGAGTCAATGATTTTCAGTGATTTTGTTACTTTTTTCGAATACCTATGAAGTAAAATATAAAATAATGCGTGTACATGCCACAGCGTACATCGATATACATATTTGTATGGAAAAACGAACAAAAAAGAAAATAATATAAAAAAACCCTAACAAATCGATAAACTTTATTTTATTTACGAGAGATAGAGAGAGAGAGAGAGAGAGAGAGAGAGAGAGAGAGAGAGTTCAACAAAAATGTGTTGATTTTGTTCGTACTTAGATTTGCGAGCTGTGCAGCGATATTTCCATATACTGACTACGTGTTTTAAATTCTGAACGAATCGCGCGGGGAATGACGGCGATTGCTTTTTTAAAAATATATTATTATGTATTTTATTTTTTACACAGTGCAAAAAAGTTTCGCGTGACCCCCTCGCGTCGATGTTTACTGGAAATTCGACATGTATGGAATTTAAAAAAAATGTCATTTTTTTTTTCTTTTGGACTTTTCGCGATAGTTTTGCGCCGGCGAATACACGCGACTGCCGAAAAGTTACGAACGAAAACGTTATAGTTTTCAATAAAAAGTAAATTGTTCGTTTTTCCGTAATATCGCCGCGTACATTTATTATTTCGGGGCGTTTTGGAAACATTCCGATCCAGTGGCGGTTATACATGATGTTCAAGGGGGAAGAGGCGGAAATGGAGCCAACCTCCTCTGCCAATGAAATATCCACGTCGATGAGTAATAACCAAGAAGAAAGATCTATTAATGTGCCGAGACGAAATGCAGATGATGTAGAAAAAGGAAGAACAATGTGCATGGAACGTAAAAGAAATAACAATAAAACGGGAAAAGAAAGTAGTTACCACTTACCAGATAGCGCTACGACACAACATAGAGGGCGTGGCAAAAAGGCGCATATAAATAGCGGTCAGTCTCGAACACCACACCGCAGTCAGACGCGAACTACGTTGTTTCTTGCTTGACCGCCGTGACTACACTGAGCAGTCAGATGGTTTCGGACCGCTATTTATAAGCGCCTTTCTGCCACGCCCTCTATGTTGTGTCGTAGCGCTATATAGTGACTACTTTCTTTTCCTGTTTTATTACGGTAAGCTGACGCGCTCTGTCGGTACACGCGGGTGTTTAGTTTGACGCTGACCGAGCGATCGATCGTACGTGCGTGTGCAATCTTTATTATTTATTATTATTATTAATAATAATAATAATAATAATAATAATATTATTATTATTATTTCGCGTATTTCAATGAAATGAAATAAACGCAAAGATTCGTCTTTCCTCGTTATACACTTGTTTACAGTGTACACGACCGATCGAGTTTGTTGTCAGCTAAGCACTAAACGCTCGATCACGACCGGTGATCAGCGCGCACTGTTGGCGCGAACCGTACGGGCTGATCGTTGGTCGAACACTAATTCCAGCCTTATACATGATGTTCAGTGGGGGGAGGGGACGAAAATGGAGCATTACCATAACATAATTGGACCAACTTACATGACACAAGTCGGTGCTGTTAGGTAAGAGATATACGAAATTTAAAAATATCAAATCCCATGGGGGAGCGATCCACCTATCGCCCCCCTCTTATAACCTTTGTCAGAGATCGAAGTACATTTCATTGAAAAACCTCTAGAAGTCGACGTAATGTATTACTAATTAAATGTTAAAGTTTAAGTACAGAATAGATGAAATTTAAGTTTAAATGTTTAAAACGAATAGAAAATATATAAACGGTTAACGCCAGTCACGTAATATCAATATTTTGAACTGATAATACTAATAAATAGATAAGAAAAGCAAACGACAAAATGGCCGTCACTTTTTTGTTTACACTGGTATACTTTCATCTGTTCTGTGTTATATACTGCCATCAGTTACGTTTCTACGTTTTCCGACATTCGTTTAAGGTTCATACAATTTTTTTATTATCACGATTAAGCGCGACATTTATCGATTGTAAACACTGCAATTTATTAGGATATTTTGTTTTTCTTTATATACTTGGAATACAATATTATAATATACGAACACTGCAATACGTAAAACACGGGGTGGTGACAGGCAGGTGGTAAAACATTGTCTAAATGTAATATTATTAAATGTTCGGGGGAAGTTGCCTTTTATGTAAATTGTGTCTGGCCGGTATACGAAACGTTTTTTTAACCGTATAATTCAACGGCACTATGTATATCGGGTCTGACAGTCTGCAGATATTACTTCTGACTTGTACGCATGTAAAATACGGCTTTGGACGGTCATTGGGGTTAGGTTTCATATTTGGTATATGCTAATGTTTTCCGTAAATATATAGAATTTTCGCCTCTTTACACTGTTGCAGTGTGCGCGGCTTCTACCTACTCTTTTTTTTTTTTTATAACTTTTATCGGCGCCATGCGCGAAAATTTATACTGAACAAGTTTAACGGCACTTCACGGATGTCTGTATACAATTTTCACTGCACTGTATTTGTTTTCGCAGCTTTTCCCGAAAGCGTATGTACTTACACCGCACACTAAATTATATAACGTAATTACAACGAATAATTAAAATACGGTCTTCAATTTTATTATTATTCCATTAACCGCGCTGTGACGTCGTGACGGCAGCAGTATGATGCAATTATACGTCGTGTATATACCGGTTTTGATGTCTGACATAGTGCGCGGGCTTTTATTGCGCGGACGGTGTGTTTATATATAAAAAAAAAATATATAATTTTTAATGAAATTTAAAGTTTACGTTACCTATACGTATATAATATTAATTATTTCGGTAATTTGATTTTCTTAAATTATTGAAAATCTAAAGTACCCATATACTTATTATAGTTTCGCCCGTCTCTATATATATTTTTAAACATTATTTTAATCGTCAAACGATTCCGCGTTATACTATTGTCACTCGCGATTGTTATGAAATTTTTATATATAAAAAAAAAAAATTCCAGTCAGGGAGAAAAAAAATTTAATTTATCGCGAAATAACGATAAAATTTATGATGGAGCAATAATAATAGTACCGCACAACTCGCTCTTATATAGACGCGCGCGTAATAAGAAATAATTTGTGCAAACGGACCGAGATCAACTCGGTTCTTATATTTGTTTTATTGTGTGTGTATATACGACCTAACGCCTTTTGGCTTTTATTAGACCCGAGGGGCAATAAAAACGTTACACGCGCGCGCGCGCGCGCCTGCCTTGTCCGCGACTCGTCCAATCGTTGTGAATATACTTGTGTGAAGATGATTTTCGCCCCGAAATAGTGACAGCTTTTTGGACTTTATATTGTTATTGCAAAATATAGGAAAGCAAAAGTCATGTATGTATACGCAAACCGCTATTTCGATTATTTCTATAACCTGCAAACGGATTTATTTATATCGTTTATATCGGAACGTTAATAATATATTATATACTTATACTTAATATACGCGTAATTATTATATATAATGTGTGTATGTACACATACATTTATCGCTACGTCCATTTATGTCGTGAACAATTTTTAAAACAAAATCTGTTTCTATATAATATATATTTATTTACAATTTAAATTGTTTTATATTTTTCGCGATCATATTATTGTATATGTTATATATAATTAAATCTTTTTCCTTTTTTGTTTTTTTTTTTATATTTCAACGAAATTCGAGTTATATTTCCGAAGTCATAATTTAAGTTAAAAAAAATAAAAAAATAAACGAATCGTATTAATTCACGTAATTTTAATACGCGGTATTAAAAGAAAACAAACTTTTACGTTGTCAGCTAGTCGGATTGTCTTGTTCCTGGAGTATTATTACTGCGTATACTCCATGTATACTTATATACTGGGGGCAGTTTTTTTTTTTTCATTTAATATTCTACTTTGAAAGCATTATTTTAATAAATACTGTTACAGCTTATAGCGGTATAACTGACGAATTTTTTTTTTACCTTATTTATCTTACTTATATCACTTTTTTTTTTTTGTAAACTCTTATCGTTTTAATATTATTTATATTTATATCGCAGTAAAAAGTAATTATATTATCTTATATAATGTTCGAAAATATTATTTGCAAACCGAAACAGTTAATAATGTTTTATAGAAGTTTACGGTGTATTAAACGATTTTAAAAGTATTGTATGTTTTTGTATATTATTTAAACGTTTTTTTTTTGTTTTAATCTATTGAAATAAGTATGGAATATTTTATTCTTTAAAGACGTTTGTCTAAATATTAATGTTGATTTTATAATTAATTAACGGTACGAAATCTTTATTTTTTTTTTTACGTCACAAATTACTCGTATATTCATTTTCCTTTATAATTTATGTATATCGCGAATACAGTTTTTCGCGCGCTCGACATTTACAGATAATAAAAACAAATCACGATACGTCTTCTGATCGTATTATTATAAAATATATTAGTCGTGACTCTGGTTTACGTGGTATACTCGAGCAGTATACAGAGTTTATTAAATTATTTTAGGAGTGTTTATTAATAAATAAAATAAGCAGAGAGAATAACGCGGAGTCTCAATAATAATGTGATCACAAGTCGTTCGGACAGAATTTAAGTTCGCGGCTCGTCATTATATTATATATTCAATGGAAATTAAGACGCAATATATTATTATCGATTATTTGAAAATTAATAACGATCGAAGACTATATATATATATATGTTTGGCAATATAACTAATTGCGAGTCAAACAATATTGACATCAAATGTATCGAGCCGAGGTTCTGAATGAAATGCATTCACGAGCGTGTATAGACCGTTTTAAACGCGTTTATATCTAACGCGTTGGATAATATTAAAAAAAAAAAAATTTTTTTTTTTAATAATCTAATTTTGGCGTATTAAATCTTATAATTGCGTAATATAAAGTTTTGCGTATCAATAATATGTATCGCTGTAAAAAAAAAAAATTGTCAGACATTTTCAGTACATAATATACGATGATGACGATATAAAATTTCAATATACGCATGACAACTCGATCGAGACGATAGTTTTTAATACGCTCACGTACGTGTATATTGTTTGTTTTATTTTCATTATTTTTGATTACACTTGTTAATGTGGAACGATTAGTAGATTTTTTTTTTTTTTTTTTTGCGAATTTTCACTTTATATACATACGCCATACATATATATAGTTTACAATAATCGCGATTTGTTTTTAATCATAAAATAATATATACGTTGGAAAATTGTAGAACGAATAGTTTTTTTTTTTTTTTAATGTATTTCCATTGTCATATATGGCGAAATCTCTTTTGTATTATGCAAAAATAACCCGTATTTATATAATCAAAACATTTATTTTATTTATTTTTTTTTTGAATCTCCCTGCAGCGGCGTTAAACGGACAATTATACGGTTTCGGTTATGGATAAATATTATTTATCAGAGTATTTCATCGTTTATAACGTTGTGTTTTTATATATATATGCGTTGAAAATCATAGTATTCAACTGCAGTTGTGGATCAAAATAAGTGCGGGCCATATTATATCCGTAGTCGATATTTGAGGGCACCGAAGATTTTTGGAAATCCATATACCTTGAGTCTCCTTATGGTTTGGCGTGTGGAAGGGACAGGGACGCATTAAGGTTCAATATTTAGGGATGAGAGTGGGGAAAATATAATTTGCCGCTCCTAAATTTACGGTACAGATTAAAATTCCAACAGGCTAAAACATAGTTCCAAATGTCCATGATCGGTGTGCCGCCCGGGGCAAATGCACCCTTCCCCCCCTTAATGCGCCCCTGGGAAGGGAGGAAGGTAAAATATATTAATTTATTTCATTAATATAACAATAATTTCTTTCTTTCCGGCGGTCTATTATAAAAGGAAAAAAAATGTGCCCACTATAGTATTAGGATTTGGTACTGGAAAGTAACGACGATACGACGGAATACCGCAGACGAACGTAAGTGTATATCTTTTGAAAATATTTATGTGTAGCAGCCGACTTATTATCTCTTTGCCCGAGGATTTATAAATCGAAATTTTTGATGTTATAACATTTTTTTTTTTTTTTTCGGAGAATAAAACTTTCACGTGCAGTGCCGTTGCCGAGCTCAGCCGCGTTAGAGCCGAGCTCAGCGTTGAGAGTGAGGGAGCTGTCGTGGGTTCGAATGGTAGAAAATTCGAATAAGGATGACAAATATTTGTTTAGGACCGATAAAATAACAAGATATCGGTTAGATTAGTTGTGCGAGCAGAACGTATCGAATCGTATGTCAGCTGGTATAATACTGCACGTTGAAGTATATGTACGTGTGGGAATCGACGAGGAATCAATTTCATCAGGAATTTTTTTTTTTTTTTTTGTGTGTCAAACAGAATACCGTACTACGCGCGCTGCACACCGCCTGCAAGTCAGATTCACAGCAAAAAAAAAACTTTTCCCGTAATTTAAGTATTATAATGATATTATATGACGTACGGTTGATATTGCACGTTTTTCGAAAAATAAATTGTATGCTTTTGTAATCGTTTCAAAGAATCGACATAGAATAATATTACAGGATTACAATTACAGTAATGGATTCGTTGCAGGCAAACGAATTCAATGCTGAATTTTGATCTCCGGTGCGCTTAAAATTGGAATTGAAATCGGTCGTTTGTAAATTACGCGCGGCGGTTTGGACGGAAAATGTTGTTTTGTCAGCGCCGAGAGTGTCGGCCTTCTCCTCTATATACACGAAATTGTATAAATAAGTTTTTTATAGAACATATTTGATTCTACAATTAAAGTTCTGTACATTTTTGTAATAAGTCTTGTATTTTTCAAATAAAATTTAAAAAAAACCACAAAACTACCCGTTTCAGCCAATCTTCAACCCTCTTGTGGCACGGGAAGGGGGTGAGTCGTCATGACCAAATTTAACATGATTTAATTTTTTTTGGTAATAAAAAAAAAACGGGAGGGTCCAGCATCGTGAAAAATATAAAATAATTTTTTTCCTATAAATAAGGACCGCCCTAATAATACACGCATATCGTATACCATTGGCCCGGTCGTTTGCATTTAACGTTGCGCCCGCGAGCACTGGAAAGCCGTTGACTTTTTCATCGTCCAAACTTTTCTCGTTCCCGCATGCGGCGCGGACGAAGCAAACGTTCGAAAGACGAGACGATTTTCAGAAGTGTGCAATTACACTGTTAATTGTGATTCGCGGCAGCGTGTATAAACGAGAACGGGACCGCGGGAATCGAAACGCCGTCGTGGAACGTAATGTCGCCGAGTGTCGCGCGACAATAAAACCGCGATGCGTTTCTCCGTGCGGCGGCGCAGGCCGTGGAGCGCGGGGGGGGGGGCCGCGTTTATCTTTCATTTTATAGCTGAAAAACTCTTGCTTTATAGGCCGTGCGTGCGTGTGTTACGGCCGCGACGACTGTAAAATCTCTGACTACGACCCGGGGACGAGATTGCGAAATGTTATTCTTGATGCCGCAGCGTTGCGAGAGCGGTTTTTTTTTACTATTTATTTTTACGTTTCAAACGCGCGTAACGTAATGTCTTTTTTCCGTTCTCTTTTATACGAAACTCCCCGGTACACGCGCGATCGAATTCGCGCAAGAACGTCTCGTATAGATGGACACGGTCGTACGTTTGAAGCCGTTCCTGCGCGTTTAAATATCATCGTTTTCCGAATCGTAAACCGTAAATACGTCCGCTGACGTTTTCGTCTTCCGGCTTGTGTACAATGTGTCCATTGTCGTCGACCTTTTGCGTTTGAACGGGGGTGAATTTGGGGGAGGGAGGGAGAGGTTTTTTTCTTTTTAAAGCGAAGCATTCTCACGGAGGTCGCGGACCCGTGTGGTGTACCTACCACACAGAGATGGCGTTCCCTGTACAAAATTTGTGTCACCCAATCGCGTCCGTCATTGCCCCTCAGTGACGTGGCATTTAATCCAGTACACGTCCGTTAGATAGCGTGGATTCGATATTAAATAATTAGTAATGATAAAAATACATCTCGTGTCTATGAGCACACGTTACTGTATGGCCTCGTGTTACTCGTGATTTGTGTGCACTATTTTCTATAGGCACCTAACGTGAAACTTTGTTTTATATAATTTCATTTATTACAACCTACGGTATTTTGATACCAATATTTATGTTTCTCATATGTGGTCACACGGAACGCGCATTCTGTATACTTTTCCTATATGAAAAATGGACTCCTATAGTGATACACTGCCATATGCGTTTCTATTTTCCTGTTTTTGTTACCAACTTCGTTATGTTAAAATCATCTGTTTTGGTGCTAACATTGATACTATAAGCACGTCGTTTTGTGTCCTGTTATCTCAAAGTAAATAATAAAATATGATAAATATCATGGAAAAAAAACTATATTTCATCGTATTCTCCATGAATTTTATACCTTACAGAATGCATATGGCGGCCTCCTGTCTGGGATCATATTTCGATTAATATACGCGTTCCATGTATTATATTGAGTTCAGTGCATTATTGTCGAACCAATTTTCGACCGTAAGGGCATCTCTACTATTACTCTACGGTATACCAGTTGTCCCGGAGTGATAAGAAACGTGACTTTACATTCCGGAAAACTAAAATTCATGTGCGCCAACTTAGAAATATAAAAATCTTTTAAAACAAAGTTTCGTAAATAAACACATTTATTTATTTATGCATTTATTTTAAACGAGATAATTAATGTCATGAAAAATAAAACAAAATGTTCGGGCCTATTAAAAAAAAAAATGCGTTATATTCTTCTGTCAACAACGAATCATCTAGACTTTAAAATAAATTATTTATTTTGGTAAGTCCAGTGTTGTTAATTCTTGGAATTAAATTCGTGCGGAAGATATTTAAAATTTTTATCAGTTGGTATTTTCATTTTACAATTGATCTTTTTTCCTTTTAGGTTATGTTTTCTTATCACATTTTGATGGCTTTTAAATTACGATTTCAAGCATCTGTTTCCACACGGTTACTTATTAATAATATAGACAAATCATAATCACAATTGCCGTCTGAAATAAATAAATGTTTCTGTTCGTATTTTAAAAAATACTCCGTATATTAAACAATAAGCGCGCTATATGAGATAATATTGTTTGAAATTAAATTAAAAAAAAATTTAATTAAAATTCCGAAAACGATAAAGGGGCTTAAAAAAAAAAAATTGTGATTGTTGTCTCAAAAGCCTCTTTAGCGTTTCCTCTCCACTATTTCCGCTTGCAGTGCATGACGCGCGCGTAATCAAACGAATGAAATATTTAACTTTCGATAGTCGTTTGTTCACGCACAATGGTCGCATATACGCCGTTGACGGTACAACAACGATTTTTATCAAATGATGGGAATAAAAATCGATTATTCTCGTATATAAGCGGCGATGGGTTAGAGCGTGCGAAGAACGAAAAAAAAGAAATGTTCACACTCGCCTGTAATGACAATATTATTTATTATATATATATATATTTTTTTTTAAATTCGACACGTCCGCGACGCGTTATATAATCTGATACCGCTGCAAACTATATATTATTATATATAATATTTAGGCGGTAATTCACACACACTCGATTTGTATGACGTGTTTTGAGCGTTATTTTTCGATTTATTTTGTTTTCTAAAGTAGAATTATATTCTCGTCCTATATTTATATACTACTAGGTGTGTATCGCGTGCCACGAGTATACGGATTGTAGTTTTCCTTCTCATTTTTTTTTATTTAAAAATTCTTTGCGAGTTACCTTAATTTCTATCACGAGGTTATTTCTTGTATACGAATCGAATTGAATTTATCACGCGCGCGCGTTCAACACAAGAAACACGACTTTTTGTTGTCGTGCAACGAAAATTTCAACTACTAATTACAACGGACGCGGAACAGTATTTTTGATGTAAACTGTATAATTCTATGGAATAATCTTATGAAAGTTTAACTCATTTTAGTGTAATTAAGATAAAAAAAAAAAAGGTAGCGAGCCGCGGGGTGTTGTGCGGATATCGCTTAAGTGAATTATAAAGATTTTGGAGTTTTGTTTTCGTTATAAATTTGAAAGCAACGAGATAAATCATTGCGTTCGATAAAACGATTTTGAGCGGAGATTCGGTGTGATAAACAAACGACAATCGATTAAGGCGAAAAATTGCGTTTTTATGTGATTTTCGGTAGGTTTTCCTGACTCTTGAAAAAAGTATTGAGAAAATCGAAAAATTACATCTTTTAAAGTACAAACTAGATGCGATTTGCAATCAGAAAAGGCGCTACACGAAAAGATCGGCGCACTCCTTCTGGTAGAATTTTTGGGCGAGTAAAGACATAAAAAAAAAAAAACACATCATTGTAAAACCAATACATTCCTCGCTCCGCTCAGAATCTAAAAAAAATTTAATTAACCCGCCTAGGGGGTTGCGCGAAAATTATGTATCACGATGCGAATGCGATAATCCCAGAGCAGATATGTGTATAATATTTACGCGCATATACCTATGCGTATAGTTTGTTTCAGCGCGCGTTGTTTAAAAGAATTAAACGTTATTTTTTCGGTCGGTACGAATAAGTGTATAATATTTTATTTAAATTAAATGAAATATATATGCGGTTTTAATGCAGGATTTTTATTAATATTTTGCAGCAGACGCGCGGAGACGGCCAGTATTTTTATTTTATCGTGTCAAAATTACTCATATACGTATATAGTAAACTCGTTTTACCTTTTATTAATATTAAACAGCCGTGTGTTTAAGGAGTTTATTGTTATATACGAGTTTCGATTGTCATTTGCAGTCATTGTATTTTAATTCTATTAAATAGTCACTTGTTTTTTTTTATATAATCGAACACATAAAACATCGGCATCACGTTCGCGCAAACACTGCTGTAATATGTGGAACTTTTAACGTTTTCTAGGTAATAATCGTTCCGTGAAAAAATTGTTAGACAAGATATACTGTCAGTAGATATTGATGGAAATAGAAAAGCAAACGGCGCAATAGGAATAGGATGCATATACTTGATGAGAATAGGGCTATCGAAAAAATAAAAACGACGTATCGCGGACAATATTCTCCACTGTATTGACTCGGAAAACGTGTACGTTAATAGTGCATGACTGAATACGTGTACTGCACGTGTGTACACGCTGTCGTTTTATCCTGTGTTAAGGGAGAGTGATAAAATTTTTCTTTACTGCCGTGGGCGGTGCGAAATATTAAAAACCGTAATAATATATGCAGCGTTCATCTCCTGCAGTCTCCGAATACAATATATTAAACGAATAGAGAATTTTATTTTTTTCTATGTACACGTCGTTTTGTGTGTTCGTACGCGTATATAGTTATATGTGTATACTCGCTCGGTACAAAACGCGCAATATAAATGCAGAAAAAAAAAAATCAAAAAACGACAAGAAAACCTACAACGGTACGAAATGTTTTAGATCTTCGGTAACCGGCGTTCGACGATATATATATATATATATATTATACGGCCGTCTGTTCGGCGTGGAAAATGTCGAGAAAACTGCGAGAAAATTCAATTTCATTCGTGTCCGCGATACGCGCGAAATATATGTAATCGCGAATAGATTCCCAGCGTAGCGAGTAAATTGGTTTTACAATAATTATATGTTCGCATTTTTATTTTTTCTGCGTACAAATTTTCGACTATATAGCAGGATGATAGTAACATAATCCGATCATATTATAACACTGCAACAGTATCCGTTTTCCGGCAGTGAATTATCCTGGGGTGACGCGCTTTAAAGAGGTAATTTTTAAACGCGACCAAAAAAAAAAAAACCACCGCCAAAAAAATCTTGTTAAAAAAGGGGTAAAAACGCGATTTTCGCATAAAATTCATTATTGTATATATACTTTTCCGTAGCGTTTTCAAAATAACGGTCTTAGAGCCTCGAAATTTACATACAAATTTCACAAATGGAGATTTCAACGTAAATTTTTGCATCGGACACTTCCGTAAAATGAATAGAATTTCTACAACAGCAACTGAATTTACAAATGAGCAATGACCGATATACTTCAACAACAAAATCAGGAACAACGATAAATGCTGTATTTTCTCGTTATCTCGGTACAGTCCAATCAAGTCACCATAAACCGATTATATCCACTGTAGCTATTGCACCATCAACACAAAATATACGGGCTATCGAAGCACCTAGTAACGTACAGAAATAAATTAAAAATAATATTCATGTCCAAACAGTAGGCGTGTTTTCGCGATTAACCTGGTTATATTTATTATCAGTCGTGTTTAGACAATTTTGGTTATTGGTTAAAGATCCGCGAAAACGACGTGTTTGTGGTTATACACAGTTATTAGAGATGACACAAAATGGATGGTTCATAAATAATGCCAAATTATTTTAAAATAATTTTCAAAGGTATTGAATGTATAATTATTAGTTTTCAAAGGTATAGGTAATTATGGAGATTGCAGCTTTACCCATTATATTTAAGTCAGTTAAATCAATTGAACAGTGAATATTTGCAAATGTGTTCCAGTTTAATAATGCACCAAAATATTATGAAAAATAACGTTAAAAGAAGAAGAAAGTTGATTTTAACATCATTTAAGAGACAAAGACATTACAGGATAAATACCTCCCATTATCACATTTCCTATATCAATAACCAAACAACATAACCATTATTACATTTGATAAAATATCAGTAACCTATAACCAAAAGTAATTACCAAAATTATAACCAAAATCGCGAAAACGGCTTGTTTATGAACTACAGTAACCTGGGTTACATTTGGTTAATCGCGAAAACACGCCTAGTATTGTAAGTCATTCTATAAACATTTCATTTCAATCCTTATCGAAACAATAAAATTTAATCTAGCTGTTTAAGCGTAAGGAGTTTCACTTGAAATATAGTGCGCACACAATTTTTCGGTGAACGATCGTCGAAATTATAGACATTGCGCGCTGCAACGTTTCGCCCTTCGTCGTCGGTTTATTTTTTGAAATTTATTTACCGTAAAACACAAATACGTAAATTCAAATTGAATTACATAAAACGACTTCCGTGACGTCAACACTCGTGTAATTGCTAATTTTCCAAACGATAATTAACTTATACAATTACAAAAAAAAAACGGGAAAAAACGGGGCACCGACAAAACTATATTACTTGCAGACGTTGCGCAATCGCGGTAGAAACCATTTGCTATCCGTTTTTTATAATATATGGGGGGTAACGGTTAACTGTTATAGATATTGGAAATTCGAAATGCGATTTGGTCGCTTATACATGAAAGCGTTGTAAAACATTTTTTTTTTTTTTTTTAAACGCCATACCACAATACAATTCGTTTTCCCCATCACCCTGTTTGTTTCAACTTTGATTTGCGAATTTCGTGTTCATTCAGTATAGTGTATAGTTTTTGCAAACGAAGATTTTAAACACACATTTTTACCAAGGTGAAATTTTCGTTAATTAAAAAAAAAAAAATCGTCGAAAATTAAGGATTAATAAACGTTTCTAGCGCTATTTTTTAAAAATAAAATTATAAAACGGCTACTTTGAGTTTGAAAAAAAAATTACATAATATCTGTAGCGCAGGCGTTTGTAGTAATAAATTCAAAAATATTGAACGGAACAAAAGTCGTCGCATGAATATTGAGATACTCGTTGAATTACTTGTCGGCGGCACGAGTTCCCGCCGGGGAAACCGTCGAATCCGTAATAGATCTATTAACTACATGGACTGCGTCTAGGGTAGAAAAAAAAAATCAGACATCGGATAAACAGAGAAGGATGTCGTGGAAGAAAAAAAAAAATTCGTTCCATTACTTTTTAAAATTTGATAACGTAATTTTATTACGATATTGTGTCCAGGTCTGTACTAAATTATCTGTTATCTAACTTTAAAAAAAGTTATGGAATAAACGATTTTATTTCTACTTTCTCTTCCACAACACTTTTTGCTTATCTGATGTTGTTCGGGTTTTTCACACGGCAGGGGGTGTAGAAAGTCCAACAAATATATAGTTAATACGGTCGAATCGGAAGAAAATAAAAAAATAATACTTTAAAATAAACGCGCACGAACGCGTTTTCGATCGCTGCTGACGATACACGTCGGTTGTGTATAATACAAATTATACACGGCGGAAACGGCAGCTGTAATAACGAGAAGAATTAAAAGAACACATTTTTTTTTTTTTTTAGCGATTTAAGAAACGCGCGTCGGGCGACGACGAAATAAATTTCATCACTTTTGCCCTCGACACGAGAGAAATTTGAGCGATGTTTTTAGCCCTTCCGTGCTCGCAATTTTTTTTTCTTTTCCTCGTCACGGGACTCTTCCGTACATATACGGCCGGAGGTAATTAAAAACGTGGGAAGCGGCGTAGTAAATGTGTTTTTCTCTCGACACCGTGCAGGGCACGAGACAGAGAGAAAAGCACGGTGATTGCGTTGAATTTTCTTCAGAACACACAAACATTTCGAGTGCTGTTGCTGCGCTCGAACGTCAAATACACATAATAAATAACAGCAATGCGCGTAGGTACGACTGTTTAAGCGAAAACGATTTCGGTTTTGTACGTATTCAGCTATATATATATTTTTTTATTATACGATCGTTTTGAAATTTTTTCGTAGTTAAAATGAATTGCAATAGCGTCGTCGTCGCCGTCGTATTCGACGAGAACAGTGTAAATAGGCGTTGGGAATATTATACGGCTGATGCGCGTGAACATTACACAGAGGTTCCCTAAAACACTTTTTTGTTCCCTTCGATAACATTTTTCATCGTGGGCCGCAGTCAACAATTTTCATACATGATATGCATGGTGTTCAAGGGGAGGGGGGCGAAAATGGAGCAAACCTCCTCTGCCAATGAAATATCCACATCGATGAGTAATAACCAAGAAGAATGATCTATTCATTTATACACACACACACACATCGCAATCGGACGCGAATGCAAATGCAGATGTAGAATAAAGAAGAACAACGTGCATGGAACGTAAACGAAATAACAATTAAACAAGAAAAAAAGTACTCACCAGATAGCGCTACGATACGACATAGAGGGCGTGGCAGAAAGGCGCATATAAATAGCGGTCAATTTCGAACACCACACACACCGCAGTCAGACGCGAATTACGTTGTTCACGTATGACCGCCGTGACTACACTGAGCGGTCCGATGGTTTCGAACCGCTATTTATAAGCGCCTTTCTGCCACGCGCTCTATGTTGTGTCGCAGCGCTATCTGGTGGCTACTTTCTTTTCCTGTTTTATTACGGTCGGCTGACGCGTTATGTCGGTATAACATGCGGGTGTTTAGTTTGACGCTGACCGAGCGACCGATCGTACGCGCGTGTGCAATCTTTTTTATTTTTTTTTTTTATTACTAATAATAATATTATTTCGCGTATTTGAAATAAAATGAACGCAAGGATACATCTTTCCTCGTTGTACACTCTTTTATTTTACACGTTTACTATCTATTTAACGTTTACTCGTTTGCTAACATTTACACGTTTATTCGTTTACACTGCACACGGCCGACCGGGTTTGTCGTCAGCTAAGCACTAAACGCTCAATTACGACCGATGATCAGCGCGTACCGTACGCGCTGATCGTCGGTCGAGCACTAATTCCAGCCTTATACGTGATGTTCAAAGGGGGATGAAAATGGAGTATAACCGTAACATATTTGGACCGACTTACATGGGACAAGTCGTTGCTGTTAGGTCAGAGATATACTAAATTTAAAAATATCAAATCCCATGGGGGGCGATCCACCTATCACCCACGACGAGTATGACGAGCCGAAAAGAAGAATTATTATTGATGCAGATTCGTGAAGACAATTCTCGTTCAAAAACGAGTATAAACTCATAAGCGAGTGCATAAGCAGCGATTAAAAACTATTGCGAAAAAAGAATTTCTTTCGATTTTTGGGTTGTTTCGGACGAGGAAACACTACCGAGAAAAATAGAAAAACGTTTCATATGTAATAATAAGTACCAACTGGTAAAGTAATAAAGTACCAATTTTCTATGAGAACGTAACGCATGACGAGATACGCATCTGAGCATACTTTCTAAACGGAAATTTGTACACAGAACAAAAATAAAAATAAAACATCATCGCAGTAAATCCAAAAGATTCCTTGTTTCGCTCAGAATCTAAAAGAAAAGTTTATTAGAGTGTGGATGACTTAAATACAAAAATTTAAAAAAAAAATGGGTCACACCCATAAAAAGAGTTTGGGAACCCTTGTGATAGAATATATACGTGCGGAGTAAATCAATATAAATACACAATATGATATGTATAACGTATATATATATACGCGATATTCTTTATTTTTCAGTCGTTTATTACATTATAAACCTAACGGTGTCAAGATAAAACGGCTTAATGACTTAATGCGTACCATAGTCGCGTACGAACTGAATAACAGTGTGTTGTACTTAAACTGCAAATTAATATACGACGTAACATTGTGCGGAAGCGCGTAAAATTATTATTATCCCATATTATATTAACTATACTAACGAAATAATTAGAACAATATTATTTTCCATCGATAACTATACTAGCTGCAGGTATTGCGGTATTGTGTATCAAACAATAAATATGAAAGGATAAAAAAAAAAAAGATTTTCTTTCATCGCTTTTTTTTTAAAAGAAAAAACCATTTTAACGACGGAACAAAGTCTTTAAAAGTCAAACGATCAGAACTCTAAAAAAACGTGTTTTTATTCACTTTGTAATGAACAACTTAAATATGCGCGTTCAATAATATTCTAAATATTATGATTTATAATATTATAACGTCGACGATTTCCTCTGACGGAACAATTTAAAAAAAAAAAAAAAAATTGCCCACACCCACTACAGCTGTTCATATCCGGACGAAATAGACTTATTGAAATCTCGTTATGATCGATCGTCAGATACAATAATTAAACGCGCGCCAATTATTAAATCATTTTTTTTTTTTTACATAATTATAAAAGACGGTTTTTCTTTTTTTTGTATTCGACACGTTTAATGTTGCACGTTTCAACAACGCGTTTTCGACGAAATAAATAGCTTTTTTTTCTATACATTAAATTAACTATAGTACAATATAATATTTAATTATACCAGAATTCCAGAAAACTCTCGTTTAATTTAAGTGAAAATAAATAATAATAAAAAACAAATCCTTCAATAAACGGCCGCCAAGTGCGAGCAGTATGACAAAATTTTTAGAGTTTTCGTAACAGTTTCAAATTTCGTTAAGCAATCACGCGATTTTGGAAAAAACGATTTTGAACGGCATTATTAATATTTATTACGAGTATAATATGTGAGTGTATTTTCTATAGGTTTGTTTTACATTTTGAGCTCCAAAAGGAAATAGTGCAAAAACCGTCCTTGTACCAAAAAGGAATATGTTGTCAGTTAGTTTTACCGGGGGAGCTTTTTTTTCGCAATTTTTTTTTTGTTTCAATTACGTTTCGAGCAAACTACGCAATAAGGAAATTCGAAAAACGTATATATCAAATAAAATAGGAACATGCAACAGATACAAATTGTTAACGGCGAACGTAATACGCGCGTATGTCGAGATTATCCGCGAGTTCTCGTTTTACACGGAAAATATTCAAAGACAAAAAAAAAAAAATAATAAAAAAGAATTTTTAAGCAAACACGTATCGGCGTGAAAACGATATTCGCTACGCGCAAAATCTAAAAAAGAAGAAAGTGTAATAAAATAAATTTGTCAGTAGGAGTAACATCTATATGCATGGCTTCTCCTCGACGAGTCACTTAATTTTAAAAGACAAAAAAAAAAATTTCGTAATTACTTACAGTGTGCCGCTTTTTTTTTTTTTTGTAATACATTTAAAAAATAAAAAGAATTTGGAAACTAATATCGAAATACGCGCGTGGTCCTTCACGGAGTTTCGTCGGTTTTTTTTTTTTTACTTGTCAAAATATAATATTTTTAAACAGTATAGGTACTATAAAATTTCATATATTAACTCACAATTAAAACTTTATTTTAAACGTTTAAAACAATATATTTATACCTATATCCCGTTAATAGTTTTTGTACTTTTTGAAATATCCGTATAACGTTTTCGATTTTTTTTTTCATTTTCTTCGATATTTTACACAGACATAATATACGCATAAATATGAAGTATTTCATCATTCTAAATGCTGCTGCAGGATGCTGGACTTCTATGCGGATTCCGTATACATTATATTGTAGTAATGCAAAATCACATCGTGACTAATTATGATTTTTTTTTTATTTAGTGGGAACTGATTTCGGAGGTCTGGCCATTGCCGGTTGTGGCCAGTCAGACACGCAGAGCTATATGATAATCATCTCGTATACTAAAACCGTGTTCCAGTATAATACCCCTTGATATAACGGTTATTCAGTAGGTATTTGCATAAAGGAATTTTAACGAATTAAATTTAGTGAAGTGTATATAATAATATTCGATTCGTGTTTATACACTACTTACTTACTTACTTTGTACACTACTAGCTGAATTACTTGGATTCGCCCGTGAACAGTTTTGCCCGGTATGAGAGGTGTTATGTTGTGAAATGTAATATTATCATATTCGTATTCGAATAATGATGATGATGGCAATACAGAGTTTTCGAAAATTCTTTTTTAGCGGTTGCATACGGATATGAACAACTCTCATCGCTTATATCGCGATGTAATTCCGATCACTTTTTTTATTTTTCGTTTAATAATAAGACTTTTCTATAGGTCGTCATATATATTGAACTCGCTGGGGGTTAAAATAATATAAAAATACATTAAACTGCAGCGTGGCGTATACCGGAATTTTGAATATTATTCACGCGCGTATATTGATTGTCACGGCGCGGTTTTGAAATATCAATTTTTCAAAATCCCCGAGTCCAGTATACATGCGCGACTTGTCGAAAAGTCTTTGCGTAATTCAAAACGAAAAAAAAGAAATCGTTTATTTCACGAGGTGCGCAGTGAGAGTTTTTCTTCGCCGCGTGAAACGGGCTATAGACATCAGACGGATCAAAATAATAGTGGATGGATGGAAGAGCGGTGTCGTCGTTTCAAGTTTTGAAATGGGGAGGGGGGCAAAGTCGTGAACTGTCCATATTGTTGAAAAATAAGCAAAAAAAAAAAAAAGTATTTTTTGTACAAAATGCTCTAAAACCGTGGCCCTATTAACTTTGATGGTGAACTAATTGTGATTAAGTGACGTTTAGATCTACTGCAGAATGTTGAAATTTTAGGAAACGAAATAGTTCTTCCAAAGAGTAAAGAAAAAAAAATGGTTTAAAAGATATTTTTTTTTTAAAAACTAGGCAACATTATACAATTACAAATTATAAAAAATGTTTTTTTAAATCCAGGAGGGATGAATAATTTTAAACAAAATAATTGCACGGGCGATTGAATATGTTGACTAAATGAAGTGGAGGGACGAAATCCTCCCTTATCCCCCCCCATTTCGACCACATGGATGTAGATTATAACATATTGCCTGGATATTTCCACGATGTTAAAACGCGTATGGAGGTACTCGATAAATAACGTTAATATAATCGTATCGAAAAGTAAATTAACGGCACGGAAGCTATATAACCCTTAAATTGTCCGATAATCTTTCGGATTTAAAAACAATAATCGTATAATTATGACAAAAAAAAAAAAAAATTTCGTTTGAGAGCTGTCCAAATATATATATATAAGTGATATGACGTGCGTACATAGAAAATAGCATTAGATAAGCCGTACAACAAACATTGTATATAGAGTATTTACCGATAGTCAACGGTATAATATAATATAATCACAATACGAGCAGTGTATTATATATACGTGTGGAATATCTTGCAGGATATAACTCCGGAGCCCGAGGGAAAACAAAATATGTGAAGTTATCGAAAACCGTTATTTATTTTTCGTATATATACGCGACGATACCTATATCTAACTGTCGTATATATATATATATTTTTTTTCAGAGTTATTATGTATTGCGTCATTGGTCGTGATGACAGACTAAAAAATTTGACGCCAAAAAAAAAACTCAAAAAAAATTGCTCCTCTATCGAAAATTTATAATTTTTATAAAATAATAATATTATTAACTGCGTACGTACCGTAATAATATCGAAATAAATTACGTATTATAAAGACTGCAGACAGAAATTATTATTATACGTATTATAAAAAAATTTTTTTTTTCATCCTAAATAGTCGTTGGTATAGAACGAATATTTAATATATAGTATAGGATATACAAATTCGCGTGTACCAAGTGCAGAAATTTCTCATCCTCCCGTATCTCCCCTCATCACTTCGACCGCTGCAGTAAACGACTTTATGATTTTACAGTGCAGGTTTCGTCTGCGAATTCCGTGACGTCGCCGAGCGTTGATAATTATATTTAAAGACAATATCCGCGTGGATGTGACGTGATGTATATAATAATTAAAAAAAAAAAAAAGCGAAATTGCTGTACCTATATATATTATATAGAAAGCCGTTTCAGAGATTTCCGAGTTTTAATTAAACGCCCGTTGGCCGTGCAAAAGGACCGACGAAGGAGGAGGAGGAGGAGGAGGATAACGTCGAAATTTTATGTACTTATGTATATATACGCAAACCGATGAAAATGTTTCACAACGGTTTATGTGTCGCGGAATTTCAGTAACGGACTACGAATAAAAAAATGCTCTTTATTGTCGTCCGAGCTGTGTAATTGCTGCGCGCGAAGAGACGTGAATTTCCAACGATTTTTTTTTTTCATATAATATATAATCGCGTCAGCATGGCGTCACACTTCAGGTTTTCAGGTTTTTAATAATAAGTGTAGGATGAAACTCGTTTCACCAGCGCGCATTTCAATATTAATCCCGTTTTACAATATAAATAATACCTACTACTCGAGTCGGCTCGTCGGCGTAGTACTACCCGTTATAGATAAAAATTCGATTCGTATAGGTACCTATATATCATTATAAATCACGACGATCAAGCGATTTCTTCTCTAAATTGATTCAAAAGGAAATTTCGCGAAAAGCGATATATATATATATATGTATGAATCTATATTATAAATATATTGTGGTGACGTCATCGGAGATATAAACTGTATAAATACGGGTGTACCCAGTGTCCAACGGTTTAGTATAGTGGATGGTTCGCGCCGAAGATGACAACGCTGCAGTTGTCCAAGTACGTATACGCAATAAAAGTGTATTATTTTTGTGATTTTTGGTTTATCTATACGCATGTATATGGAAAAGGAAAACGTGACTGATTGACTGATATATCGACGCACAGCTCGAATCACTGGACGGATCGCGGGCTGAAATTCGGCGGCATACGGATAACGTATTATAATGTAGGTTAAGAGAAGATTTTTGAAAATTCTACCTCTATAAAAGGGGTTAAATAGGAGTTTGAAAATTCTAAGAATACAGCTACGTATTGATGATTAATACGAATATTTCTGAATATTTAAAAATTATTATTATTATTATATATATATATATAGATTCGTAAAAATGGCGGGGTCGTGAAAATAATTTTCTATATTTAATTGTAAAAAAAAAAAAATATTTCGAAAATACAATAATTGTAGCGCAATAGGTTTTAAACCGCGATTATTTGGTTTCAAAAAAAAAAAAAAACTTAAAAATATTGAATGAAAAAAAAGGCTCGCTATATTATTATTATTAGCATACAGGTAAAATTTATAGAAATAAAGAAAACGCGTTACATAATTGGCGTTGTCAAAATATAATCGATACGGTAAAAAAAAAAAAAGGAAATATGATCTGAAATGCCGGGGATATAATGATAAAGTGTGTGTACGAAGTACAAATATGCTGCTGAATCGTATCGTCGGCATTTAAATGACGAATTTTTTACGTTTCTCGTCACTGGCTGCAATCATATAGTTCATATACGCAGTATACTATGTATTGCAGACGACACGTCTTACTATAAAATTACAAAGTGAAACGTATTTATTTACATGAAATCTTTTTCGAACTCGAAATTAAGGACGTCTCGCGAAAGCATATAATTTTACAACGGATTACACGAAATATACCAGCACGGTAGTGAAATAAGTCATCGATTTATTTTTTTTCAAAGAACATCTCGAAAGAGTCGGACTGAAAAATCAACCGTAGTTTTAACATACAATATTTCATCAGCTATATACTGCCTATATATTATTGTCGATTTGCGCATACGATTTTACTAGAATGTATTTTTATTTTTTTTAAATTTTATTTATACCGTGCAGGGTTTTGCATAGCGGTTATAAAACGTCCGCGCTGGAGCAAACGGTATTTGTTTCTTTTTTGTCACTCATTGGCGCTCAAGTCCATAATATGACCGAGTTCATGATCGCGATCGACTCGGCGGGCCGCGCGATATTTGGGGCCGATTAATTAGCCGAAAATATGAAGCCGGGTTTACACGACGCGAATCTGATGCGCGAGGCAGGTTCTGACATGGTTCAACCAGTGTGAACGTGTGCTGCATGATTCGCGTATCAGCACGAGGCAGCCTCGTGGCGAGCGAAAGCTCGTCGGTTTTTGGACGCGCATCATAAGGAGATTCAGTTGTTTGATTCGCACCGCGTGAACGCGTTCGCGCCTCGCCGTTTATCACGGATCAGGATCGATGTACACGTGCTCGCTTCGCGCAGACTGACGGCTCGTTCTGTACACGCACGGCTTCACGAATCAGACGCGGATCGTGTAAACAGTTGGGTGAATCTGCAGTTGAGGCAGCCTCGCGCATCGGATTCGCGTCGTGTAAACCCGGGGTTTAAGAACATATAAAATACAATATTCGAGTCGACACTACGCGTATTGGGGTAATCGAATTTTTAATACTTATTAATATAAATACATGTGCGACCAGTGAAGAGGAGCGAAATGAAACGTGTACCTATTCGGTTAACGAATTTTTAACTTTTAACAGACTGCCTGCAGCGAAATGCAACACTATATAACGCGTACAACGAATTGTTTTTATGTAAACGAAATTTTGTTCAATAATAATATTATCTGCACGCAGTTTTCAGAGTCTTAAAAATACAAAAAAAAAAAAATAATAATTTTATTCTTAAATCGGTTACTGATTTATCGATGGGCTTATTTCATAATACGTATATTGTAAACCGCCGACGGTCAAATAGAAGGTATTTCGTCGCGCGCGCGTATTCTCATTTTTAATATTGCTATAATAAGGATCTGTGAAAACAAAATACTTTACACAAATCGATGGAGTTCCGAGATGGAATTATTTACGAACCGGTCGACAGTTTCGGTTTCTCTTGTAAATCGATTCGGGATCGCGCGGAAACGTAATTTATTGTAATGTATTCGCGGATATCCGTATCGCGGGCCGAGACCGTAAATCGTGCAAAACGCGAAATTCGCGACGGTATAACATAAACCGATTGAAATCATCACCCCATCGGTCGGGGTGGTACGACACGGCGCGAAGTGACTATGGTTACAGCGGTAACCGATGTGCTTTGTATACAACAGCATTTGTCATCTCATTGTCACCGCCGCCGGTGGTGTATCGGAGGAGCCGAGTCGGCCGTGCTCGATCCGCTCGGTATAATATTCGGCAGCAGAAATCAAAATGTGCGGCGTGTTTGCAGGACGACACGAAACGGTATTGTACACAGTGTTTTGGACACGCTTTTCGTGTGTATAATTAACCGAAACTTTGTCCGTATACAGTCAGTGGGTGTATTTAGAATTTCCGTCGCCCTATAGGTACAAATTTATTTGTTGCACTCTCCCCACCCTTCTGACCAGCCAACTTCATGCAAAACAACAAAAAAACTATATTAAACAAAATCTAAATTATCTGGAAAAAAAAAACTTCGTAATTTTGAATAATATATAGTAGCTCGTTAAGTTCGCGTTCCATAAAAAATAACCCATTGAGTTAATTAGTTATGAAAAGTAATAATTTCTAACGTGACTTATTTTAACTATTGATAACTCGCGTTGTAATATCCTGCTGTATATAGCCTCGGTTAATTGAATGCGCAAGAACCGTTGAATGCTTTTTTTCCGTCTTCTCCTCGGAAGTAATATTATAATCGTACATTTACACGGACTGACTGATGGAAAAATCTTAACAATGTTTGAAAATTATTTTTATTATCTCGTATAAGCTTTAAGAACGAGTAAAATTTTACTTCACCGGTATAACCAACAACTGTATGCTATGGCATATTATTCATTGATTAGACACAATTATGTATATATATATATATATATATTTTAAAATTAATTACAACTTTTTTTTTTTTTGCTAGTAATCGAAACATTTGAAATATTCGAGTGCAGTTAAAATATTTTTTTTTTTATTAAAGAAATATTTAAATAGTATTTTAGTACGAATCGAACGTCCCAATACGAGATTTATTGGATAATTTTTAAAATTTTAGTTAAAAAAAAAAAAAAAGTGAAATGGTGCTATAGTACGAATTGATTATTCGAGAAGACGACGACTTACGTACTAAATTCTGAGTAGGAAAATAAGTAAGTAAAAAAAAAAAAAAGAGTAAAAACACATTTCGTTCGTTTTATTTTTTGCGCATAAAAAAGCGAAAACTCAAACGTTGAATATATCAATCGAAACAATCGTTTATATATATATATATACTAGTTTGTTTCGAGAATAATGTGAATGCAAACATCTGTGTATCTACACCGCGGATTGAATAACGTCGGAAAGCCGACAAAATTTTCAAATTTAAATATATGAATATATATATTCAAAGCGCAGATCTTGCCTCCGAATTAATTACAAAATCCTCCACAGGTCGTTGTTTATAGGTTTCGGGCTGGTTTCAAACGTTATTCGTTCAGTGGAAATATTCTCGTTTATATAATATTTTCGGCACGACACTTTCGCTGCGGAGCGGGAAAAAAATTGAATTCTATTCGAATTTATACGTTACAATTCACCGAACGCTATATATTATGTAAGCGAAACGGCGAAATCTGCAATTAACTTCACCAGTTCAAATCAATCCGAGCGATTTTGAACGTTTAAACGTATTTAAATTACATCGACGTTTAACCGTCGCACATAAAATTGTGTATAATAGTGCGAGTTTCTCACTCTATTTACCATCCGTAATTTATTTTACAAGTACGTATACGGTGCACCACTAATGACCAGTGTTATATTGAGATACATCCGCGAAACGCTTATAAATAATTTCAGTTTTATTTTTCTATTTGACAAGAAAACGCGTGTGCTCACCCGTTTATTTTTACTGATAATATCGTGAAAACG
Source organism: Slavum lentiscoides (assembly GCA_032441835.1). Taxonomy (NCBI): domain Eukaryota; kingdom Metazoa; phylum Arthropoda; class Insecta; order Hemiptera; family Aphididae; genus Slavum; species Slavum lentiscoides. The sequence continues at coordinate 4,271,565 of CM063717.1, read as the reverse complement.
AAATGTTTATATAATTAAAGTTATACGATATTGATCGGTTGAAACTAATATCGGTTCGAATAATGTTGGATTATAGAAATAATTTTTCAAATATAAAACAGTTAAAGACGACGAACAGATTACGTCGTACTATAAAATACTTTTATCGTTCGTACGACGTAGTAAGTGCGTATAATTTATCTAACAGAGTATTCAGGAATTTTATATAAAACGATTGTCAGTATGAAAAAAAAAAATCTGAAATATCGCGGATAAAATTTCGTTGTCGAATGAATTGGAAAATGGAGTGTGAAAAAAAGTATTCTTCTACAACAAAGAATAATAATAATATTCAAAAAAAATATATATATAATTTACATACATTTAAAATATAATTTAAATGTATTTTTTTTTCATTTGAATTAATTTATTAATATTATACATACATATTATATATAGTATTATTTGCATATATTACGTACACAAAAAACGAGTTTTTTTTAAGTGAAAAAAATATTATTTCTTTTTAACGAAATTTCTGTTTAACGAATTTTTTTTTGCAAAGAACCCGTTTAAGTTCGTTAAATAAATTTCTTTTTTTTCTACGATAATATTTCAATAACAATAACAAAGTGTCAAGACGCATTAATTTCATTTAATTATTTATAAACAAATAAATTATATAATACAGGTATCTGGTATATAACAAATTATTATTAAACATATGCAGTGGCGTACATACGGGGGGGGGTTCGGGTTCAAACCCCCAGGACCAAAAAAAAATAATTGTGATATTATTATAAGGCCCGTTGCGCGTTATAACGTGTTTTAATTTTTACACTCTACAACGGTGCACAGGTATTGTGTGCACTATCGGCTCCTACTCATAAATTCCTTCATGCGCCGTTTAAAGGGATGGTTTTAGTGTTGGTTATTTTTTTTAAACCCCCCCCCCAGAACAAATTTGAATGTACGCCACTGAACATATGTATATATGCGGTAATTCGATGATTTATTGCTACGGATACGTTTGTCAATAAACAATAATTGTAATATAATAAACCGCGTTTATTTCGTTTCATTGCGCATTTTTACAATTCGTATTGCATTCAACTATACAAAAGCCAATCGTCGTCTGTAGAATTTTCTCTCTGCGTTTTGATAAAAATTTACCGAAATGAAGTACGAGATATTATTATTATTATTGTTCGCCGTGTTTAGCGGAGTGTTTTCCGACCTGGACGAGATGAACAATTGCTGGGAACAACGGAACGTGTCGATCGCTGTGGACGATTTACCGACGTTGTACAAACGTTTCACCGCTTGCCTGGAGAAGTGTCACGAATTAAAAAGTAACCAACGCATTACGGTCACTTCGCAGCTGAAGACATCCGTGTCGGTACTCCGGGATTTATACTATCGTGGCCGAATAATTTTGTCGGTTAGTGTACGGCTGGTCACGTGTCACGCACGTAGGCACTTGCATCGCGTTAACGCTCCCCGTCTGTTTCTGTTTTTTTCCCGTCGACTTTAGATGGTACAAAAATACAGCGATTTGTATGCAAAAGCGAAGAAATTGTGTTCCGCTAAATCGAAACTAATACCCAATTGGTTGACGGTGAAGTACGAAAACGTTCCTGTCTCGTACGATATGGATCTAATGTTGACCAAAGACGAGAAACACGTATGTAATGAACTGATCATTGTATCGAAAGAACTCGGTCGATACGGCGTGTCGCAGTTAATACCGCTTCCAACCTTTGACAACGACTTGAATCCACGATTCTTAATATTGCCGTACAAGAATAATTTCATCGCCCGAATCGACGATACGCACGAGGACACGATCCTTTACAAAGTATATTTCGAGTCCATGAAGTGTATGAACATTATCAATACGAATCCGATAAAAGTCCATTTTTTAAACAAACGTTTCAAACGTTGGATTGAAAATACAGTAAGTTTTTGTCACCGACAATAATTATACTCGTATATTAATTATAATATATAAATCATCGTAATCGTAACGGAGCGTGCCGATTGGAGTTGTCATTTCATATACTGATTAAATTTTCTTTTTTTTTTTTTAACTTTTCGCCTAAACGATTGAACTGTTTCGAGGAACGCTTTGTTAAGCGGTTCGCAGTACCTATGTGATTTTTAAAATTCTCGCAACTTTCAGCTAACGATTAATATACGAGTATTTTCATCCAGAGTATTTCTCCATAATAATCATTAGCACAATATATTGTTATTACGGTGTAATATCGACGTATTATTCTTTAAGGTGATTCCGGTTTCTAAATCAATACCGGACACGGTGCCCGGATTCGGTGCTATATACAGAATTTTGCAACTGGCAGAAGCGGTTGAAAATAGTATTAAATTCAAATAAAATATACGCGCGAATACGTAATTGAGTAAACGTGTATAACGACATAAATATTTCATTACAGGCATTGAAACGAATTACGGATTTTGCAATAAGCCATCATTATTAAACGATGAAATTATTGATGGTTACCCGATTATGACATTGGGTATATATCTATAATAAAATAATTATTTCTAATCTATAAAGTCGCTTCGACTTGCACAATTTTAATATATTATTCTTTTAACACTTTTTTTTTTTTTTTTAGGTTTAATGAAGAACGAATACGGACGAAACAGTGTGCAAATACTCGGGATCGTGAAAAATATCCATTTGATGGAATTAATTCTCATAACACTGGTTATTTGTATCATCGTGATTTTGTTCATTTTAATTTATGTTTTTGATAAAAAATGGAAGAACATTTACAATTTAATACCGGCATTTCAATTAGATTTGAATAATGTTTCCGAGTAAGTAGCCACGGGTTTTCATTTATTTAACAATTGAACTCGATATATAGCTGTACCGATTCGTCTGCGGATAAACAGTTCCGGTCAATTTTCTTTTCATAGTATATAATAAAATAATATTATTTAGCTATGATGATACATCGTCTTCAATGGAAAAAACTGTAAAACGTTCAGCACACAAAAATGTCAACACATTTTTTAAAATTAAATTTAGGTATAAGTAACTATTTTTAGAGTTAAATATCCTTTCACTCCTTGACCACCCCAATTTAATGACGCACATTTGTATTCAATTTCAATAATTGTTTCCGTATGAGTGTACATATCTAGTAATTTTTTTTTGAATGCAATCAATATAATATTGTGGTTTACAGTGATGCAATGAAAAAAATACTTAGTAAAGAAAAAATAATTCAAGATAACGATTGTCTAAAAGAAATTCGTGTTAGTGATAATAGTAAGTATTTACGTTGGATTTCGGAAACCCTATATTATATGATTTGTTATTATCGTAAAATATTATTATTGTTTCTATCGAAATCGTGAAATATTTACAAAATATATAAACATTATTGTTGTGTGACAGTAATGTATTTCTTTATTTCTAGAACTAGAATCGAATGATACACCACGCGATACATGGTAAGCATAACGTTTAAAATACATAACGTATAGGCAATCGTTTTTATTTATAATTTCCAATATCAATATAGAATATTTGGCCGACGAAATCCTTTTCGCACGTACCAAATTTTTAATAATAACGTTTGCATTTTTTTTTTTTTTTTAGCGATGACGTTACAACAATGAATTCAGAAAGCAACCGTACTTCCTCAAAACGTCATTTTCCTTTTATCGGTCCGACAAAGCAGAACACTATTTAAATTCTACTGCAAACGCGTTAGTATATCGCGTCAATGCGTATATCGATAATTCGTTGTTAATATAATTAATGCTATATATGGAGAATTATTATTGACGTATACTTTTGAACGTAAAACGTATTCGTTTTGTTAAAATATTGAAAACCTTAACGCTCTACGCAGGTCCAACAAGTTTTGACCGAATATCTGGAAATATTGGATATTATATGAAATCGAACAGAAGCCATTCGATTCGAATTTGTATAGAGTGTATAGTGTGGACCGGCCAACACTTTGTTGTATAAAGGATATTATAAAGTAATAATACTTCTGCCATAAATCCACAACGTGTTGGTGACGTGTTTGACTCGTATTGTGTATAGAATATAATTGAAATTTTTTTTTTTTTCGTTATAAATAACAGTACTTGAAATGTATAGAAAAAAGAGTATTTCGAGTACTATATGTTTACAAAATTTGTATTACATTTAATGTAAATTATAATGAGGGAAACGAAGAAGAAGATATATATAAGTAATATAGGTATTGCCGAACTCGTTTTGAGCATTCTTCACGCCCACCCGGTTGTTCGAAAATATTCGAAATCGACAAAAAAAAAAAAAATCGAGTCGTAATACCGTTGACGAGAAAATCTGTGCGCGGCAAAAATAATAATGTGTGGAATTCTTTTGAACACACCCATAAGTTCCATAGGAAAACATTGACAAATGTTTATCCGAACAAAAACTTATAATGCGTTTCGTATATAAGAATATATATATATATACTGTACAATATTGTTCTTTGGGAAACGGGAAAAGTTTGTTTCTGCAGACGGTGACTTCAGTAGTGCGATGAGTAGCGTCTGACGCGCGGGTATACGCCATTATATAGTACAGCGAGTATGAGATTGTTCATTCGAAAATATATAATATTATTGTGCGCGTATATCGTTTGATTGGAGTATTTTATGCGTTTTTTGATTACATACCCGTCACCTCGGTGATATTTGTATAATTTCAAGCAATAATATAGCGATAAACAATAGAATAAAAAAAAAACGCGAATTATATACGTTTTCGATTTACGTCTCATCGTTGTTTACACGTCGTATATGTTGTATATGAATTATATGATTTTGGATTGTATTAAAAACGATACATGACCGAGAAAATCTTATGATATTTTCGTTTTTATTTAATAACTGTTTGTTTTTCTTTATTGTCGTATATAAATGGAAATTCAACGAGGAAATAACGGTTTATTATTTTAATAAATTTTGCCGGTTTTATCAGAAAACGAAACGCGTTTTTTCTTCTTTTTTTTAAATGTCTTCCCTCCTCAAAAACTGTTATGTACGCGTTTAATAAACGTTTCGAATTTAGCGATCTTAAAAATACGCGTCATTTACTGAGAGAATCCGTTGAAGATCGAATTTAAACGACTGTTCGTCGTGCTGTTGCTTACAGCAAAAAAAAAAAAGCATTTTTAAACGTACCGCGGCTCTGTCGATTTTTAAAACGAGTTTTGAAAAAGACCCTATCAAAACAATATAGTAATACGTTTTATTTTGATTTCATACATTTTATTTATAGTTCAAACGTATAAATTTATACCCAATATAAATAATATTGAGAGCGCGTGAAAAAGTTGTAATCGTTTAAATGTTGCATTGTTAAATTATTATTAGATTTTTTTTTTGTGTTTTTCTACGTTTAAGACAGGGGCGCCATTTGGAGTTCCGCAGGTTATACATTGGCGGCCTTAATTTTTTCCCGTGCCTTAATTGGCCTGCTATAATATTATATTCTGCGCCGGTACAGCTAATTTCAAAATACGTTGTAACAGAGGTATTCAAACTTTTTCATCACACGGCTTCTTTTTGTCTTCACAATATTTTGACGGCTCCCAAATTAGTAATGACAAAAAAACAACGATTATATTATGTATGTAAATTATTGTGACGCGTTAATATTTATTTGTTTATCGTACGACTGTATAAATCGATTTACAAATAAGTAGGTGATATAAAAAAAAAAATGATATTAAAAATATTTTATGCTCAATGAATACAAATTAATAAAAAAAATAAATTAATATTTAGTGAGATGGATGAGCTTGTTTATGTTTCGTAATATGTTAAAATATTGGTTCTATAGTTCAGAAATAGTTATTCTCATCTCCTTCTCAACGTTCACTTTTGACCGATATTTTGTTTCAATTACAGTTCGTATTTCGTTATCGTTTCAATAATCGCTCAAACGATTGTCGTGTGTGTTTCACTACCATTTCCATAATCGCTACATTATTACGTTAATTTTATTTTCCGGTTTTTTCGCCACGGCTCCCTTCACCAACTCACGCGACGCACAGTTTGAATACCCCTGCATTATAATATTATCATATTTTATCAATGGCCTATCATGTCGCGTATGTAATGTCAATCAAACATTTGGTGTATTGACAGTATTTCATATATTTTAAACGTATTTTCGCGGTGTAGACGAATATAAGATGATTACAAACTTATATTTTTTTATTCTGAAAATATTAGCTTTTAATTATTATATTTGCACGCTTATAAAATCAAAATCAGTGTACCCGAATTAATTATGAAATGATAAAAATACCATAATTATTGTATTCAATACGCGAATAATATATACATAATTCACTTCCATTTGAATGTATAAATAGGAATACCTACATATTTTTTTCATTCGCTTATTTTATGGAAAAATTAAGGTTTTTTCCAAATTGCACTTGGTATTCTTGTAATACGCTATTTGGACGATCTTGTGGGCCAAACACATTATATCTCAGGAGTTATTTCTGTGGAGCGCAATTAGAAAAAAAATATTATGTAGCTTATAATTTTCAATTTAATTAACAATATGTGTATAAAATGATGTACGCTGTTATCACTATATAATATGGTCTGGTGGAGAAATAATTTGGCCCGTCTAAACATTTGGCATAATCCTATTTTAAAACTGAAATGACGCCCCTGGTTCAAGATCCTTTCAAAGTTTTTCGCCTATAAATAATCGAGTCACGACGTTCGTATTTAATTAAATTTAATTGTTCTTATATATACATACTGCAGTTTTGTTTTCGTTAATAAAACGTTTTTTTTCCCCGTGCAGATGGCGTGAAAGTTGTTTTAAAATTACATTTTGTTTACCGTAGATATATATTGTATAGGTGTGCGTTTTCGAAAAAATTTTTTTTGCAACTGCGACGAGTTCGAGTTTTTTTAGAACTTTCACGACACCGTCTCGTTTTCGCCGTGCGCGGGTTAAAATATTATAATTTTATTGGTTTTTCGTCTGGAAAGTTCGTCGATCTGTTTTCGAGTACCGGCTAGTGCATTTTTATGCGTATACGCGAACGAACAACGCGTTTTAAACACGTTGTTGGTATACTATATAGGTACGTTTATCTATGGGTAGTGATGATCGTCAGACGCATTTGTTAAAGTAAAACACTGCATTTTTTTTTGTCGTAAAACAATTTTTTTAAAAAAATTATATAATCATATGTATAAAGTGCAGTACCGATAAGTATCAAAATCACATTCCGAGTGAAAAACACGATTAGAATTTAAAAAAAAAAAATGAGGAAATTAGAATAATTCACTATATTTTTATCCGATCACAGTATATACGCTCGGTTAAAACACGATTCTATAATATACGCGTGTCATATATATAACACGCGGTTATTATTGTTTTTCTCGTAATTTTAAAAATATATAATGTATAATAACATGTACTAAAAATATACCCGCGCGAGTTATATATTTTGCGGCTTACGAATTCAAGTCTTTTAAATTGTATCGTCTAAAAATTCAAATTTTACGAATAAATTAGCGTACAAATATATAAAAAAAAAATTATAAGCGCGCGAAGTAAATAATAAATATTCAATTTAAATTTAAAAGTGTTTTGTAAACGGTAAATTATTTAAATAATAATTCGCGCGTTATAAGAATATATATATACGACAAAAATACGCGGAAATAACGACGAAATAACCAACGTATTTTATACATTGAATTTTTCTACTTTACGAGATACGTTTCGCACCCGACGATTGCACTCACATAAAGTCAAATATAATTTCAATTATTTAATTGTCGTTATTTATTTAGCGTATGGTATTTTTGGTTACATGCATTAGGTTAGTATAGTTGAGTTATAATGATTAATATTGTTAATGTATAATTGGTATTTAGATTTTAAGTTTTAGTTTCTCCAGCCATTTAATAAATGTAGTAGGGGTTGTGAAACAGTGGATTCTAGGTCCTCGATAGGCGTGGATTGGACATACAAAAGCTATGTGGTAAATGGTCTGCTTCTCCGCACCGCAGTCACATTCTGGTGAGTTTCTTATGCCCCATTTGTGCAAGGAATCGGCACACCTGCCATGCGACGTTCGTATTCTGTTAAGCGTGCACCACAGATTGCGATGCAAGTCAAATCCTGTGGGTATAATATGTCCTGGTGATATGTTACATAGGAGGATGTCGTTCTCTACTGCAGATGCCCATGTTCGATTCCAGTTGATCATCATATCGAAGTTTGTGTTAATTAGTTCCTTAGCTGTTTTTGATGGGGGGTTTCTAGACTTCAATCGTCTTTTGGTCGCATTATCGATAAAATTATTAATAGGCAGTTCGTTGTTATATATAACGATTAAAAAGTAGAAAGAGCTTGAGACACTTGCTGCAGTCGGTTTCGTTCATTTTTTTTTTTTTCTGTCAACAATCTTCTCGAAAATTATTTTTCAACCGTTCTGCAATAATAACGCGTCCGTTTTTAATTTTGTTGTAAAAAGGTAAATATGCCAAAAAAAGTAAATACGCCAATACGAATACCACAATAAATTACAGCGGTGTATTGTTCGATAATTTATTTAGAAAAAAAAAAAATACGAATTTTTATTAGATTTTTAAAAAGCGTGTTATGAAAAAATATGTCGACTGCGAAACGGTATATTTCGAAATAAATTAGTTGTAATTTAAAAGTTTCATAAATAATATCGTGTATAATGTATGCGACCTCGCCGCGATATGATATATAGAACCGTTTAAGTATAATACGCGTATATAATAATATTAACACGTACATCGTGTAATATTTTGCACACTATTTATAATATTATAAGCCGGCACACAATTGAAATGATCCTATAACCAGAGAAGAAAATGAGTAACAAAGTTTTTAATGGAATTAGTTTTAAACATAAATTATAAAATATATATATATATAATATTTTGTCGCGCACTCGCGACCACACACACACACACACGCACACCCAACGGGACGTGTACATACAATTTTTTTTTTTTTTTTTTAATATTTTTTAGACAATATCATCTTTGAAATTATACGCGCGTATATATATATATATACACTGCAGAAAACGAATTTATTCGCATCAGGTTATATAATCGCGTACGCGTATATAAGGCGACTTTAACAGACGGTAAACGGACGCGCGCGCGCCCGGTAGGATTTATCGTTGCTACGCGTCACCCCGTTTATACGTTTATATTAATATTCTCAGCCGTGCGAATCACCCAGTCGCTGAAATAAAACACTCGTTCGAAACACACGTGTTTTAATGCGAATCCTGCAGTATACGCGTATATATATATATATATAAATAATGCGAATTTCATCGAAAACGCGTCACAGATTATTAAAATATTACACGAGGAAAATTCAAATAAAAAAAAAATTACGTTCGTCGCTCGCTCGAATGTACGCAGTTTTTTTAAACGCTTTAATCGTTTATTCATTCAAAAACAAATCAATTATAACGGCGAATACGAACTCGGTGAAATGGCTCGGTTGCGGCAACGTCGTACGTATGCATAGGAAAAAAATCCTGTACCAATATTGATATTTTTATCGAATTTTTTTTTTTTTTGCAGTCGCATTATTATATAATTCGTACGAGGGACAGTATGAAAATTATTTTTATTAAGATTTTTAGCACACGATTTAATCACGAAATACGTAAATGATTTTTCGTTCGATTTTGTTTTTTTCTTCTTTCTATATTATAATGTCTATCGAATTATCATTATATAATCGTCTGTCCGCCGAATCGTTTTACACCACGACTGTGTAAGATCGTTTTGTTTTAATACGTACAAAAAAAAAAAATGATTCGCATATTAATTAATAAATACGTATTTATATGCACACTATATTTTGTTATAACGTCATGAAAAGTATAAGATACCGAATACAAACGCTGGTCGAGTGTATTTAGAGCGCGTTGTCGAGTTTATAATATATATACGTTAGCGAAAACGAAAAAAAGCGGCCGCATAGATATAGTATATATAATTAGAATTCACTATTTTTATGCGCAGACTTTTCACATAGTCGTCCCGTGAAAATAGATTTTTTTTTTATTTTCATTTCATTGTACCTATAGTTAAATATATTTTGAAAACAACCGCAGTAGTTGCTGCAGCGTTATATATATATAGATAATTAAAAAAATAATAATTTAATTATTTTGAAAAATATGCGACGGCCAGTTCGACGTTTTCGCGTTGACTCGCGGTGAAAAATAAAACAAACTTGTCGACATATTTTTTTTTTTTACTTGATTACGCGGATTTGAGAATATTCTCTCAATTAATAATATCGCGATAAACTACCGGAGCCGCGGCGCAATAGCGATTGCGGAAAATTACATATGGTTATATTTAATATTATAGACGCGTATAAATTTTGAATAATTCGCTCGATCGAATTTTCTCGTGCGCGGCATAGGCGGAAATCTATTAAATTTTCTGGGGGTGGGGGCTAAAATTTTTAACATCAGTCATAATCAGTCGAATATCCAAAATACATACAAATTCTAAGATATTTGGGGGGGGGGCTTAGCCCTTCTTAGCCCCCCCCCATTTTCGCCTATGGTGCGCGGTCGATACATTATATATATTCATTCAAAAAAATAATAAATATATCCGCCTGCCACCTCCACGCAGTGGCGTAATTAGAAATTTGTTTTGGGTGGGGGGATGACTTTTTTCCCTCGTTTTTCATTACAGTGCAATGGGAAACTTCACACACACCCTTCATACTATAAATTCTCTTGTTATGTACATACTATACTACAAATCAGTAAAAAAAAAAGAAAAAAAAATTTACTTGCAATCTAACTAAGTTAATATATTATTCAAGTATTTAAATCAAAAATACACAATATAGAAACATTTGATTACTACTCGTATATTTACTATTATTTTTAACTGGTAAATTATAAAATTAAATCCAATTTCCGAGGCCTATAATTCAAACATTATAATAAAAAAACGATTTTAAGTAAAGTGTAAAAATAGGAAAAAATAAGAAAAATTTTGACTCTACAATAGGTGATGACAATTTTCAGTTATTTTTTTTTTTTATACACGATTAAAAAAAAAGCTCTGGGGGGATCTATCCCCCTCATCCCCCTGCCTCCACGCGAACGTGTATATTAATTTACATAATATAATGTACCTTTTTTAACATGCGGCATTCCTTCTCGTCTCGTCTCGTCCCGCGTCCGCACCGTCGTTTTTCAGAGTATATCGTTGTTGGTCCTAGTCGTCCGGGTGACGGCCATCGACCGGGCGTCTCCGTTGGCGAACCTCCCGGGCGCGTTCACCTCCGGTCTCCACGGGATTATCACTTTTCTGAACGCCTTCCGGAAATTCTCCGACAGGAACGCGTACAATATTGGATTCAGACACGAGTTGGTGTACGCCAAACAGTGGCTGACTATTTGCATGACAACGCTGATGGCCGTGATCTCGTAGTAGTTAACGCTTTTCAGCACCAATATCACCTGGAACGCCAAAGTTTCAAAAAAAACTTCCGTATAACGTTATACGTATACATATATATATATATATATATATATATATATATATATATCCTGGCGAATTTACTTTTGACTTTCTTCTTAATTCGTCCTGATGTAATAATAAGAATAACGCTCGCGAACGGAATAACAACAGAGTTATATACGCGATGACAAATGATGAAGACGGCCGGTAACTTCGCGGACGGGTATTATATGTAATATGTATATAAAATATAAATGTACGCGCGTAATGGGACATTTAGACTGTCTCTTAAAGTATTCGAAATAAAAAAAAACTGTGGTATACAATTTTTTTTTTTTTTTTAAACAATCGTATGTCGATACGATGGACTTTCATCCGCAGAAATAATGAAATCGAATCAGGAGCGTCTTCAGGTCAGTTTTTTGGTGGATGGGGGGGGCGAATTTTCCGATGGAAATTGAGACGTGTCACGATTCTGAAAAAAAACTGCTTATTTGTGGTACATTACGCGCGTATTGGATACGAGTAAATTAACACGATTCTTTATTTGAGTGTACCTATACTGCGCTATTTAGAAAATAAAGAATATTCGATAATCTTTACGCGTAGTCAAAGTCGGTAAATACTATACATAATGATATACTGTAAATCGCATTCGATCGCAGGACTGTATACACACACGAGACAAATAAATAGTCGCGAACACTGCAGAACTCGAATCTTCTTCGCGCGTTTTGTAAAAAAAATTGTTTCGCTGTTTTTATATTCCAATTTATTATCGTGCACTGTAGTGTTATATATATATATACTGTAAACACGTCTTCTAGGAACGGATTTTTTTTTCTCGATGTCTTTGAGTAAATAACATTTTTATTCCGTTTATATACAATACATAAACGATTGTGTTGTGCGCGCGTGTGTCGTGAAAAATACTCTATAAGTTTCGAATAAAATTCAAACAAAAGTTTTCTATGTTTTGTTATCGATTATCCTGAAGCTATATATATATATACATGCAGTATAAGCGTTACCGGCCGTGTGTTTGTGGAAAAAAATTATATTAGCGCAAACTCCCGGGCGAGTGTATTAAATTTTATACAAAAGTAAATTCCGCCCGGAAATTTCTATATGGTCGATTTCGAGAACACGTCAATAACATTTTCAAACGCATTATTTTATAATATTAAATTCACTCGTATAGACACTGCGAAAACGTCGAAATCAATATTATTTTTAACGCTGTTCCAGTGTTACTGAATTCGGTAGGGAGAAAATTTGTTTTTTACTCGCGGATCATCCGCGTAAAAAGAAATATTATCCTTTGCCCGCTGACAGAAAAAAATTCAAAAGACCGTATCTCGATCGGTGCCCCGCGGGTAACCGATCGAGATACCGGCACTGAACTCGGTGCACGGAACGCGCATTCCGTATAATTCTCGTACATGAAATTATATGGACCACTGTAGTGAGCCGCCATATGAATTAACCGTTTCTATTTTTCTGTTTTTGTTACCAACTTCATTACGTAGAAATAACCGATTTTGGTGCTAACCTAACGCGCGTCGGGTACGTCGTTTCGTGTCCTGTTATCTCAAAGTAAATAATAAAACATGATAAATATCATGGAAAAAAAAATTATATTTCATCGTATCCTCCATGACTTTTATATCCTATAGAACGCGTGTGACGGCCTATCCTACCCGGGGTCATATTTTGAATGATATACGCGTTCGGCCGTGTATTGAGTTCAGTGGATATCGGTCACCGGTGGGAAAGTATGTGTTTTTTTTTTTATAAATTATATTCAAACACACACGAATACGTATAATTATTATTTTTTCAAAAATTTGTTTCCGTTATTATTCATATTTTGTTTTATATTCGATAATCATTGTATTCGTAAGTTTCTAATGACGATTACGTTTTAAAATGAAACAATTAACCGCCAACATATTTTTGTCTTACACCGAGAACACTCGTTATGGAATTCATGACACAATTATTATATTTTATTTCCGTTTTTCGTAAGCGTCGTAAAAATTTGCAGACCATTATTAATTTCAACGCACCTATTCTGTTGATCATTCATTTTTGATATTCTGACGTCTGATTCCATACGAACACTGAGATGCTAATATTAGATGTTACACACGAAGGAATTTCAAAAAGTATAGGTAGTAAACATTATATATTATTATAATGCGTAGGTATACTGTTGAGAGGGCAGCGCGTAGAAATTTTTTGCGGGAATCACACATTAAAACGGAGGAGAGGAATTCAAATAGTTATGGCTAGATATATAAGTGCCATATAATATATATATATAAAATGTGTGTTCTAAAGTTTGAATTAGGAATGTGTACACGTTATAGTTTATAATTTTACATTCTCGTTATACGCCTAATTTACTGACAAAATTTCACGTCGAGAACACTAGATTTCCTAAACGTATTTTCATTCGCAAAAATCAAAAAAAAAACCAAAAAAATCCCAAATAATGTGCATATCACGACGCGTATCAAAATTGTATAATTAGCTCCCGCTACTGTTTGAAACTTTTTTTTGCATTTGTATTATCTCGAATAATGTTCTAAAAATAATTCTTCTAAAACATTCAATTAACTGCAGTATTGTTAGTACACATAACATATTTTCAGTGTAATAATAGTTTCGAAAAAAAAAATATTTTTTTTTTTAAATGTATTAAATCGAATAACCTGACAAAATAATGTAGAAAAAAAACCTTTTGAACTATTCTACGAAATTTTAACAAAATTACAAATGTGTCATCGTCGTACACCGCGCGCTGCAGGCTATATAATTTGAGTGCGCGTGAAAAAAAATTACATTTACGACGCCAGCATTTTTCTTGTACCGATTTCCTTTTATATATATAAAAAAAAACAGCCAATCGTTATATATGTATATATATACAAAATTGAATTTATTATTGAATTAAAATTTATCTCTATTAATTATTATAATATATAACTACTATATCACGCGTTTTGTGACATAATGCAACATTTTCTATACACAATTTTCGAGTATAAAATATCATAAAGAAATTTTATTACAGCTATGTATTCGTGCGTAATTAACAAGCGAAATTAATTAATTCTGTAGTTAATTCGATTTTTAACGCTTTTCAAAAATATTTATCCGATACGATTCTGTAATGAATTTAGGAATACGTAAGTGGAAAAGTAACGTCGCGTATAGTTGTATATACAATTTTCAGCTCTTATTTAAAAATTATTATTACAGAATAATATTTATAATTAAATATAACTCGACAATTACGACGATAAACTCAACACTAACAGAATTAAGTAGTATTTAAAACACAATTAAATTAATAGTTATATGTTATGAAATTAATTAAATACTCGTATAATAACAAATAGACTTGACCGAATATTATTGTTATTTACAATTGAGAAAATTTCTCCAACCCTCCCACCACACTAAAATCGACTTTTCTCATGGTTCTGATGTCATAAAAATTCATAAAATTACCAGCTACTAAATATTTAGGGGAAAAAAATTTACAAAATCCAAATGGGAGGGGGGTGCTGGAGAAATGTAGGTATACGTAATATTTTCAGCTCTTGCAGCGTAGTAGAATCATAGATAATACATAATGGATAGGCCGTGTGTATACAATATGTGTAGCGGGCAGCGTTCTTGAATAAAGAAGAGAGATGACAATATCAAAATCTTCTATCCTATACTCAGCAAGAAATAATTTTTGTTCCATGAAATAATAATTTGTTCCATGAAATAATAATTGAAAAATAGTACATTCTGTTATCTACGTATCGGTTATCTAAATATTTGCTGAGTGAGATAGAAGATTCGGGAACGCCTGATGACGAATATGGCCTATCCATTATGTATTATCATTTATCTATGAGTAGAATATCGAAATGGGTCGGGAGCAGTTTATCGAAAAATGATAAGAGCATCTGCTGTAAAAATGGCTCGTCGAATCTGTTGCCAACTTAGAATTATCGAAAAATTATATGAAAATAATTTATATTTGTTTTATAGGTCACACTGTATATAATATTTGAAATTTGAACGGTGAACAAATATCGTGTTCTTGTCTGTGGCATTAACCAACAGAAATCATATTATGAGTATAGGTTCGACCAAGGTGGATCTATAAGGTGCAAACACTCCCAATAAACGCCACGAGAAAAAAGTACTTTGTACATTGTACTTGGTAATTTGTACTGTATATAGTAAGATTTTTGTTTGGCAATGGTTGGCAGCATTTTTTAAAAATTAAAATCTTTATCACTCTTCGAACTCTTATCATTTTTCGGTAAACTGCCATCCGCCCATCGGAATTACTACATCGTGTTTTTTGACTTTTAATATAGGGGGAAAAAACCGTCGGTTTATGCGGAATAACACCCCAAACGTTGAAATTAAAACACAAAAAAAGAAAAAAAATTATGATTTTTTTTTTTAAATACTATATTTAATACGGCAGGCTACCTACTAAAAGTGTATTCATTTTTAAATGGAAAAAAAAATTAAAATTTTTTTTAACAGTAACGCGCGTGTTCGGACGAAAATCGATCGATATACCTGTAAGTTTGGAAAAAAAATGAAAGTAAAACGCCGGTGTCTTTTAAATCGTATAAAACAAATGACAAATTTTATGAAGTTTCGACAATTTTACCGCGGTTTTTCGCGACTCATGCTCGACAAAAACTACTACGTGCGTTGCGAAAATCGAAAATAAATTACCAAACTATGTGTACGGCGGCGTGCGAGAAACCGCGCTCCGTGAAACTTTTCTGCACGCACGTCTTTTCTGCGGCCTGTGACGTGCCGAGTATTTGATAAATTTCAAAACGTTCCGCCGAATAACAGTATCGCGCAATAAAATTCGTATAATATGGTATTGTGCGCGCGATGCTTTTGATAGAAATTATTGGTGCGAAGAAGTTGCTGCTGTTGTCTGTATGCGAACGAGTGACGCGAATTCGACTGAAAACAAATTAATACGTATATAAATATACGAGTTCCGGCGCGCCGATATATACGCGCTTTCGGTTTCGTCGACGAAACAATTGGGTTTTATAGTTAAAATTTTTCGACGTCCAAATATGAGGTATTTCAGAGATTCCGAGCGGAGCGAGAAACGCGCGTATATCGGTTTTACAATGATGTGGTTATGTCTGTATATATAAAATGTCTACCAGAAGCCCCGCTGATCTGCTGCGGTTAGGTACTTTAGAGCAGTGTTTCTCAAACTTTTTTGTCATGGGCCCCCTAAATTTAATATGTAAAACTGTCAAGGCCCTCTTAATCGGAATTTTTTCATAAACGCTTGTAAGGCCTAAATAAAATAAATATTTCACGGCCTCCCTCCCCCCAGTAACATATAGCCACGGATCCCAGTTTGAGAAGCACTGCTTTAGAGTGCGATGGTTTTTCGATTTTCTCAAAAATTCAAAAACTACCGAAAAATTACATTAAAACGCGATTTCGCGGGCTAATATCGCGATTATTGTTTCTTCAGCGACATCCACAATGCTCGCCATCTTTTTTTTTCTTTTTACTCGTTTCCTATCCTTCCAATATATATATATATGTTTTGAAAATTTTCAATACCACACGGTAACGAGTATACTTATATAAAGTAGAAAATCCTTCTTTCGCGTCGTCGTCGTCGCGCAGCTGGTTTACGACTACCGCAGTCGTGCGTTTGTTTGTCAGGCTGCAACGGCAGAAGGATATCCGTTTTAAGTACCGGAGTTTTACGAGGTCTCGTGCATGAATTTAACCGAACGCGCATTATCATCGCCGTATGGAAAACGCAATAAAACCTGTACGCGGCGGAGGCTGTTTTCTGCGGACCATCCGGCTCTATACCCGTCGGCCAAAAGGGTTCAAACGTGACCGTATATATAACGACCGTAGCGCAACGCGTAAACGACTCGACAGGACGTCAGCGAGAATTTTGTTTTTTTCTGCGTCAGTTGCAATAACCGCGTAATTATACACCGGCGCGAAACCGTGTTTAACACGAGTAACTCATTGACATTATCCGCAGCGTAGCGTCCTTAGACTGTGTGAGATTTTCATAGATAAATTTCTCCAGCAACGCGACATGGGGGAGTGAACGCATTGCTGGGGATCATCATAATCTATAAAGTATATAAAAAAAAAAAAGGTGATCAATTTTTTCAATTCATAGGAGGGGGCGTGAGATCTACAAAGGGGGCGTAGAATAGAAGAGGTTGGGAACCACTGTTTTAAACAATAACGCGTTTTTAAAAAATAATTTTATTTTTTAAAAGTCCCGCGAAACTCTCTCATTCCTATGTGTGTATAGCGTACATCAGTGGTTCCCAACCGGCGGGGGGAATTCCCCCAGGGGGGAATTTAGATACTGCAAAGGGGAATATAGTGATGATGAAATAACGAATTGTATACTATAATAACTCTAATAATAATTCTAAATTCTAATTTAAAGGGGGGGGGAGGGGCGTGAGATTTTTTTAATTTACAAGGGGGACGTAGAATAAAAAAGGTTGGGAACCACTGGCGTATACTCTGTCCCAAATTAGATGACTTGTGTACGCGCACGGTGGGCGTGGCTATGTCTCCGACGACATACGATCTACTCCGATCCGAAACGAACGTAATTCGGTCGTTCGCGCACAAGTCGTATTGAATTCGGGACAAAGTATATATGAACTAATATCAAAATTCGTATATAAGTCCTACACTTTTCGATAACACATCGTATTCGTTGTTCTCATTAAATGCACTTATTACGTTTTATTTAAATGTTTACCGTGACACTTGTTTTTGTTGTTAATTAATATAATTAGGTAAAATGTTAACGAATTGACTCGAATTATAATTTATTATGTTAACTTACCGAATTGAAAAAAATTAGTTAACTTGCCCAAGGCGTATGCGATAGATAAATGAAACGAATTCGCAATGACGCATCCTCTTATAATCGGTCCGTGGAACGAACATAGTTTTTGTCCACGTATATGCGCTATCTTAACCGAACACAGTGGATACGCTTTAATACGCGACAATTTTGCATAATGCGGATTAATTTTTGTTGGAAGCGAAATAATTTCCAGTAAACGGCGCCAGGGCACGTTTTCCACATTACACTATGATATATTGTTTTCCTATATACAAACCACCCGGGTCACCTATTTCGTGACCAGGAATTGGTCACGGCGCTCCAAACACCTGCACGTGCGTTCCAGATAAACTCGATCGCGTCTTGTAGATAGACCCGGTAGCCAAATTTTTTATACTGTTGGTTAGTCCATTCAGTTGTGGTTATCTACCGTACGTCGCAAAATGGACTTGACGTATTAGCGATGGCAAATATTTGTGATTTATTAAATCAATATATTTTAAGGTACACGTAAGTAGATATTTTTTTACGGGTAATTTATGATCTTAGCTTCTCCTCCCGTACGAAATGGGCCTGGCTTCGTCACTGGACTGGGGGGTATAAGTGTACATTATTCGGAAAACTATATAAATATAATATTTCGAATACATACATTGGATTTTCGGGTACTTCTACATAATACAAATGACTTTTCGAACATCTATATCTGGTATTACTACCGTTGATTGGACGTTTTTCGACATCCAAAGTACATCTGTATCGAACGAAGAAAAATACTGGCGTATTCCTGAAAATATTGTACGCTGTACTGAAGTACATGAGTTCGATGTAGACAATATTATATAATATATATACGTCGTATGTCCATTTGGATTTTGTACGTGTTAGAACTTATGAGTAAACGAATACTTTATAGTAGGTGTGTGAACATTACGGCTCGGTATTCCAATTAATCCGTTACCGTTAAAGTACTCGATATATGTATGTACTTAAATACGCGAAAATATCAAAAATCAAAATGTTGTCGAATAAATTATCTTTTATAATTCTCTCTCTCCCTCTCTTTCTCTGTTTCTGTAGAGAATACCATATCGCCGTCAGCCTATTGTCGTAACGCGTGCGCCTAATAAGTGTTGGAAAAGCCTCGTGCAAAGAAGAAATTATGAAATTCCGAGTTTGACGGTTTTGAAAAGTTTCATCGAGTCTTCAAGATTTCACACCCGAGGCGGTTTTTCGATATTTTAATTTATCGTTAAAACGTACATTTTCAATTTTGTGCGCGCACGATTACTTGCAGTGCCTGTGACTGAGGTTAGTTTGAAATCGAAAATTGTCTCGGGTATAGAACGTAAAACACTTGTATTGACAACTCTAAATCCGTAGTAAATCCAAGTCTCGTAGCTTATTGTCGTCCGGGTTTTTTAGTTGTTTTTCGTATTTAACGCGTGTGTATATATATATGTATATGTATACAGCAGCATGCGCCGATCAACGTGACTTTATAAATTTTAGTGATATAATGCGTTTTTAAACTGGACAAGCAAATATTTTCGCAGTTAAAGGTATCGGTGTTTTCTGGAAGAAATAAACGTAAATAAATACAACTGATCGAGTGACTATTTTCCGTCATATATGATTGCGACACTGTTTTTCGCCCGGGCACATTAAATGCGGAATTCTTTTTTAAGCGCGGTACAACAGCTGCGGACTGCAGCCGCTGGATGGATAGACGGTCTTCTCAACGAAACGAGAGCGAAATTGTACGCAAGCAAACACCGACAGTAATTTTATGTGCGCGCGCTCCAATGACGTTTACCGTGCAAACACCGCGAAACCGATTGTAATATTATAATGTGCGCTCATTAACGGCCGGTTTAAATCTTCTCGGCTCAGAAGCGAACAGGCGCTGTTGGTAATTTTTTTATTTTTTTCTCGTCTCGACAAATCTATTCCGCGTCACGACGCGGAAGGATTTATACGATAAATAGCCGTTTTTAATCGCGACATTTAGGTTCTAATGTTTACAGAAAATAAATAGCGCGCATTATAAATTATAATACGTAAAAAGGAGGAGGAGAAGAAAGAAATACGTGTGTTGCGTCGTACACGCGAACGCATAAACAGTGTATATTATAATATTTAATATATACGGCGAAAATAATTGTATTTTTCCGTCGACTTTTTGCTTTTCAGTGAACTCCCCATAAACGTCTCGTATAATATATGTATAAACCTGCAGCGTTTCTCAACATTTTTACTGTGGCGACCCCCATTATTGAATTTCAATTTTTTTTTTCTTTAGCGACCCCTACGTATATTTTTTCTACGTACTCGCACAGACGATTATTAAGAACGAGGTGCTTCTATAGTGCTCTTACACGAGAAACATAAAGTACGTACGATATTACAATTATTTTTAATTTAAAAAAAAAAAAAACGTTTATTTGTTATACCGTAGAATACGTAATATCAAATATTTAATTTTAATCAAGGTTCTTAACGACTCGGTCGTCGCTGTTGATCCGAAATTATTTCGGTTTTAAATTATATTCAAACTTATTCGTGATAATGATATATACTCGTATTGTGTAATACTGTAATATTTATCGATTTTTGTTATTTGAGATTTTTAATCTTTTTAGTATTGATTTAAATGTTAGCGACCCTAAATACGTAGTTGGCGACCCGCAGGTTGAGAAACACTGATATAAACGTTAATTACGTTTTGTCGAAAATCGTCGTAAATTACGCGTATAACAGTCTCGGCCACTATATTATATAATATTTTTAATATCGCCGAAAAGACACTGTTATGATTTTTTTTTTTTTTGTCGACCTATATATTCGGCCCGTGTGCTGATTAAACTAAATCCCTGCAAATCGATCGTACTTTAAACCGTTTCGACCATTTAACGGTGAAAAATTCGGCAGTATATATTCGGAAAATCAAGTGTAAGACTGGACAATATATAATTTGTGCTTTTACGCCTGTATCATAATGCGGTGGTGATTTTCGCGGACGGACACTATTGGCTGGTTGCGAGGAAAAAGCAGGATTTTCGATCCGCCGATCTGGACGGGGAGGATACCTATTTAAAACGTTCAAACTCCGGTACATTTCGGATGAAATGTCTGGAATTATCGTGCGACGGACGTCTGGAAATTGAAGTCTGGTGAATTTCGGACGATAAAGAATTAGTAATTTTATCCTCTTTGGCCGAGTGACACGCGCTGTCCAGCTGAACGACGCCATCCATAAGTGTTGCCTGAGTTTTTTTTTTTTTACCATTTGTCGCGATACGCTGCACGCACCGGCGAGACTCTAATTTCTCCCGGCTCTCGATGCTCTCGTTATTTTCGTTTTTTTTTTTTAAAATATTTTCATTATTCCTCGTTCGCGGTCGATAAAATCCAATCGAATCCGTTGAAAAACAAAACGATCCGACCGATACAATAACTAGATCGCATAACTACTATGTGGCCATATCCACGTCTCCGTTGGAAGTCGGCGACGCCTCTATAAACCAATACAAACGTACACGGTACCCGAAGGTCTGAAACAACGAAATCTCGTTTCGTGCGCAGCGTTTTGTCCTTGGTTCGTTATTAATTATTATTATTTCGTTTGTTGCCTTTACGCCGAGCAAGGGGATATTTGCGCATATTTCACGTCGCGGATCACCCCACCTATTCCGTTAAAGTTACGCCTCGGATAATTTATTCACTGGAGTCGTGCCCGGGGAGAATGTTGATCGCTCGCGCGCGCGCGATTCGCGCGTTTTATTTTCACAACTGCCGCCAGTGGTTCTTAAAATATATTATACGGTCTAATAAGTGTTCGTCTCGTTTAATTTATATACGTGTATAAATTACTATTGCGAAACGACTGCTACTCGCAATCCTTTGGCTAAATTTCTTTGCGAAATAACAAAAAAAAAAAAAATTGCAGTTAAAAAATTAATTAAACGCGATGCCACCCACCGATAACGATAAATTAAACGACGCAAATACCTGCGAGGCACTGCCGCTTGTTCAAATACGACTACGCGATTAATACGAAATAATATTAATACTTGCCCTTTTTATCGTGCGTCGTTCAGACCGTTTTTTAGACGAACCACGTACACTCTCCGGTGTTCGGAAAACACCTACTGTGATGCCTTTAATTTTTCAATCTACTGATAGTTCGGACGCGACTAACAACAGCGTTCAATTTAAACGATCACCATTTAGATTCATATAAAAAAAATCTTTCCACCCTTTTTTCACCGTTCACTCCTCGTTAACGATCTCGAGCGTTTCGGTGTTGGTTGCCCGTTATTTGGTGGACGATTTGAATTATATACGTCACGGGCAGGAAGAGCAATTCGCCAAAGTAACAGATGTCGTTTCGCGCGTCATAAAAGTTCTTTCACGCGTCTTTCAAGGTCCACATCTCAGTCCTTTTCTCTCGTTTTTATTGATTCCTTCTCTAATAATAGCATCTTGCCAGAGAGAGATAAATTCCTTCTTTTCGTCGACGACATCAACGTCTTTTTAACGATCAGGTAACCGGCTGATTTTATTGTCCTACAAGCTAAATTAAATTAATTCTCAGCCTGGGACTGACTCTAAATCTCGACGAACGCCAGTCCATCGCCTTTTCCACATCTCCTATTCCTACTGCCGGAACTTATTACCCATTGACGACTCTCCGCTTACACGCGTTTCACAAATAAAACGCCTCGGCGTCAATTTATCCGTTCCTTTAGTCGTCACACAGTGCACTTCGCGCGCGCTCAAAGCACTCGGGTTCTGATCAAGCGTAACATTAAGTTCTTCACACCTCACTTAACTGCCTCCGTCAGTACTGGAATTTGGTGTGACGTCCTTACCAGCTGTATCGCGTTGTTCGAGTAAACGCGTTGTACGCAACGTTCGGATTTCATAGCGCTAAAAAGCACTGAAAATATTTGCGCTATGATATGTCCTAAAATTAGCAAAACATTTTTATTCATTAATTGGATAACCGAATGGCAGCGCGTGTAAGAAGGTCCCGCCTCCGCGTTACTGTTATAATGCTTAAAATATACAATACGTATTTCAGTATATAAAACGTATATAGTACGTTTAGTCCTATATGTACGAACGGCCGACGATGATGTCCGACTGCAATTTTTAGTTGACTTTTATCCGAGAAATACTATATACGTTACAAGTAAAAACGTCGGGTAGATGGTGAACTGCGCGATATTATATATAAGTGTAGTCATGATTTAGTACTTTTTAATAGAAAACAAAAATGAAAATAAAGCGTGTGCCGCGTGGTGGGTAATTCGTGTGAAATATCGATTATTGTGCGGAGCGGACGTTACCTCGAAGGTCGGATTAAAGAATCCTTGTGGACCCCGGGGCGAAACTCGAATACGGATCCTCTCTTTAAACATAAAAAAAAATAATAATAATATTTATTTTCCACAAAAACCGTCCGCGATAAACTACTTAAAAATGAATTAATTTTTTTTTTGTACCTCGCGTCACAATCAATTTACAAATTAAAAATATTTTACGCGAGACGTTTTATTTTTTAATGCGACACACTCGTTTCGCGTTAATGTCCGAGTAAATATATTTTTCACGCGTTTCTATAGTTAGTTTTTAGTAGACATAATTTGTATAATTATAGTTTATGCAGTGGACCGTCGTTTGCTCATCTGGGGAAGAATTCGATCATCGGAAAATTTTAATATCGTCTGGAAAAAAAACGTCACAGAACACTGTGTGTGTGTTTGCGCGGTCAAGTTTCTATAAAAAAAAAACCGGTTAATTTATCGACAACAATTTTATTATTTATATGTATTTTGATTATAATTATTTCGTCGTTCAGCACTTGGAGCGTGCCGTCAATGCGTTTTATAATATTATTTTGAAATAATAAATACAAATAATATAATACATATAATAAAAATAATAAATATCGTTGCGAATAATCCGATACGATTAAAAAACAATTATCGTTAATCGATTTCCGTGGTTTTCTTTTTTGTTTTATCCAAACGAAAAATTATATTAAACACACGTTCGAACATTATTATTAATTTTATTATTATTATTATTATTATTATTATTATACACAGTACATTAATTCCACGGGTCCCCCGCGCGATAAATATCGAATGAAATAATATAAACAAAATATGAAAATTGCTAAAAGAAAATTTGTGGTGTACCGCGGTGTGATTAATTATTATTACGTGTGGTATAAAACGGGACGTGCGATGTGGCGCGCAGTAAATAACTCGCCTGTAATTATTATAAGTGTAATACGAGGTGAAAAATTCGCGTATAAAAAGCATTTATATTATTATTTTTCTTTATTTTATACACATTAAAGAAATTGGTTTCTACTTCGGGGTTACGTTTATTTATCTCGTCAAGACGAAGCGCACATCGTTTGGAGAATATATATATGTTATGTTTACAGTAACGACGATTACTCAAAAAAAAAAAAATTGTTTTCCAAATACAGTAATAATATTTCGATAACGAGTGTTGAAGAGTGTTCGCATCGATGAAAAATGTTTAATTACGTATAGTTTAATGTCTCCGAGCGTTTTTTTTTTATGGAAATAATATTGCGAACCATCAAGGGCGGACTGCAGGACAGCCCACGGCCCTGCAATGGGCAAAATTATTGGCGGCCCAATGTAGTTTACACGGTTTTCGGAAAAACGCACAAAGATTCGCGAAAAACGTTTTTAAAAAATTCAAAAACAGCCGTTCGTCATTTTTCTAGAGTTACTTAACTCGATGATAATACGGAATAAAAAAAAAAAAAAAACAATTTTGAAATCGGTTGAATTTCGAACGAACGAAAGCAATTTTTT
The DNA here is from genome assembly GCA_032441835.1 of Slavum lentiscoides. NCBI lineage: Eukaryota > Metazoa > Arthropoda > Insecta > Hemiptera > Aphididae > Slavum > Slavum lentiscoides. Next base: position 4,246,242 of record CM063717.1, on the reverse strand, counting down.
TTTTCTTTCAAAAATACAGCAAATTATAAAATCGTACGGATGCGGAGCGATGGATGCTGGATTAAGGTGATAAATAATAATAATACTATTAGGGATGATTGATGATGATAACGCGTGACGATATTAAAACGAGAGTTTTTGTACGTCATACTCGTGGATCTCCGTGCACAACACGGTAATACAATATTATTAAATAATAAATATATATTCGCGCGTAACTCTAGGTGTATTAAAAGGTGAGTATTCGTCGTTCGAATCGAATGCGAATAACCGGTTGTAATAAGAGTTGTACTAAACGGGCATACTGCAATGAAAAGAAACAAAAAAATGTTTTCGTTATTTCAAAACGAGCCGCGCGAATGAATTTCACAGCACTCGGGGAGCATTTTAGCCGTTTTAAAATTTCGTCGTCATTTTTTAGAATACGCACTCGTTTGTTTTTGTTGTATTAATTAAAAATATAAATTTACTATCGACTACAGATTAATTAACAGATTATCAACGCGGTCGCGTCACAGGTTTTATTTCCATATCGATAATAAAATAATAATTGGATTTTAAATCGTATATATATATATATATATATATATATATATATACCTAAAAAAATAACGTACAACGAAACTATTGTATAATAATGTATATATATATTTTTTTATGATACTGTAAACAGAGTTTTATTATTGAATATAACAACAACAACAATAATAATAATAATAATAATAATAATTAATAGGTTTTACGTTAAAACCTATTTGAACCATAAAATAATGTACATTATATCCCAAGACATTTTACAATATTATTTATGATTTGTGAACTAATACTGAAAATAAATAATCTTTGAATATTAAATTCTTGTCTTTCTCGCGATTAAACTGCGTTCTATTTATTCAACTGATTTTTAAATAGTATTAAACGTATATATATATATATATATATATATATATATAAACGAACGAATAAAATATAATTCGCGATCGAAAAGGAAAAATAAGTAGAATACTGTTTATAGTATATAATAAATAAATCATCAATCGTTATACAATCGTATATATATACGGTCTGAACTGTTGAGAATGATAAAGTGGTAGAAGAAAAAAAAAATAAATAAGAAAAATTATCGTTTTAATATTGACAAATTTAAAATTTAAATTTCTCGTTTTTCGACTGTAAGTAATTTAATAAAATTGTATTGAATTAGTTACGACGGTACCTAATGGAAGTTTCAACACGGTATTGTAAAACAACTTCGGTTTAAAAGTAATATTTTTATTTCGCGTGCTGTCATATTATAACCGAGTCGATTCTGACGCCTTTCACAGAACGTTGATATATATATATATACTTATATGGAATATTATTTACATAGAATAAGTGTAACGAAGCGTATAAGTATTCGAACTGATCGTCGTCAAACGGTTTATGGTTAAAATGACACGAAATAAATTAATATATAGTTACGACGGCATATCATTTTTTTTAAAATACATTTTTGAAAACTTTGATTTAAAAAAAAAAATCGCCTACCGTTTAGATTCCTTTCCAAGCGTATATCTCAAATACATACACGTATTTACGCGGCGTAGTTACTTTCAGTTTAATAATAATGTGTAATCGTTTTACGAAAAATAAATAATATAGCGATATTAGCATAATGTGCGGATAATAGAGGATTTTTGGTAGTTAGGGACTATAAATATTGCCACTTTAAAGAGACGTTTTAAACGTTTTGCCAAAAAAAGAAACGTTAATATAAGTAATATTTCGGATGTTAGCCATATCGGGTTTTTTGGCTGACTCGGACTTGCTTCGAAATCGACGATGGCGCGTTTAAAAATGTGGCTTTATAAGCCGTTTAGACTTTTATATAGGTAGCTACTTAAAACTAAGTGTTCACGTTTTTCTCTACCGTAGACTATAATACGGTCCAATCCATCAATCGATTCTGCGTTAGTTGTATTATTCGCTTCTCGACACCGTACCCATATCCATCTTTTACTTCCTCTCGATCTTGTTCCCTCCTTGATCTCTTCGTTCGTTTAACTGTCTTCGGTACTCTGTCGTCCGCTCGTCATATACGCGCCCGGCCCAGTCTGCGGTCCTGCGCTCCTCAGTAATTGAACCGACACATTCTCTCTTTCGTGCTATTCATTTATCTGCAGACGATTCGATATTATTACCCGGCCAACTCTTTTCCTCTATATCCAATTATCTGACCACGAATCTTCCTCAGTACTATCGTCTCGGATCTTTATCACCATTCGGTGGTTGCCCTACCATATATCGGTGAGAATCGGTTTCGCACAGCTATAACGCAGTTGTCAAGTGCTTTCGAATATTGATTCGAAATTATTCGTTCGGGACAAACGTAACTCCAAACGAGCACGTTTAGCTCGTGGAAAAAAAAAAGTTTCGTTTTTTTTTTTTAATAAATAACATTTCTATCGTATTTAAATTTATTTCAATGAAATCCGAACGTCCGAAATCACTCGGAGGGAATAGAAACGTTTTGCGTGTACTGAAACGGACCTGCAGCGAACACAAGTCTGTTCGTATTGAATAATGCAAGAGTGAATCGCTTGGAAATGAGTGCGTATCGCGTTGATTGTGATTTTTCGGCGTATATACACGGAAAAAAACGCGAAGAAATATTTTTTTTTTCAAATATTGTTGAAGGACCGTATGTGAATACCCTTAGTTTAAAGTGGTTCGAAGTATCGATAAGCAAACATATTTTATTGTAATAATATATAAAATATTTTCTACGGAAGAAAACCGCTGATAAGTTTTCAAAAAAAAAAAAAAAATTCGTGAAAAAGACGTCGAGAAACGATTTTTGCTCATATCCTCTCTAGGCTCTGTTGCTAGTTCATACACTCGGTTCGGTTTTTTTCCTCCTCTCTATTATTTCGCGATCGTTTCGATAACGTCGTTTGTTTTTCCATATTAAAAACGACTTTTTTTGTGTGTGGGAGGAAAAAAAAAAAAGAAATTATCATCCTTTCCGAAAAGAGTCGGTTACGCGCCGTACTTCGATTTGCATTCGAAGTGTGTATTCACGTATATACCGCGAGCTGACGAAGAACACAAAGCCCACAGCGCGTATGTAATGACTTCGCGGGATTCTGCTGCAAACTGTTGACACTTCATCACCGCCGTGTACTTCGTTTCATTTTCATTGTATATTTGTGTGTGTTTGTTTTCTTATTAAATTTGCATACGCGCTTGTGTGTGTGTGGAGAAAATTATTTTCGAACACGTTCGCGCTGAGCTTATAATTGGTCGTGAATTTTACGCGTGTTTTTCACTTTACGAGATCGGAAAAAAAAACTGATTTATAGAGACATTTTTTTTTTTATTATTAAATATTAGTTGACCGTAATGCATTCGCGTTTTTTTTTACTTCTTTGCGCGCTTAATCCCGTTTTTTTTTATTAAGTCGCGCGAAATAAAATTATTATTTTTTCGCTTATGAAAATAGAGTTTTTGCTTTATTTATAAATTCTACCACACACGTATTCAATGTGTAAACGTGTCGAATATAGGAACGAAAGATTCCAAAAAAAAAAAATTGTTTTATGTATACTACCCGCGCGTACGAGAACGAATAACGTTGTGCGAGTTAAAATTTATTTCGTACAATTGTACTGCAGCGGGCAGAGAGCCGCGTCTTAAGGTTATGCGAGTCCCAACATATTTGGGGGCCTTTAAATACTTAAATTATGATATATTGAATTTTCACTATTAAGCAATGTTAATGTACCTCGTAGAATAACTTGCGATTATCCGATTAATTATCAACTTCATGTATTCACGGACAGTTCTCAAAGGGATACGCTGCAGCTGTTTATCTCCGAGGAATTTCTTCAAATAATGTTATCTGTCAATTGGTTACTGCCAAGTCCAAAGTAGCTCCTCTTAAGTGCTTAAGTGTTCCACGCCTTGAACTTTGTGCCGCAGTTTTAGGTGCAAAGTTATTACGTACAATTTTTATTAAGTCGCGCGAAATAAAATTATTATTTTTTCGCTTATGAAAATAGAGTTTTTGCTTTATTTATAAATTCTACCACACACGTATTCAATGTGTAAACGTGTGTCGAATATAGGAACGAAAGATTCCAAAAAAAAAAAATTGTTTTATGTATACTACCCGCGCGTACGAGAACGAATAACGTTGTGCGAGTTAAAATTTATTTCGTACAATTGTACTGCAGCGGGCAGAGAGCCGCGTCTTAAGGTTATGCGAGTCCCAACATATTTGGGGGCCTTTAAATACTTAAATTATGATATATTCTTATATACATATTTTATTTTTAACACATAATATATATTATATTAGCTATTAAGAATATTTACACTTTATTAATAGAAACTAAAATGCCAAATATATATTATATTAGCTATTAAGAATATTTACACTTTATTAATAGAAACTAAAATGCCAATTTTTATTCGAATCTCTGTTACTCTATTGTACACTACGATAATTTCAAAATGTTAATATTTTAAAATTTGTACATATATTTTTTTATCGTTCGAGATTCATTAATTTTTTAAAATATCTAAGTAGAAAAAAATTAATGTATGGTATTTTTATAAATAAATTTATAAACGCCTCTTAAGACGGCACCGACTGCAGGTACAGAACCTGTTGATTTTACAGAGATAATTTTATTACGAACAGTATTGTATGTTGTCTTTGTCAATTTTTTTTTTTTGTACGCCGGATACTGGAATTTAAAAGATTATTTCAAAATTTAAGAGTGTTAAAGAATATTAGTTGATTTATCGGTTGTACAATTACACGATACCGGGTGTTCTGTAGCAGTACACCAGCCGTATTATTCCGTACTGCGTACCAGTGATTTTCTAAAATTTGAAAAAAAATTAATTAAAAAGATTATTATAACGAAACGCGTTTATCATACTCGGATTCACTGCGAGCATTTGAGAACGTCCATATACGTATACGCACGCAGTTCGGATAAACACAGCGTCGGTTGACGGGTTTACTTAACGCTGGCAATTTTCTATACACAACAGAAACTATATATTATAATAACTTCAACTGTAGGAAATTTGTGTATTCAGTAAATATTGTTATAACAAACATGGGCGTTTTGCCGTTTAACTGCAGACGTTGCTCGAATTTCAATTAAAAAAAAAAACAATTATCAGCTCTTGTGGCAGATACGACCGATAATTTACACGGAATTTAAACTAAATCACGTAATTATTGTACTCGTGTTCAGTGTAATTTTGTATATTTTGTTACACGCTATGTGAGCTGTAGCTCGAAGACTAATCGATTCAAATATAAAACACAATATACGTACAATATATAGTAAAAGTGATATTATTATAATCTGCAGTAGAGTTGTCGAACGACGGCGCGTTTGGAATAATTACCTATTTATATCGTTTTTCGAAAACGATAAAACAATATCGAGACATTTAAAACTATAACCGGGGCGAGTAAAAGTTTTAAATATTTATACGACGTGTCACTTGACTTACTAAAATCGTAATTAACCCGAATTTTCAATAATTTTGTACCAATATACGTAAAATGTATTGTATGTGTAATTAATACTTGCGTTTTCTGAGCTCTTATATTCGTATTCTTTATATCGGACAATATTGAAATATTAACAACGAAACGTGTAATAAACGGTTAATTTTTATATCCTTTTTTTTTTTTGTTTCACGCGCTTCATCGTTTTGTTGAATCGGTTGATCGACATTATTATTCTCTGTGCGCGTATTGTTTCGCAGATGGATTTCAACAAATTAATAAAATCCTGCCGAGCCCGTCGTTCCGTAGCGGCATTAAACCGTATATTACACACACACACACACACATAATATAACATTGTGCCGTATTGTAAACGGGGTGGTATCCGAAGGCTCTGGAATTAATTAGAATAAAATATGTGTGTGTTACACGCAAAAGACGAACACAGAAACGAGCTAAGCCGAGTGTACTTTATAGAAATGGATTTGAATACATACGCGCTTGCAAAGTTTACAGTCGATTTTGTTGCACATAACGTGTAATGAACGCGAACCGAATAACGCGCGAAACGATCGTTTAGGTAGGTACGTATTTAAAATATATTATTATTATATTATCGCGCGAATTCCGTTTGTGTGTGGTTACCCCTTTTGAAAATATTATATGCACTCGATAACGTCGGGAAAAATTCATCAGTCAGATAATATTATTATCGATAGATCGAGTGATCGTCGCTGTAGTATTATATTACTCGTTTGATTAAATAAAAATACAATATGTTGTTGATGAATTCGTTTTTTTTTTCTATACGCGTAATCGTTATACATATTTGAATATGCGCGTAAACGAGTTGTTTAAACGGATTTTTTTTACGCGGTTATTCGCCAGTAAATAACGTTGTAATATGTTATCGTATATCGTCGTCGCCATAAAGAAATAATAATAATCTCGTACTGATCCAAAGGTATTATTTTATTCGGGCTTATATGAGAGAAAACATAATTCCGAAATTGAAAAAAAAAAAAAAATTACTTAAAATTTATATTTATATAAATATAATAGTTATTATATATATATAACTCGGACGTGATTAAACGATTAACAGACATATACGTATATATATACACGTACAGGATTACGGTTTTATCGCAATGATTCACACGTAAAACAATACGAATTTATTATTACTCACGCGTATTGCATTTATTTATTTCGTATTATGAAATAGTGTAGCCGGTAGTGATGTCGCGTTATTAGAGTATATAAATAAAGTGTAATCCTTCAATGGCGTTGTTGGTGAGATGTATTTTCATGTAGAACAAAACTCACATTCCACGTACGAGATAAACGCGGATGTCCGCGCGTTATCCTAGGAAATTATTTTCGTCAAGTGCTCTGTCAAGAATTCGTTTTATTTACCTTATGTTTTGGAGCGAGTGTCAATTGGGCTTTTGCGGAACGTTCTGACGTTTTATAATTAAGGAGAACAAACCATTGCAGTTTGTATAAAAAAACGACTCGACAACGTCAATATTGTATGAAATTACTACGGTATGAATATTATAAGAGTGCTTGCGCGATGAGTTTCAAACCTTTATGCGATCGTCGCCGTTATCGATTGAACTCAACGGGTTCGTCGTGTACTTTAGTACCGAGCGAAATACACTTTGCAGTATAAATGCGACATGTGTGTCGCGTGTTTTTTTTTTACAAATCGTTTTTATTCAGTTTAAGTATATGTAGGCGTGTATCATCGTTTTCGAGACAACTACCGACCGATTCTGTGCAAATTATACAGACACGCGGGCTACGACAGCGCTGCAGTTCGTAAAGTAGTGTGTGCTCGACACGCGTTGACTTTTGAATAACGATTATACGGTTTAAGGGTGATGCGCGATGAAAAGTTTTCGTATAAAACCGACCGCGATAACGCTCCAGCGGTTTTCAAAAACTTACCCCTATCGCGATATATACACTCGTCTGTATCACGTTCGGTGTTCGTTTTTATTTTTCGAAATATCCGTGTGTGTACGTATTTCCATCGCGACCGTCGTCACACGATCCATTCGTGGTTTTGCCTATACGATCGCAGGGTCTCGTTCTCGTCTCTATATTTGATTGCGCAATAGACTCCGTTGAAAAAATCTCGCCGGAGTATCTACACAACGCGAGAATAGAAATACGTATTGGCGAGTGGAAGAAAGGTGCTGAATGTATAATGGCAAGAGAAACGAAGAACGATATATGATAACTTAATTCAGTAATATTTTTAAATCTTTAAATATTAATACATTGAGTATAGCTTACGGCTAGAGTTAGGAGTAAATAAAATTATAATTTAAACGGTAACGACAAATTAACTGATGACGATGATGATGATGGGCAATCACTCGATCCCGAGTATGATTATCTTCTATTTCTATTGTCGTCGGTTATGTGTTCTCTGATGGCTATATAAACCAATTCTGGAGCCGCACCCTCTTCCACAGTCCGGGCACACCCAGTCTCTCGCAGCATCTATATATTGTTGATCGTCCCTTCCTCTAATCTCTCGCACCTTCTTGCGGTCTCCCTCTCTGTCTCGTGTCTGCGTCTCTGTTCTTCAAAAATTTATGGTCCCTCATGACACACACGACGCCATGAGGATCTGTTAACACAACGGCATAAAAAAAAATACACTCACAATATTGACCGGTGCACGCGGTAATATGATGGTCGGTTAGTCGTATGCGGTATTTGAATTGTAATGATGACGACGGTGACGAATGAAGTTCGAGTGTGATGTATGATACAACGCAATAAAAACACGCTGCTGATGATACTAAAACCGATGTTATTGTACCAATATTCACATAATTAAAAACCTATACTCCGACACATATGAATATGTAGAGATTTTCGTATATTATTGTACAAATATGCTAAAAAAAAAATAGCACAGCGACCACGACGACTGCAGCGGCAATACGATATCATCTCACTTAAATGGTTTCGTGCAGAGAGAATAAGCGCGTTTCACTATCGTTGTTCGACGAGAACAATACATTTTATTCGATGTTTACTGCATACCCTCTTGATACTTTGATTTATGAGGAAAATTTACCGGAAATTTGATAAAATTAAAACAGAACACTGCAGCGTTGATGACGACATCGTCGTCGTCATTTTTATCATAAGATGTCCGTCTCAAAATTCGCGATAAGTACGATAAAAATCCTTATAATGATACTTTTAAATAGATTTTCACGTAGTTACGATGTGTGTTTTTGTAAGATGGCGATAGAAATGGATTCTTCAAAAAATAAAAGTAAAAATAACGTGTTAACAGTGGGACGATAGCGTGTAGGATAGATTGATGAGTTCGAGAATTGGGTTTCGTGACGTTTACGTGTGATTTTACGGAATACCGTAAAAAGAAAAAAACATTTTTTATTTTTTATGTTTAATACGCGTTTTATGGGTTTTTTGTAAACGTGTTCTCATTGTCGTTGATACCTATAACGATAAAACGATTACTTTGTATAATGTAATTTTGCGTACGTTAAATATTATATATATAAACGAGTTTGCTGTTATGTAGTCAATAAAAACTTATTACTACATACGAGATCGGAAAAACGTACTTGTAAACGATAATACTCATACCTATTTATATGTATTTTAAAGAAATCCAATATATAAGGTAGTTAATTTTCCTTTTTTTCAAACAACAACGAAACGTCGTAGTTATTTTCATCATTTGTTATATAAATAATGTTTTGTATAATATAATGTATACATATAGTTATACATACAGGGAGAGTTAGAAGTGGACTTACTGATGGCAATTAATTGAACTTTGTACGAAATGCGGTATACAGTCGAATGAGTAGTTCGAGGACTGCTTACGGTTTGAAAACTTAATTCGTTTAAGTGTATACAGTTTACGTTCGGTTAGTAACCGCAAGTTTAACACATCACACAGTTAAGATTTTTATTATATAAGGGGACAGTATTATTCCGGTAAAACGTCGTCGGTGGACCGAATTTTATCGAACGTATTTATTCATTTATAAAAATGTTCTTTTGATCGTCATTTGAATTTCGGCCTTTTATCTTACAATTCTATGGACTTTTATGGCTTACTCACTGTATAAATGCGTTCGGTCAACCATTTATAACTGCTAAGCCCATATGTATTCGTGGATATTTCGAATTTTTCAAGGGGCCGTTTTTACGTAAGCTGCATCATTCCGCAACTGTTTTACCTCACAAGCACAGCGTGCAGTGACCGCGTATTGATTTTTCGCGCTTATTATTCACTATTTCTGCACACGGGTTCTCGTGGATTACTCGCCACAATGTTCGATCACGGTTTTCGCCATTGCGGTAAAGCCCGTCAAACGATGTCAGAAATGTTTCCGATCAAAACCACCAAACAGTGCAATCAACTGCCAGCTGTTCGAATTAGCGCACCGTTCGTTCAGACAGGTGTGTGAATTTTGCGGGACTTTTGACGATTCGGATTGGTTTACGCAAAGCCGTTCGCATAATGTGTGGTCGTTTTTATTCGTTTCTCAGTATATTGTATCAATTTTAACACGTCTCACTGCTCAGTCGTCACACCCATCAGATCACGGTGTGTTCAAATTTTTTTCAGTTAATCGTTTGAATAAATGGAATTAGTCAATTTAAAAATTATTACAAGGGTTTCGAAATAGAGGGCACGGCGAGTGCGTATGTTCACTTCAAGGCGAATCCGTAAACATTAAAATTGGCAACTTTATGAAAGACCACCTTTGAACAGGCCTATGGCGCGTATTCAATCACTGCAATCGGGGCGAAATAAAATTAAATGCACGGGTAGTGACGATATGAACGTCTGCGTAACGATACAGTACTGAAAACGCCTTCTAATTGAGTCGTATCCATCACCAAGAGGAGAAAACATTTGATTGAAGGATATTGTTCCGAAGTGGCCGGTACGTGCGATTAAAAGAGGCGTCGACACCAGTTGTCTGTGTACACTAGTCTTCTACCGGTTTTGTAACATATGTGTAGTCTTAAATTCGTCATATTACACTTATATTTTTGCAGTATTTTCTTTTTTATGTAACAAGTGTCATAAGTGCCATAGTTTTAATTTTGTATACAGTCCATTAAATAGTCATTTTTAATGAATTATTGACATTTGGCAGGCTCAATACATTTTGTAATCTCAAGCAACAACGTTTCGACTACAATGTGATTTATCACACACAAAAGATTTTCGTTTTAGTGATTTATTAGACACATACGTACTGCGCTGACGTTTTTACTGTTTCTTTACACCTCGTCAAAAGTTAAACGTGTCTAGAAACTTCGTACGCAGTCAATTATAACACGGACGCTTGGTTTTGGCATCTGTAAAACAAAATATTTACCGACCCGTTGGACGGTGATATATTTTTTTTCTTTCTTCACGAAAGCTTTTGGCTCAAGTGAATGTACTAACGACATGGATCATTAGCATTTTATACGCTCAAGTCATAATTATTATGTACACGCGTATATAGTTGGCATTAAATAACTTCTGATAATGTCTTTATAGCCTCCTAAACGTTTCATGTAAATGAAGCTGCACCTACGTGATATACATAATATTATAACACGGAAATATTACACGACTAATATTGTAATTCGGTCCAGGTGGATATGTGTTTTTGTGTCATTATATTACACTGCACGCACCGCACGGGGTCTCGACGTCACAGAGTGTAAACGATATTGTCGAAAAACATTTGCACATTCGCCCAATATTATCACGTGCGTAACCGTTGAAAGTTAATATCTTAAAAAGTTTTCCACTAAAAGAGAGTCACGTTCATATCGATTTTCGACGTTTCATACACATACATGTATAATGTCTTGTATTATTTTGTTTACGAACTGATATATAATACACGTATAATAATAACTTTAACGATATTTTTCCCACTACAACGCGGTTTGATATTATATATTACTATTGCCGGATTCGGTGTTTTTTTTTTTTTTTACATCTCATCGATTCTCGCATAAGGTCCGTTATTATTGTCATAACTTATATATTCTCCCGGCGTTTTGTTTTTGTGAACAGAGTTCCGCAATATCGCTGTGATAGTCGTTATAATATTTCGCCTATTTTTTTTTACTACGCGTGTTAGGTTAGGTTTCAATTGCATTTTTTTTTTATTAAAATTGTGATATTTATAGCTTACACTCGTTGCGATAATCCGACGCGTTTCGATTAATAATCCTGTAAAAATATTGTGTTCAAAAATTTGAAGTGTGTTTAAACGGGACATTTCTTTTTTTTGCCATCTCGTATTATGGCGTAAGTTTTATTCTATTACGATTGACTTAACGTGTTTGCTTATGTAAGACATTTCGTTCGTACGATTCGTTTTACACACTTCTTGTCGTTTCAAATATTTTGTGGTCTGGGCAAATCATTGGGTCTCGTTTTTTTTTTCACTTATATTATAGGGGAATTGAAGCGCTCGATAATTTAGAGGTACTCTTTTACTGACGTTCAGTTGTTGATTTAATTATAGTTATATTTATTTAGGGATTACGCGTACTATACGTATTGATTGGACGATTTATTTATAGGTTGGGTGAGTTAAAGCCGTGACTTATCGCATCACCGAAGACTAACAGCTATTTCTACGCACTGCTCGAAATGGTCGCAATCACTCGTTACAGGACTACGCGTTCACTTCGATCTCCACGTCGCGTTAACGAGATTACAAATTCACGTGGGTCAGCCCATACGTACTACTACTCTTACCGTGTTCAAGTTTGTAAACTAAAAACGAATTTCGTTCAGTTCAATGTTGTACAGAGAACAAACCGGGTTCGGTGCTTATTTTATTCAGGCAAAAACTTACTCATACCACGGCGAACATTGTTTGAGAATATTGTCAATTGATTTTTCTGAATCATAAGCCCACAAAGTTTTTATGTAAATTCGGTTAATTATATATGCACATACTAATAACACCGTCCACGTCCTGGCTGGTTTATTCCATATTCTTATCGAATTTATTTCTAATTAAAAACGTCAATTATATATACGTATTCCACAGTTAAGATTCAAATTTTATAATGTTCTTTATATTAAACTATATATAGTTTATTTCTAATAAAATATCGACAAATATGATTTTTTATTTGTTTTAAATCGATATAAATATGCGTCTGAAACGTAATTCGAATGCGATATTAATCGTTTTCATTAAAATAATATATGCGTATAGTACTGTTTAGTGTATCGACTCACCTCTCGTAATCAAATTAATTTTCACATTCGAATTCGTTGTAATATTACCAGATTTATGGCCAGATAAAATGGTCTGGATTCGATCTATATATTTTTTTTTTCTGAGTTCAAAATATATTCAAGGAATAATACATAAATTTCGCGACGGAATGTATTATTTCGAATGGGAAATTTAGATTCCGAAGGCATCTAAAAAAAAAAAAAAAGAGCTATTATATAGTTTTTTTTATTGTGTGTTTTTTTTCCTATACCGCCGTCCGTAAAACGGCCAACGACGAGTATAAACGTGTCACAATAAATTTTCATGTAGCGCGTAGGTACTCAATTGATTGGAAATTCGATAATAATATTTTACGGTATTGTAAAAATTTTTATACATATATAAATTTATAAAATAGAAAGGGCTCGTGTTAAGTGCGAAATAAAAAACTCCCACCGGCGTAACAGCTGTAAAGTGATTATTATCGATTAGTATAATATTTGAAAAAAATATAAATAATAAGATTCGATAAATACTCGTCAGAGTATTTTATTTCTCTTTTAAACGCTCGGCATGGCATATTAAATTTAGCGCAATTTTTTTTTTGCTGTAAATTATTATAATACGCCCAGGACGTAAATCGCGTCCGAGACTGAAACGCCCACTCGTTTCGACGAATCGCCAGAGTGGTATTTAAAAAAAAAAATTTTAATAACGTCCAGTAAATCTAAATTTATGAATAAAAACCGCTCATACGCATTTGACGTTGCGTTTCGAAATCGGAGAGCAAATTCGAAACGCCTGTGTTAATGTCGTTTGTTCGTCTGTTCGTGCCACATTAATTGTCGTCGATTAATGAATAAAATAAAAAAAATACGAAAAAACCAAATCGAAAATCATACGACTGCGGTATCGAATACATAAAGAACAGCCGTAAATTCGAGAACGTTTAACTTTCTTAGCATTTCGGAATCTTCCGGTGCTATTTTTTCCCTCCGAAAACTCAAACCACAACTTAGAAGAAAAAAACCGGTTGTGGGCTTATTAGAATTGTATCGTTTCTTTCGATTCCAAGTGGAATTTCGTGTTTATTTCAATTATTGTACTCGTTTTATTTGATGGATATTCAAACTAAATAAAAATAAGAGTTTTTTTTTTTCGTTAAAATATTGTACGACTCGGTTATACGAAAATTGCACGTGTTCAAACGCGAAAATGTCGATAAGATTTCTTGGCCGTTTTTCCGCGCACCTTATGGAAACTATTATCGAGAGAATTTGAAGAAGAAAAAAACGAGTCAAACGAAATACCGTAAAGTGCAGGTGTTACATGTAGAGAAAAAAAAGACACCATCTATACACATTGTTTGCAGAAAAAAAAAGCGCCGCCTCATGATCGTAAAACCAATACGCCGTTCTTCGTTTCGCTCAGAATCTGAAATACGACGCGCGCGACAAAATGTACCTACTCGATATTTTCCAGACACCTGCGCGTACGCATAAAACCGCATTCGTACGCAGGCCACTTTGTTTTTGTAAAAAGAAAAAAAAATTTCTTTGTCGATTTTAAATTTAACGACGAAAACAGTGTATTGAGAATATTGTGCGACGACCGGTGTTGTTCGGCAAGTGTTTGGCTAAATATCAAAGACAGAAGGAAGGAACGGAGAATTCAGGGGTTTCGGGTACGCGCGATGATGAGAAGGGAAGAGACCAATCGTGATTTGGATATCCAATTAAGCAGCTCACAATCTAGGCAGCTCTCTCTGTCGCAATAGTTGCGATTCCTATTCAATCAGCTGGATCTAACACACAGAGAGAGAGAGAGAGCTGCCTAGAGTGTGAGCCGCTCAATTGGATATGCAAATATCCAGGATCCAGCTGATTGAATAGGAATCGCAACTATTGCGCCTCTGTACAAGAGAACGTGCCGGAGAAAATATTTGGAAAAACGAGTCTGCTGGTACTCGAGACATTGATGTGTAAACGTCGCGTGAGCTGTAAAATGGAACGGAATTGTGATTGGGATATGTGATTATCGGTGTCTTTATTCAAAGTAATTTCGATAATAATTATTATTATCAGTTGTCATGACAACACTCTTACACATTACGTAAATCAATTAATATTATTTATATTAATAATTATTATTAGTTGTCATGACAACAGCTTACGTATTTCCGTCCCATTTCCCCGAGATTTACGCTTATACCGCCGTTATAGATGTTTACACACTAAAAAAAAAAAAATGAAATCTTACCACTGCAGAGGCGTTATTCGCGTTATTCGACGTGGAATTCGACTTGAAACTCTTTCACATATCGGTCTGAAATTCGGTCGAAAAACGACTAAGCGGTCCACGAGACAATTATTTTATTCGTATCGGTTTAAAAGTCCGATGTCTGTGTAGGACGTCGTTGTATTTATTTCTCTTTTATGTTTTTACAGGATTCTACGGCGATAACGCTCGCCCAGTTACCGTCTGGTATGAGTACACGGAATATTTTAAATAATTCGTTTTGCGCGCTTTAAGTCCGAAATTATCCGCATCGCAAAGTGCGTACAGGTACGACGTCGTCTTCGGAAAGTCGAAAAACTTTTCAGAAACAATAATATTATCTTTAATGTTATTTTTCGCTTATAATAATTCGCCTACGCGAATTCGAAAATAGCCCGAATTCGTAAGTTTTCACAGGATATTCTATACCGTGTTGGGATGGAGGTTCCCAGACTTTTTACACGTGCGACCCAATTCTGATTAAAAACCAATTTTTTTTTCTGATACGAAATATGAACGATTAGAATATTAACAAAGTACTTTAATAAAAATAGAAATAATTAATGTCGTATAAAGTATGATATATTTGGTGAACAAATGTAAAAAAAAAAAAAAATGACCGGAGATCCGATTTCACGAGATTATACGAAGAATTCGACGGAAAGCAGAAAGCTTTTATAGCAGAAAGTGTTGGGTATACTGGAATAGAAAACCGTAACTGCGCATTAAGTGTTTACGGTTAAAACTCTTTTTTATTGAATCGTCTTCGAAGTTTTTCAAATAGATTAATAGTAATTCTTTTTCAGCTCGTTTTCTTCACGTGAATAATCGTTCGTGACCAAAAGTTTGGGAACCTCTGGTCGTGTAGCGTACGTCCACCGAATGTCCGCTCAACACAATAGATTTCGCGTTACATATCGGCGAAATTATAAATTGCCGATCGAGTACTGAGATCGACTTTTCAATAGATTCAAATGAATGAGGATTTTTTTTTTTTAAATTTTCGGCGGCTCTTTTATTGATTATACTGCTCCGTTGCGTGTCGATTCAGAAAATTCGTTATTAACGCAGATTAGTTTTATATGGACGGGGATCATCCACGAGGTTAGATTTTAATTGAGTTCAAACTTAATCTGACATACCAGGTCACCAATAGGTAATAATTAATACGTTATTTATAACGTCTATAATAATATATATATACGTATTTAATAAAATAAAATAACTTCTTTTAGGCCCATATTTTATCGATCGTCAGTTAAGAACATTTAAACTCCGTTTAAAGTTACACTTCAGTTAAACTGAAAAATATCATTTTATGATCACTCGGTTAAATTTTAACTGAGCTTTAATCAAAGATTAAGTAAACCGAGATATGTTGGTCAGTTAAACTTTAAACGTCGATTAAGTTTAATATTATCAACTAGATTACATATATTATACGTTATTTAACTGTGTTATATACGCGTACTTACGTCGTATTTCATTATTAAATATTTGGTTAGTTTACAAGGCACTTTGATTTTTACGATTTTTTTTCCGGTATACCCTTGGTGAATCAACGTTTTAAAAACGACGGTAAAAATATTAGTAATTAATAATTGGTTTTTGAGTTATGGAATTTGGAAATTTTCGTATTTTAAAAGAGTAGACTAAAGAGGTAGATTTTGATTGATTCAACTGTTGTCTCGTTGTTATGGCTCAGTGGACTGAAGCGGCGTCTCGGACTCGTTCAGTCAGACTCGGGTTCTCAAATTCCACTCGCTTTCCATTATACGTTTTTTTTTTGCACTTTTTCTTTTCAAATCGATAATCATTGCAGTATAAAAACTAAATCTAACCAAAAAGTCGTTTATATTCGTAAAAATGACGCATGATTTAATAAAAAATTAAATCACTCACTTCAATAAATTTTAATCGTCATCCTCGACGATGACAGAAAACAATTTACCGAATGAAGTTGACAATATATTCATATTAACGTCGTGACAATTGCATTTTGATAAATAATATTAATCGTCGATTTGTAAAACGCAGTTTACTTAAACACCGATTAAAAATTCGATTCGAAAAAACGGTGATTTATTTAATCTACGATTAAAACCTAGATTAGTTAATCGGTAATTTAACTGATAAATCGATAAAATGGACCGTAGTGTAATGTTCGATAGAATTAAACTATACATATAAAACGTATTCCACTTTTTTTTTTTTTACACGAAAACAGCCAACGATGTCTCGTTGGCGATCAACGGTGGCGTCGTAATTACGAATGATATATTATGGGAGGGTATATAAAACGTATCATTGAATAGTTCGTAATATTGTAAAAAAAAAAAAACCTTTCCGATATCAGAGTTAAAGCGATCGGTACTCTTATTATTTTCATTAATAAAAACGACATATTATTTTATATAAAAAAAAAATTCTTCGTTTTTTTCGCTAATCTATTGAGTAGTTCAACCTGGTGTTTTATTTCGACGTCTGAATTACGGGTAAACCTTATTCACCGGCGACCCAACCTAACCGCACCGTACCACGTTGGTATAGTTACCGTTTGATAAACCGAGGAATATTATGAATTGTGATAAAATTTTGTCAACGCGAAAAAAACACATTTTTTTTTTTTTTATTGTTTTTAAATTGTACTACAATATTATTATATATATTTTTTTTTACATTATGTGTTATGTAAAAAAGAAAGCCAACGGGAGGGGATCCGTCCTCCATATCCCCCAACGTAATTACGCCCCTTCCTTATCCTTCCAATCCTTATGGATTGCCAATCCGATAATGAGAAATAATAATAATCATATACTTTCGATCGAGCGGTCCGTTCGAATCGTTTAATGTCTGGCCGTCGTTTTTTTTCTCTTTTATAAAATATCCCGTATCGCGGCACGATTTTAATAATGACAAAAATAAAATATATAATTTTTTTGTATATATAATTGTGTTTTATTATGCTAGAACGTTAGAAATAATAAAAAAAAAAAAAATTCAATTTAAAAACGTATTTATTAGAGTGTGAGTGCGCGGACAATAAAACGCTGGTTTTTGGTCATTTGCTCGCACGGGCTGTTGTGATGTCCGTCGGCGGCCACGGTGCGGACGAGAGCCGCGGGAAAACGACGACGACGATAAACGTGACGGACGTTTCAGCCGTGTCGCGCCGTACGTGACTGGAAATGCGAAAAGAGCATTTTTTTTTTACCCGAAAAATAAATTCCTTCTTTTCTGCGACAGCGCGTTAGGACCAACAACGTTAAATCAATACGCGTATATACAGGCAGTGCCGGATTTACGTCTGGTAGGGCGAGGGTGCAGCTATAGATTTTGAGGCCCCCTCCTCAAAATACTTGTATAGGTATTTACTTCAAAAATTATTAAAAATCTTTTAATGTATTTATTTATGAAATGCATTTTATTACCTCTACATATTATATAACTAGGAAATTGATGAAATAAATTATAAAAGTATGGACAGAAAAAAAATGGAAAAATGTTCCTCAGAATCAGCGTCCGAATTCTGCTATTGATACTTTAAATAAAGTATCCGTTGATTTTTTTTTCCAAATATATGACGTTTGATGTCAATATCAGTCACTTTACCGGTATCAACAGCGTCAGAAAGATCCTTTTCGACGTTAAAAAGATTGAAGTCGTACTCGAGAAATAGTACAAGCGAAAATCGACTAACAGGATTAGCCCTCGTGTCGGTTCATCGAAGTATTTCAATAGACACTGAAGAAGTGATTAATAATTTTGCAAATCTGCCTCGAAAATTAGATTTTGCCCTTTATATATATATATTATATCTATGCGTTTCATTCAATTAATGTTTATTGTCTATATAATTATTAAAATAAAGTTAATTTATAATATTGATTAAATAAATTTTTTTATACAACCCTCCCCCGAAATTGATTTCTATATACGCCACTGCCGGGAGGCGATTACAAAGATTAATTTGGGAATCCCAAAACTTCACACAAAAATAAGTGCACGTTTTTCAACAACTGATAATATTCGAAGAAAAACGACGTTGTGTTTACCATAGAAGTGGATGACTACTTGGAGCACGTGTTTATTTTGGAGCACAAATGTCGTTTCGTATTTTGACTGCTAGAACTTCTGTTGTTATCAATTATGTATAGTTATAATAATATATAGGACATATTTTTGATCACGAACATCGTGTAATATTTTAAATCGTGTATTATTTAATGTTTAATATTTTTCATTCATATTTTATGTAGTTATAAAAAAAAAATTATATGAGAAATTCCGAGGTCCCTAAAGTTCGAGGGCTCCGGTGCAATGCACCCCCTGCACCCCCGGTAAATCCGGCACTGTATACACAGCATAAATCCGCGTACACACGCCACGTTCGAGAAACGGTATCAATAAAAAGAAGAATATTTAAGAGTGAGATTATTATTATAATATTACTGTGACGCGGTGTGTCATACAGGAATATTATCGTAATATCGCATTAAAATTTTTAGTTCACGAAATATCTGTATATTTTAGATTCTGAGCGGAGCGATGAGGAACTACGCGTATTGGTTTTACGACGATGTGTTTTTTTTATGCCTTTACCCGAAAATTCTACCAGAAGGAGTGCTCCGATCTTTTCGTGCAGCGCCTTTTCCGATTGAAAATCGCGTCTAGTTTGTACTTTAGACAGGTCGTTTTTCGATTTTCTCAATACTCATTTCAAAAGTCAAGAAAAACTACCAAAAATTACATATAAAAATGCAATTATTCGTTAAATAATAATTATTTATTACACCGAAGCTCCGCTCAGAATCGTTTTATCGAACGCAACGATTTATCTCGTTGCTTTCAAATTTATAATAAAAACAAAACTCTAAAATCTTTATCCGAGCGTAATTCACTTGAGCGATATCCACAACACCCCGCGGTTCGCTACCTTTTTACTTTTTTTAAAAATAAAAAGTACATTTACGATCTGTAATAATATCAAATACAACAAGTGAATTTGGTAACTCAATTAAGACAACAACAGCATGAAATGACGCGAGGATGGAGTTCTACCGGTGTGTGGATATCCTCTGACTCGGAATGGGAGAAGTTTAATTAGTACAGGTCGGGATTGAAAAGATCTCGACACCAGCGATGTCTTTTCAGTCCACCCCGGGGGATTGATCTATATATAGTATTTAGCCGTCGAAAAATATACTATTTCGACGTTTAAGACTCGTTACAAAACGGTTTGTACAGGAGTTTATAGATCGCGTTCGTTTTTATTTTTTATTCGTAATTTTGAAACTAATGGGTAATAGGTACCTATATAGAAATTTGAAATATTCATCAAATGTGTACAACTGTTTATTATATATTAGGGGAAAAGTATTCTCAAAAACTTTCTTTTTTATAGGAATATGAATATTTTATGGGAATATATATATATATATATAAATATGACGTATTTAGTGCAGAGAGTATAGAATTTTAGCTCTTAAAAACAATTTTTTTTTTCTAAAAAAAAACTCGTCAGTAAAAAATTTTGACTCTTCCGTCGATAATATTAAAAACAAGTCCCGGATAGTTTCTAATTCGTATAAGTTTCGAGACGAAGTTTTGTTAATATACGTTCGTGCAGTTTTCGCCGAAACTTTATCAAAGAATTTATTTAAGGACGAACGCATATCTCTCCGTTGTCGGTTTGAAGTTTATATTTGACCTCGAATCCCCGGCCAACACCCCGAAACAAAGTTTATAACGACTTTTTATTTTATTTTTTTATGTTCAAATACGTACTAGTATACTTTTGAAAACGGTTGACCGAGTGTATTGAGTTCTCATTGCGCACACCATTTCAAGAACGTAATCGAATATAATAATATACGTGTCGGATCAAATTTTTTTTTTTTAACAATTAATTTCTTACCCGAATGTAGAAAAAGTATACCTCCTGTACGATAGAGCCTATTTAATTTGATTCGTTTTTTCCGTACTGCACACGGTTTTGTAGGGAAAATTTCGTTGAAATTTTTATTTTTTATTATTACTACTACTACAACTACTACTACGAATCGAGCCGTGTCGAAATACAATTTTATTTATTTATTTTTTTTGCTGTTCTTATTCAGATCGTTTTGGAATATTATTCGAACGGTTTAACTCAGATCTCTTAATGATGCAGTGTAAATGTCGCGTGAAACATTTTCCATTTTCGCACTGCTTAGTGAGCACAATGAACAATTTTAATCCTTTGCTGCACTGCACGATCCTCCGAGTAGTGTACCCACTTAATTTCGAGTTTGTCCCGAACGTTATCGTCATATCGCATAGTTCAGACGAACTTTACGTCGACGAATACCGTTTTCTGATTCAACGAATTTGACGATTATTCTGAACACGTTATTGCCCTGATGGGCGGGCGATTTTCAGTCGCTTATTAATAACGGTGGGTTGCGTATCCATAATTTACGTGTTCATTATTGCGTATAAGATCGGTCGGATCACCCGAATTAATATTAAACAACAATTCCGGTACAATTTACCAATATATAACGCAATTTTAACCTTCTCATAAATACGAACGGAAATGTTAAGCTATTGTCAAAACAGTATCGTTAAGTGCAGTTTTATTTAAATTTCCAGTAATAAAACGTCATCAAAAATTATTATTTGAATATACGTATCGTAATGATACTTTTGGCACGTCTTCATCACTTTAAACGTGTACACGTTAAATAAATCATTTAGTTGTCTACCAATATCGAATATTTAACGGAAATTTACTTAACGTACTAATCAGTAAATTGACTTAATAGGAAAGTTAGTTACACACTAATTGAACGCTTCGAATCGTGTAAGACCCCGCATGTCTGGACACTGTACTGTTTTGTTGAACCGAACCAATACGTACAAAAGACTCGAGTACACACACACATATATCTATTGAATTACATAAAAATAGTCCATTGATTGAGTGTATAATATTAGAAAAAAAATTTTTTTTTATCATAACCCAGGTATTATCTCAGGAAATGTAAATGATTTTATTATCCTATACACTATAAACCCAAAATCACAAAAATAATACACTTTTATTGCGTATACGTATTCCGACAACTGCGTTGTCATCTTCAGCGCGAACCGACTACTACTAAACCGTTGGACATTATATACACCCGTATTTATACAGTTTATATCTCCGATGACGTCACCACAAAACGGCCGCGTCGGTTGGTCGCGAGTCAACGACCACGCCCACCGCATGTCTACGCTGCCGCCATCTGGTTTACATTAAATTAATTTTAATAATGAATTTAATCAATTTTATAAACACCCGATTTCTCTCCTTCTTTTATTTTACACTTAGTGTTTCCTAATAGCGCTTTCAAATTATTGTTTTTAGTCGTTACTGTACATTAAATCCCGTAATTTTTGAAAATATTTGTTAAGCTGCATACCATAATATGCAGCATACGAAATACTGGGATAAAATATCATTGCTTACGTTATTATTTTGTTCTCTAATTCATTATTAAGGGCGTTGACCGTCTCGAGTTCTTTTGACCATTTATGTTTCCTAACCATTTTTAAAATTAAATATTTTTCGTGCCCATTAAATTTAGCGATTTCAGTTATTAATTTCAATTCTTGATCAAAATCCTTTTTATCTAGCGGGATATGTACTAATATAAAAACCGTACTATTAATTGCTATATTATCACTATGTACATACAAAACTATCGATTTATAAAAGGAAACGTATAATCTTAATTAATAGCAGATGTATTTTTGTTGGTAATTTTACACAACACGTCGATTTTCAAAATCCGACGTATATTTACCGATTAAATAAGTATTTATAAGCTATCAAGACGCGGTGGTGAAGTAGAAGCGCACTGTATAGTTGATACGTTGAAAGTGTAACCTTTTGAGAAGATTTATTAGCGTTTTTTTACGCCCGAAAATAAAACGTACCTTCTTATCAATGTGGTTATAACTACGAAATATACATTTGTATTACGGGTATTATATACCGTTTTCACTGAATAACGAAAAAAGCTAAAACTTACGATCAGATTTTTCATTTGTCTAGGTATTAAAAAATATAGGTATTGTTACGTTTGAAAATATTGTCATATTCACCGAACGAGACGAATAAAATAAATCGTGTTTAAAATCATGGCAGATAATCGTTGGATCGTGGAAAAAAAAAAAAAAAAAGCCGCCTCGTTATGAAAATATTTTTTTTGCTTTGTTTCGAAAACAATAACGTTTAATAGCTGGTTGACTTACGTTCGAATTAAAAAAAACGTACTTTGTAAAAGCCCGGTTTTGTACTGCGAAGTAAACTTTTTCGAATAATTACAGGAAGTCTTACACACAAAAACAAACGTATATAAATAAGCTACAGGTGTTTTCCGAGTAGCGCGTTTATTTCACCGGTACGAACATATTATATAACCGCGATAGTTTCAAATAATAAATTGAGTAGATATACTGTGCCATATAAAACTCCATTCGGATATAAATTGTTCAATACGCTGCGTTAAAAAAAATCGTTCGGTACCCGTTATTTAAATGGAATGGCTTTAAACCGACTTTAAATAACTCCGCAACGCGGATATACCGTCTAACGCTGTTCCAGACCTTAATCAACATAACGCGTTCCTTATTTTATAAAAAGCCAATTTGTTTCGGTTATGGAAATAATTGCTCGTAAACGCAGCTCTTCGTAAAAATTAAATACCGCGAGAATATTATAAAATACATTAAGTATTAAAAGCTTTTATTAAAACTTCGCTTGTACGTGTGTCCTGGAATTTTCTTTTATTATAAGAATATATTAGACGTTCGAAAATATTCTGCAGTATGGAAGATTATTTTTGTGTTTTCAATATTTCTATACAGTTTTTGTTTTTAATTTATCGCGTCGTATAAATAAAAATTTAAAAAAAAAAATCTCGGAAAATTTAAAAATATTTCATATTTTCCACTGTCGCCTTTACACTGTACGTCTGGTTCGCATATTATTACTGTAAGCATAGTATAATTTTTTATACCAAGATAAATATTGTTCAAAATGATATATTTAAAATGACGTTAAGTGAAATAAATTACGAGTTAAGTGAATTTCGAAAATTAAAATTGACACAAATGTATTCAATAATAATAATTTATGTTTTTTTTTTTGAGTTTTTAGATTTATTATTGTATTTATTGTTCTATGCGGATTCCGCGTTAAAGAAAACGAGCTATGTACGTGCAAAACACGATAAACGGATGAGAAAAGTCTATTACTACATAATTAAATTCTGATGTGAAATTCTTGTGTATATTACAAGAGAAATCGTTTTCTACGTCTCTTATGGTATACCGTGTAAAATGTAGGCACGTTAAATTCTCATTATTTTCAGAGTTAAACAAATTTTGCGTTTCATGTTCGTCGTTTTATGAAACGGAAAAAAACCCCTCGGGCGCAATTTAGCGATATTGTTTTTAATAAATTAACAATTTCACGAGTCATAATAATACAAAAAAAAAAACGTTTGTCGATTTTCGTCGATGATCAGAATTTTTTAGCGATTAACGCGTTGTTTTATTAATATTGTCGGAATCATATTTTTTTTTTTTTTATGAAAATTAAATAAGATTTCTTATACGCGAATACAGTTCAGAATTGCGTTTAAGTATATTAAATACTGAGCAGAGCGAGAAATCTATTGGTTTTATATAGCTGTGTTTTTTTTTCATGTCTGTACCAAAAAATTCTACCGGAAGGAGTGTTACGATTTTTACCAGTCACAGTTTGTTTCCGCGGGTAGCGAATTGCATCTACTCGGTACTATAGAGAGGTAATTTTTTGATTTTCTCAAAAGTGCCTAAAAATAGAACTCAAAACTACCGAAAAATTACATAAAAACGTGATTTCTTCAAAATTCGATTATCGTTATTTCTTCGTAATTTTTAAACTAATGGGTATAGAAATTTGAAACAGTCATTAAATACGTAACTGTTTATTATATCGAGGAAAAAAATTCTCAACATCTTTTTTAAATTTTGGACTATTTATAGCAATTATAGTTTCGAGGTATTTAATTCATAAAAAGAGTTGGTTTTTGTTATATACCTAAAATGTTACACCGAAGCTCCGTGCAGAATCGTTTTATCGAATGTAATGATTTATCATTGCTCTCAAATTTATAGTGATAAGTATATACTCTAAAATCTTTATCCAAGTAATTTACTAAAGCGACATTCACAACACCCCACGGTGTTAAACCGGGACTCGAGTCCATTACGAAATACCCTATTAAAATTAGTTTAGTGTAAACCAGATGGCGGCAGCGTAGATTTGCGGTGGGCGCGGTCGTTGACTCACGACCAATCGACGCGGTCGTTTTGTGGTGACGTCATCGCCGATATAAACTGTATAAATACGGGTGTACCCAGTGTCCAACGGTTTAGTAGTAGTCGGATCGCGTTGAAGATGACAATAACGCGTAATTGTCGAAATACATATACGCGATAAAAGTGTATGATTTGTTTAATATGTATTTTTAAAAAAAATACACTCAGTTAAGTGTTAATGTATTCTGCGTGTTGTTGTAGAATATTTAACGAGAGTAATTCCCATTGAAATTCCAAATTTGTACGAAATTGCGGCTATATTTTTATGGAAAGCCGACACGATGTCGTGTGAGTGATTTTATAAATATTATAGCACTGATGTTATGCAAACGAATGTCGCCGATTAAGAGGCAACACCTATTTCACTGTTCGGATAAATTCAACTGGCCACACTATTGTTTTATTTTAGAATTGCACGCAGAAAAAATTGGCGTGTTTAAAACTATGGTAATATGATCAGATAATGCAGCTATTGCAATTATCGAAAACACGTGGTAAGCGTTTATAAAATGTTCGGTTTTATTATTTCAAAATATATATATGATGATGATGAAACGTATATTTTACGTGGCAAAGGAAAAACGAGTCGAACGATTTAAAAAAAGATTTTATGAAAAAAAAAATAACAATAACGAAATAAAGTACGTTCTACGAGCACGAACTATTGGTGTTTGAATTGGTTAATACACTCGTAGAATATTACCGTTATAATAAAATCAATAATTTCCTTAAAACCGATTATTATTTTGTCGGTGAAATTATTTGTAAAACTTTGTTGGGCCGGCAAAACATCAATGCTGTCGTGTATTATTCTAATACCGAAATAATACGGCGATATAAAATGTTACGTTGTCGAAAATTAATATATACGTACCATATGAATAATACAAGTTATATTAGAGCGTGGAAAAAAAAAATGTTACAGAAAACTGGACAACGATTTACCGTCGAATCGAATTCATTGTCTCGTTTATATATTAATGATTTAGTGCGTCGATAAGGATTTCGATCTAATATACGAGATTCGTGCCGCCGGAGTTTCGGACGCGAATGATTTGTGCCGTTACAAAAAGCCGTATATTATTGAAAATATCGGAACACCGCGATATTTTTGTGAATACGGCGTTGTAGTTCATTATTGCTCGTGTTTGTAAGTATAAAAGATCAGTGAGACCAAACCAAACGTTTGGAAACGTTATTACGGCGATGTAAGTGTTTCGTAGAATAAACGAAGCGTTTATTAGAGACGGCGAGACGAATAGGGTCAGGAATAAACGAAGAAAAAAAGGGAATATATGATCGTTCGAAGAAGATCATTGCCGGACGATACAGCGTACGCGAACTCATCTGGAAGTGTGCGAAAACAAATTCAAAAGTGTACGGGAATTCGTGTATCCGCAGAGGTCACGTGATACGCTGGAGATTCAAATTGAATTAAGAACGAGGATACATAGTAGCAGGGGATAGACGCTTGTTATGCAAGACTCTTAATGAGATACGAAAGAGTCGTGAATGTTATGGAAAAAAATCTACAGATCCGACTTTATCGAACCGTAATACGGCTTGTTGCGTGAAAGCATCACGGACAATGCGGACAAAACGCGGGAAAACAATAATCTATTGGTTTTCGGAAGAACAGGATCTCGTGGAAAATATTCTTGCTCGGACTGCAGAGAGTGGAGAATCCGAAAAAGAGATCAGAGGACTCTACAGACGATACCCATATTCCGCTTGACGATCGAAATGACAAGAAAGAAGACTCGGTCGGGCTGGCCATCGCATGTACGGTGTAGAGTACAAACTATATTATACACCCGGTACAACGCAATTTTCCATCGAACAACTCGTAGGCCGAGTGATTTGTAGACGCGAGACGGACCGAACCGGACACTTGGAGTGTTGGCGAGTGGAATACGTTTGTCTGCAGTACAATCTTAAATGGCGATGATTAAGAAGAAAGACGAATTTTGGAGAGTGCGGTGATGTGGCGGAGAAGTCGAGTAGGAAAACGATTAAAATCGTTTAGACTGCAACGTCGTAATCGTAGTACGTTTATTTTCGAGAACCGAAAGGAAATAGAAAATATAATAACGTCCGGCGGCAATTTTCAATTTACGAACGCCCGTGCGCGATAATATTACGACTCGAAACGTCGTCTACTCGTCGAGGTCGAAATAAATATTTTCCACGGAGTGTTTTCTTTTGTTATTATTGTCGATGGAAAACGGTTCGTATAGTGTTTAAAAAAAAAAAAAAAACGATTTTTCAATACTGTTCAAAATACTAGTGAAATATTTTCCACAATCGTTACAACATTATTGTAATTAAAATAAAACACACACAAAAACAATGTATTTGCTATCATAAAATAAAAATTGCCGCGTTTGTTACGAAAATATTGTTTTTACGTTACATAATGTGGGAAGACGTAGTTTGATGTGATGAAACGGTATTTTTTTGATGCGCGTAAAGTGATAATTTTTGTGTATTACATAAAAAAAAAATACGTTTAAAAAGCTGTTGAATACCGAAAAATATTTCGTTTGAAATACTTTCGAATAAGAATATATTTTATAAAAAAAAGATGTGCTAAATTCTGAGAAAAACGTGTATTTAAATACTCGTGTATTCACAGAGAAAAAAAAATGAAATACGCGTTTTTACTACTCTTTGGGGTATATAATAATATATGTGTGTGTACGTATAGGCACATGTATTTCGGGAAAAGTTTGTTTCCGGAGCGAGGGATTTAGGAACGGAGTACATAACTTCAGACGTAAGCCGTTCGCCGAAACGCCATAAAGTACACGCGACCATTATTACAATTTTATCCGTTTGAATGTATCATTTTTTTTTTTTTTTTTTTTTTTTAACGAATCGAGCTAGTATTTTAGTAAAAATTTGAATAACGCGAATGGTTTTTGCGCATATTTTTTTAAATAAAATATTATATCGCTTAAATTTGTATGCGATAATAGTCTTACTGCATTTGTGATTGTTTTCGTCCTTTTTGAGTAGAAAAACAACGAACGAAACGTGACGATTATTGTTTTTTTTTGTATACACGAATTCGTTATTCGTCGATTTCTTAACACAAACATTTTACATCATTTTTTTTCTCATTTGGACACATTTTTTTTCAGATCTCGCATTGGACGACGCAAATAATGTCAGAAATATATATACGTTTTGAAATTCGAAATCCTTCAGTCGTTTATTTTACAATTTCGGAACTTTGAATGTTGAGAATCGGAGTCAAATGCCAATATTGTGTAACGTCTTCTTATTTCGAATTATCAAAATCTGACGAGCCTTAAGTACGCTTATAAATCATCGCCGATTATATCGACTTTTTTTTTTTTTTTAAATAAAGACATTCGTATATTATTTCAATCATTTTTGAAATTCCGAGTACACCGCGGTGATTGAAATGTTTAAAAGTGTATGGGGGAAAAAAAGTAATTCTCGGTACGAATCCAATTAAAACTCAAACGGCTCAAACGATTTAAATTTCGAATCGTCTAAGATTTTTGAATACTTTTTATACGTGTTTTAATACACATATATATATTAATATTAAGCGAGTTAAATTTTTATTTAAATAAGAAAAAAGCGTTGAACGTGAACGTTTCAACGCACAATTATTCGGATTGATATCTCGACAAAGGGTTGACAGATCTTTTACTATAATACCTTTTCTGAAAGGTCTTCCTGAGAAGAAAAAAATGTACGTATCGAAAAGCAGCGCGGAAAAAAATGTTCTTGCCGGTGTACACCAAGTAATGTATTACCTCGATATTTGACCGATTAACCCGAACAGGATTAAAAAAAAAACGTAATCCGATTTTTGCGAACGATAAATTGATTTTTCTGTAATTCGAAATTTATCTAATTGCAGTCTGCGAGAACGTGCATTTCCAAATTTCTTTTAAAATTATAGTGTAACTAGTTTTCGAGTATACATAGTTTCAATTAACTGGTGGCCGCTGTAATATAAAATATAGTCGATACACGCATTATTTAGAGCAGTGTTTCTCAACGGGTGGTAATGAAGCCTTTGGGGGAGGGGCGATTGAGGGGTATCAAGAGGCGATGAACTTTTTTTTTTTTTGGAGTTAGGGGGTTAAGTATGTTTTGAGTGGTAGGGGTGAACGGTGAGCATGTTCTTGCATTAGTGCTCTGCATGGTCCGGTCTTAAAATAAACATAAATAATGTAATATTCACCCATTGAACACAGAGGGTCAGATTCAGGAAGAATTAATCGAAATTTCAATTTATTAGAATGATGGCTCACAGAATTTTGACTTCAAGTTGACATCAGTCGCTTCTAGCCTGGACTGTGAACTGTCGTCAAAAATGTTTAATTTCCATCCATCAACCTCGAAAATTGAGGATTCAGTACTGGGATTGATGTACAGTTACAAAAAAAAATGGTTCGACTCGACATCGTGAAAAAATCAGGTAAGTCTACGTCATCTCGCTAAAATTTAATCTAACGCCAAGAAACTTCAGTCTCTGAACCGCTAAGCATAACTACCTCATTGATAGGCGTACGCTTCATTCGTACTACTTCTTTAGCGTAAAATTGAGTTGTTTTTCGGTGTTCTTTCAATACAAAATATGTTTCAAGCATACCACTTTTATTTTTTCATTGGTAATTTCAATATTTTTTTTAAAGACTACAATTCAGCACACCTCCTCCTCTTTCCCATACAATTATTCACGGGATTTTCACAATAAAGGGGCGTGTTGAAAATTCTTTTGCTTCTCGGGGGGGCAGCAGTTTTAAAGAAATGAAAACCACGGAATTATAGACGAAACGTTGGTTCCGGGCGAAAAAGTGTACCAACAAAACAATAAAATGAAAAAAATATAACGCACACGTCTATTTCATATTTTAATGGAAAGTTTGGTCGGTATGAAAAACGTTATTAGGTTAACTATATTGTAAAAACTTTGAACGAATATTATCGAATATCAATATATCAATAATAAATACATCTTTTACGAAATCATGTGAATGAACGACGTGGAAGCAACGGGGAATTATCATAATTGTAATTCGTATATAGTCCTATCGAATAAAACTGAATGAGGTACGGCAGTTGTTGTACAAAAAAAAAAAAATGTTTGACATTGCAATTTATTATATGAAAGCTGCGAGGAGTTTTAATAAAAAACAAAGAAAACATTACACTGTAAAGAAATTCGTATAATCAATTTTATAATGTAATAAAGTATCAAACGATTTGTCAATAGACGTTCTTTTGCGAAAAAAAAAAAGAAAGAAAAATATAAAATCATAAGTAATTGAATTAATATTTCGAAGAGAAAAATATCCAAACGAAACTTAAAATAAAGTTGAACGATAGACTTATAATATGTTTTATTGTCTTCGGAAATGTTACTTTTCATGTAAAAAAAAACTCCATTTAAACTTTTCATTTGTGTCAATTCTGATTTTTTTTTCGGTCGAGAAAACAACGAAATGTACACGAACGTTTCTCGACTGCATATCATGTAGCTTAGTAGCTGTACCGAATGAACACGCTCGTCGTGATGCTTTGAGTGTTATTATTATGCGCTATTTGAAAATATACAGTGTTCGTATCAAAATTTTCTTAGCCGAAAGCGGACATTTTTATTAGTTTTTTTTTATCGTTATGAACACACCCTCGTGAAAATGGAATAAAATAACGGAGGCTTTGTGTATCATAACTGGCGCGTCATTAAAATTCGACTCTTGTTTTTAATAATAAAGAAAAAAAAAAATTACGTAAATTTGAAATTTTCTTTTGTAAATTTGAAATGTTTATAAAAATAATTTGCTCCGTATAATAATAATAATAATATATTGTTTAATTACGCTGCAGTTTTAACTCTTAAATTTAAGTTTGCCGGGTTTAATTTGTGCGAGTTTTTAAACTTATATTAAAATTTATTTAGTCGCGCGGTGTTTAATTGCGAAACGAAAGGAATAAAAAAAAAAAAAATTGAATTAATTATACGCGAGCGCAAATTGTTTCTCCTGAAATTGTTAATAAAAACTAAAAAGCATAAGTGAACTGAAATGGCAGTTTTTTTCGATGCAATTTAGTAAATGCGAATGTTTTTTCATTTATTTGATTAAATTTGTATACGACGTATTCTTTTCCGACCGTTTTTCGCGTTTTAAAATTTGTTATTATATACGTTGAGTGTTTTTCAGCACTAAAAAAAAAAAAGACACACTACACGTTTTATATCGCGCAAAGTTGAATTCTCTGCTACATATCGAGTTTCATGTCCTACAGCAAAATACGAGTATTCTTAAAACGTTGATGTACGAACGTCAAATACTAAACGAACGGTTTATCATTTATATATATATAAAAGCGTTCAGAATTTTCTACGCCGGAGAAGAACGGTAGAATTTCATCACCGTGTACGAAATCGAGTATCAACTAAACTCTTGAATTTCTAAACGCTCATAATCATAAATATTAAAAAACAAAAAAAAAAATATATTCTTAAACACTTAAATTATATAACGCTACAGAAAATATATATTTGAACTAGTCGAATTACCCGGCTCCGCTCGTGAACCGTTTTAATATTTACATTATCACGGGTATAATAGCCGCCGTTCGGTACTCGGCGTTGTCCAGATTAACACGCTTGTGATACGAATAATCCTGATTTGGCACTGTTCGTGTCTTAAACGTTTTTAGAATATTCCTATGTATACGTATAGCACTGTCTGTTTTACATTTCTGGAACAATTCAAACGACCGAGTTCGGTAACCGTGGAAATCGATATAATAGTTTGCCCCCCGACGGAAGAATCTCAAAAAGACGCAATGTCTTTTGCTTCTTGATCGATGTCTTTCGTTAAAACCTATTTCGGGAACAAAATTAGAGACAAGTATAGCGGGGTCGATTGCGAGAAATCGTTCATTGCCCCGAGTGACAACAGCGATTTTCCCCTCGTAATCGCGTCCACTTTGTTTTCTCGACACACATTTTACGCGTTAAAATCGTTTACATTTAAAAATAGCTAAAAAATATCGACCGCATCGGTGATCGGAGAATAAACTCGATTTCTCGAACTGCTCCTTATTCGTAGATCACTCTAGAAATCAAGCAGTACCTGTGGTGTGTGACGTATGGCTTCGATAGCTTTTCCGAGATTATTAATACAAACGCGCAATCGTTTTTATAATGTAGTCAAAGCGTTTTCCACACATACCTACCTACACTCGTGTACACTTTTTGCGTGATAATGATTATTATCAGCTGGTATCAATAGTGCAGTAGATAATGCGAATTCCATACGAAAGCGCGGTGCACAGATATGTACAACAACTAGATAGCTAACTTGTAATTATTATTGAAGTCGGCCGCCATTTACAGGTTGGGCTCAAACGATAGTAAAATATCGATAGTAATTTATCGATAACAGTAATATCGACTATTATAGTGTGATATTATGTCTGTGTCATGTGCACAATTTACTATTTAGTATTTACTTAGATGAAAAACACTAAAAACAAAAATATATTTAAAAAAAATGAATACATAAAAATATATACCATTGACCGTATACCATATTCTTATGTCTTATCATTTCTAATATCATAACATCACTAAATAAATCGATAAATAAATCGATATTACCTATTATCGATATTTTACTATCGTTTGAGCCCAACCTGCAAATGGCTGCCGAATTCAATTTTTTCTCAATGTATTATGGGGAGTTGGCTATCTAGTTGTTATATACATATCTGTGGTGCGGTGTATTAATTGTCTACACGAGTGTATAGAAAAATGACACCGTCAATTTCGACGGTGTCAAATTATCATTTATATTGATAAATATATTTCGTGAAAAGATCGCACGTTATTCCATATACGCATTGTATTTATTACGCTATTATTGTTATCGTACATACTTTATTATAATTTTAAAGAAAACAAGAAATAACGTTTTAGCTAAGTGTTTTTGCAGGCAAACATATTCCACTTCATATCAAACACTCTTTATTGATAGCGCATTGCTGCTCTTGTTGTCACACCAAAACACTCTAGACAGTTACAGTGCCTTACACGCGCGTAGTGTAAATAAATTAAATAGGCGGAAAACGCTATCGCAGTGATGTCAGTTCGTAGCGTGTAATCTTACGACATATTCTTGTTACGCGAAAAAGCTTAAAAAACATCCGAATGATATAATAAACGGCTTAAAGAAATTATTGTAAAATATATACCGGTTGTTCTCGTGATTAGACGACACGCGTTTAATTGGAAATTCTACTTATTCGTGCCCAACTGCGCAGTTACCGAGTGTGTATAAACACCGGATGGATAACGTGTATTTTACGGAATTATTGAACGGTACAAGCAAATACCTCTTTCTTTGTGACGAATAATAATAATTTCATCTCGTTCAGTTGGACGTAAAAACGTGAGGAGGAGGAGGAGGTGGGAAAATTCCATGTACCTATCTACTTGTTATTGCGAAAATTCGAAAAGTCGTTCCGAGTCGGCGCAATGATGTAGTTTTTTAATGAAATACTTTTAGAATTCGTTTTGCGCAGCGTTATTATCAACGGCGCTACATTGTTATTAGATCAAAGCCGGCGAGACTACGTTTTCACAGTAAACATATTATTACGTATTTTCGTAATCATATATGTCATTAACAGCAATAATAAAAGGAATTATGCGCGCCGTACAGGATTATCAGGAATTCTCTGTATCGAAATATTTCTTTTTGAAATTATAACAAAACGAGATATTTAATTCAAAACGTCGCAAAACATAATACGTATTTAATTTCTATAAATATACTAAATTGTACACACGTTCGAGTTTCGGGAAAAAAATATGAACGTTTTTTTTTTTTTTTAAACGATTTGTTTTATACAAAAATAAACGTATTTCGCGAATATAAATGCGTTCGGTATAATCAAAGCGATTTGATTTTAAATATTTTATATTTTATATATTTATGGGACGGTTTCACCAACATTTGTTAACGATTTAACATTTTGTTAATTGTATTTAACAATTAGTGAAAATTAGGTTTCACCGAGATTTGTTAACCTTAACACGTTGTTAAGTGCATGACTAAATAAACAGGCATGTCGGCTGGATAACGCGGCGCAAAAAATGTTCCCCAGACTTGGAATAAACGACAAAATTCATGGAATAACTGTCCGGCGTAATTTAAAATCGTTACATTATTATGAATTAAAAATATTCCGTATTGACTTCATTAGACGCCCATCACACACCATAACTGAATCATGACTAAATAATTATTTATTAAAATATTAAAACGTTTGTTTCAAATATCAAAGACCTCACCAAGACTCTTTCGTCCGTGTTACTGATATCGTTTTTTCCGTGATAGCGAAAATAAAATTATAGCTGACACGTATGTTTATTTAGTCAAAGTTAACCACCCGAAATCAGCTTGTTAAAATTTAATCGGCATTTTAAAATGCCATTATAGATTCACTATAGTAAATTAGATTATAATCGCCTATTTTTAATACTATATTGTCACTTATCAGTTATTACATTTCGTGATAACCAATGAGAACGTCAGAATCAAGGTAACCGTTTTGGTAACGGTAACTAACATTTTGTTACTTAACAAATATAGAATTTAACAATAATAATGTAATGGTGAAACTTATATATAATTTAACCAAATGTTTACTTTAAACAAATCGTTAATTAAAACGGTGTTAGAGTGTATTTAACAACAGTTGGTGAAACCGGCCCGATATGGTATGAATCGATAAAGTAAATCGCTATCGACACTATTACAGATCGCTTTAAGTGTCATGTATTTCGAGTACCTATTGTAAAAAATTGATAATTTTTCGAAAATTATTTTTTTTCGTTCGAAACGCCAACGTCTGACGAGTGTCAGTCGGAGAATTATTGGCGAGGAGCACGAATGTGTAGATTTAACAACGGCATTTTCTGTGTAGTGCACTAGATTAAAACTCGCGCAGTGAAATGACGAATGTACCTATATAAAGCGAGTTGTAAACACGCGATATACAATAATATTAAAATAAGATTATTATTATTATTATATATAGTGTAGGGCGCAACAAGTAGGTATATATTTTATTAACTCACTGAGATAACAGTCGGTATACGAGTTATTCCGTTTGTCGTTGAACGAGCGACGATATATTTCGCGCTTCGAGTATGCGTCGTGTTAATTTTACGAAATAACTTATATAAACCCTATAAGGCGGGAAAGTCGTTTTAAACGCGTGGAATTATAACGAGAAACGTTTCGACCGAATTAAAATTATAGCGCTATTTATTACGGGATAATCTCTTTTTTTTTTTTTTTAGTCTATATAGTGTACTTCTTCTTTTCCGCCTTAAAAACTCGCATTCCGTTAAACCTACGTCGTCTCTCGCGTACATATTTTACCGACTACATTTTTAAGTGTAATCTACATTTTTGTGTTTTCCGCGCATTTCATATTATATACCTTATCTCGTATTCTCGTAATTTTATAGCATTATTATATTCGCATCCATTCGACATCGACACAAAATATTACTATAATTCATAATAACGTGTTCAGTCGCTCAGTCTGAGAACCGCCGAACTAAATTCGCGTCGTCCTTTTGGCCTTGTGTACACCGAATTCGAAAATTCTAAATGCCGTGAAAAACGTTATACCTCAGTACCAGTAGGTACCTACAATTTTTGTGTTCTGCTACTGCACACATATATTTTCTTTATTATACCTCCTTAAAAAACTACTATAAATGTTAAGTGAATTGAATACCTGTCTGTACATAATACGCACGTCTGATACTCCGATGTCATACGCATAGATTATACAATCAATTTTTACTAAATTGTTTCAAATTATTTAAAAGTATATAAGAAAAATCTTAAAATAATAAATGCTCAGTAGGCACATTATGACATAATTTACATAGATTTATAGACATAACTATAATAAAAATAAATTTAAATTTCTTTTAGTTTTAACAATATAATAATTAAAATAATTGGCTAAAAATGTACTGCACACTTGTCCATTTGCTATTCCACATTCGGTATTTGCTACTGCACACAATTTTAGGCCCTGCTCAGTACTGATGAGAACAGCATTTATGACTCTCGTGGACCACCGCGTGTGTCTGTAGTTTAATACACTTTTTAAGGTAGGAAACGCAGTATTTAATAATAATGCCAATGACTGGTAGGCCTTTGCGTTACGACGTCGCGTAAATTTCTTTTTGCGAAGGCTCCTCGTTATTATTATTTTTTTTAAAAAAAGCTCTTCTTCCGAGAATTTCTCAAATCTGGGGGACGATAGCGGCGTGTTTTCAAAAGAGAATTCCATAAATTATTATCATCGTCGTCACGAGGAACGTGACGAAATACTGTGTTCCGAAAAATGCGCATACATATCGCATATTATGTCTTTCATAATATTAAAACATTATTATATTATATTGACACGCAGTTTTCTCACATCCTTTTTAAAAACAAATCAACAGCAAGCTCGGTCTCGGAACACCGATTATATTTGCATACAGGTATACAAATTCGTTTTGTATAACAAAAATTATAAGAAATTTAAGTCTTGACACGTGTAACGGTAACTCCTATACGGATTCTGCGAGTATATCGATTACGACGAGCACACGCACACACGAGACGTGCTGATCGTCGAATTTAAAATAATTATAAAAAAAAAGTGCGGGAGCTATACTGACTTTTCAGAAATTATATAAAATACGTTATAAGTCAATTCCTGCAGAGAATAATAAATCAATACACACGCACACAATTTCATAAAACAAACACTTAAGAAAAAAAAAAACGTATGCGACTCGAGTCAGATAGAAAGGAAAGCTGAGTACGCCGAGTCGACATGCACTGCGCCGCATCCACTCGATGATCGATTTCCACTTGACCATTGGTCAAGCTGACCATCACCACCAAATATTACTTGAATCAAATTTCCATAACACACCGAAAATTATACCCTCGGCCGTCCGATGATCTCGTCTTCTCGTCATTGTGCTCACCACCCGAATCGTTAGCCACAAATTTAAAGAAATCGGTGTTCCGTATACGCACTGGGTTTAGTCTTTTCACCGATTAGTAAATCTTGAGTTGAATTATTTTGTCGCTTTGTTACGATTAGTCGATACAGTTTCTTTTCAATCCGTCCTCTCGAGTCACCTCGTTGAGACCTGTGTTCTCGCATCGTCGGAAGACGTTACACAAATATGATCGAAAACGGTACAGTTTTTTGTCGTCTTTTTCCCACAATATAATATCGTTTCGCTGGTATTCGTACAATACACTGTCAAACTTACCGTTTTTGTCGAAACCACACCCGGGGGACCGGCGTATGTACGTGTGAAGGACACGAATAAATGCACTTTAAGCTCGCGCCTTTCGGCCCGTGGAACTGTCAATTAAAGGCTCGCGCGGACGACCTTTTTCGTTTACGTCTCTTGCGGTCCGGCGCTTCCTGTCCGTCTGTGAGCAGCGGTCGCCGAAACGCTTACTATTCACTTCGTTTTTACCGTTTTCCGATATGATAATAAATACGATTCTCACTACTGTATGAATTTGAAAGCAATGCGATATGTAATTTTAAAATTTAAAAAAAAAATTTCAAGACCGCAAAAAAAAAATTACACGTCGAGAAAAATTTGAAACGTTTATGAAAGATTAACGATTTCTCGAGATTTTCTGAATATAGTTGGAGTAACGTTTGACGTCGTATTAAAACGTTTGAGTGTTAAAAAACCAAAGTTTACGGGGTTTTTTTTTTTTAAAAAAAATTCCTGAAAACTTATAGTTGCTATAAACAGCTCAAAATTGAAAGAAATTTTTCTGTGAAAATTTCCCCCTTTATTATATAATATAAAGTTAGGTACGTATTTGGTGAATATTTCTATAATCGCGCGTTCGTTTCAAAATGACGAAGCAATAACAAAATTGAAATTCGACGAAATCGCGTTTTGATGTAATCTTTCGGCAGTTTTTGAGTTTGTTCTCTGAGCGCTTTTGAGAAAATCGAAAAACGATCATCTCTCTCCGAAGTATCAACTAGATGAACATTCCGTCGCCAGAAACCGTGCACGATTGTAAAGATCGGCGGAACACTCTTTCTGATAGAATTTTCGGGTACAGACAAAGCGTTGTAAAACCGATGCGTTCCTCGCTCAGCTCGGATTCTCCAAAATTAACGAGACGACCGGACAATGTATATAAAACGGTAAACGGACACCCGCGGCGGCGTTGGCACTGCTCCGCAGCGAACGTCCGCGAAAAAGGATTTCCGTCTTTTTCGGAGAATCTTCCTCTCTGTAATTATATATTATTTCGTATAATAATAATAATAATAATAATAATAATAATAATAATAATAATCCCACGCTGCGCGCAGATATCGTGTTCGACCTTTCCACTAAAATATTAATATACCGTCTGCACATTGCCCGAATGCGTTGTAATCAATTATTATATTACATTGCTGCTTATACGAACCTTACGAAATTTCGTAGTTATTTAGTTCCACTAAAAATTCATTCCGTACTGTACAAAAACCGTAATTTCCCAGAGGTTCCTAAACTTTTTCGACTGACAAAGCTGACGGCCTTTTTTAAATAAATCAAACCTAAAACCGGGAGGGGGGGGAAACTATAACAATAATTATTTTATTATAATTATATATATATATAAATTATTGAGATTCATAAATTTATTTGTAGAAAACGTTAAATCGATGTGATGGACGAGCCTCCTACGGATCACTGCAAATTTTTTTTTTCAAATTTTGCAATCGAATTAGACACTATCGTTTTGCTTTCCGCACGGATTTTCGTTCGACAATTGCTTTTTATCACAGCCAAAATATCACAAAATATCACAGCCAAAATAAGAAGTCGAAAACGGAATTTCAAATATGTCGAGCGCAGTGTCGGCCTGGCACACCATAGGATCTATTTATTCTGCGACCCCCTGCCCCTTGGTTTAATATGAAGTTAAAAAAATACACATCAATAAAAAACAATTCATTATATAGGGTGTCCCAGATCCAAGGGCGGAGTGACTCTAAAATTCCTACCGGGCAAATAAGATTTTTCCGGGCCACTTATGAAAAAAAATTAATTTTTTTTTTTTGAACTAGCGCCTTCTGTTTCTATATAGAGTTAATACAGGTTAATAAAAGGACCTATGTTGAAGTTAGAATTTGGTGTTCGGATTTAGTTTTTAAGTTAAAGCAATTTGAAATTTAACAATTTTACCGTGTTTCTTTAATAGATTTATTTTTTCCGCCTTTCGGCTCGTACTATAATAGTCCAATGGATAAATACCACGATTTGACGTGTACGGTTCGGGGTTCGAACCGCTGTTCTCAAATCGATTTTTGCATTATTTGTTTTATACATTATAATAAAGGCAAAGATTTCAAAACTGGTGGCGACATAGCGTTAAAAAATATTGGTATAAAAAAAAAAAGATGATGCCCCGGCCGCATTCGCGGCCTAACGGCCATGGCCAGGCCGACCCTGGTCGAGCTTGTTCGCTTGAAAGGGGATGTTCGTCTTTTATTGAAATACAAAGTTTTAATTTCAGACCAGTTAACGGTCGGTGGCGGGGAGCACACTTCGGGAACCGCTGTTCTATCCGTATTTAGAATATCGAAAAATAGAGTATTTTTACACTACATGGGGGACCACGACGAATGTTTAAAAATGCGCGTAAAATACGGAACGTCGTTATAATAAAAATGTCCGTATTGATTCTGCACAGTCACTGTTTTGTAGAACGGAATAATCGATTGTAAAATCGCTAAATATCCGTATCGCCGGGGATAATCGTGCGGACAAGTATTGAAAACGATT
Source organism: Slavum lentiscoides (assembly GCA_032441835.1). NCBI lineage: Eukaryota > Metazoa > Arthropoda > Insecta > Hemiptera > Aphididae > Slavum > Slavum lentiscoides. The sequence goes on along the minus strand of CM063717.1, from coordinate 4,205,879 downwards.
TTTATTGTAACGAAATCGAGTATATTTAAACGTAGAACTTTATTGTTTTCATATTATAATATGATTTCTGTTCGTTTATATTATGTCCTTACATCGTTTGAAATCGTTTCGGTTTATTACAATATAGATAATACAGAGCGATTTTATTTTCTAACGCAATCGTGTTTCACCAATATGGAATTACAACAGAATTTTCGCGCTGCGTCGAATATCCGGTTTTACGTATAATTTTGCAATTTATACGCGAATGGAAAATAATCAAGCGTTATTAGTACAGCGAACCTAATTTCATATTGTGATACAATATTAATTGAATCGCGATTATCTCGAATCGTTCCTAAATTCCAAAACGTTCAAGACATGATTCGGATAACTATATTATAAACACACTGTCGCGAAGAAATCGAGTGCCACGGTTACAAATTATTATCGAAAGAAAAATAATTGTAAAAAAGAAAAAGAAAGAAAAAAGAGGTTTTCTTACTCTCTCTCTCTCTCTTCGAACCGAACGAATTCAATAGTCACTGAATGGAAAGATAACGGTAAGTTGTAACAGCAAGCAGACACGCGTTAGATAAGAAAAACGTAATAAACTTATTCCAGTTCCTTGTCCATAAGTATAGTTAGAATGTTATATAATAAACGTATGATTGGTGTAGATCTCTTAGATTCCATTAAACGTATAATACGCGTGTACATTTATTTCTACGGTGTTCCGTATGTAGGACGGTATTGTTGTAAATCGATTGTTTTAGAGTACAAAAAAATTTATATCGCACTTAATTTTATATTATTTTGTAATCGTTGTGAAATACATTTATTAGTAGTAGTCGTGGCTAATAACGCGTGCAGAGGACGACGGACGAGCCCAGGATTCCTGTAAAACGTATTTCGGCCGGAGAGGGAACGATTTCGGAAAAGAAAAAGAAAACCATAAAAAACGATACGAAAAACGTCTTACTGGAGATATGTATTGCATCGATACGCCAACGACGAAGAAATATGTTCCCCCTCACCCGTTTTAAAACGGGTTTCAGTCAGTAATTCGCTATAGTTTGGGTATTAAGCGATGCGGTCGTGACTGCAGCAAACGACCGTCCGAGTGTTGATTTTTCCACAAAATTTTTATTTTACATTCGCATTTATCTTTCGTATAGACAATTTTTTTTTTTTTTAATTTCATATAAACGGAATATAGCGTAAAAAATTAATCGGATGAAAACGCGGTAAGCAATTGGATACGAGTGATTTTATTACTTCAACGTCGCTGATGAACGCACCAAGGACAAATAAATAAATAATTCGATTGCGTATCGAAGTTTTCTGATCCGGCCGATCAAACGGAGCGTATAAGAGAAAGGCCTGCACAGTAGGAGACGTCTCCTGGAAATTAATAAGTCGATGCGGTTAGAAAGTCGTCGAAGAACTCGAGAAGTCAATCGCGCGTTCAGCCGGGGATCGACGAACTCATGAGTAAGTATACTCATCAGCGACCGGTATATAGATGATAGTAAATTAATGTAGAAAATAAATCCTTTCACCAGAAAAAAAAAAACACTTTAAAAACGCACTCCGTTTAGTAAAAATCTACCGCGTCCAGCGATGATCCCGAATCGTCGCCAAAGAGCAATACGTTTGACGGTCATTAGACGTATTACATCGTATCGACTTTCTACTTTCTTCGGCCCGTGCGGGTTAATCGTTTCTTTTTTTTTTTTTCCAAACGGGAAAACGCGCGTACGGAACGAGAACGTCGTAACGTATATATTTTGTGGATTTCGTTCGCGTATCATCGTAATCGAGATATTGTAAGGACACACGGAGAGACAGTGGATATTTCTTTTCGCCCCCGTTCGATTTCGGTTCGAAAACGTCCTGTATTCCTCGCACGGATTTCATTCCGAGAAAATATTGTATACCGTATTTGATTAGTGTTGAATTAACGAAGGAAATATTTTGTTGTTGTTGTTGTGCGTATACGTTGCTCGATATACGCGTGTGTGCGTGCCGGATGAAACGAACACGTCGTGATTATTGATTTTTCTCTCGGAATTTTTATTTTATTATTATTTACTCGCCGAGTGTGTTATACTCTGACAGCGTAACCCCGTACAAGTCGTGCGGTTTTCGTTCGCGTCTAACAAACTGGCCGTTTTCCACGCGTCCGAATCACCGCCGCGTGAAATAACGATTTTCGAACCGTACAGTTATCGCCTGATGTAATAATATTTGTCACTGTTCGCAGCGCGTCGAAATTTTCGGACTCTCGTATACGAATCCTATTTGTTTATTACGGGTCCCGTTTTATTTTTCTAAAAAATTTTTTTTTTTTAAATACACGCTAATTTATATGCGTCGTATAATATACGTTACTACGAATCCTGCCGGTTTTAATGCGCCGCGTAAAGACGACCTCAGATCCTATATATAGCAGGGGTGTCAAACTCAATTTGCTTGAGTGCCATTTTTTTTCGAAGCATGCTTGGCGGGCCGATTTAAAAAAAAAAACCCTAAATTTATAATAATACGGAAAAATTTATTGAAGGACAAAACATAACCAAAGATTTGAAAGTCATGAAGAGTACGAAGAAAAATGAATATCACGGAGAAATGTAAATTCCATTGTATCCTCCTTGACTTTCATACTTTCGGAACCTATGTGACGACCTAAGACCGTATTTTGACTGATATAGACGCTTTCCACGTATTATCACAATATTATATTATTAATGTCAGTACCAAAATCGATTATTATTATTTTTTTTTTTAATGAATGGCCGGTCACGGCCCGCGGGCCGTACCTTTGACACCCCTGCTATATAGTCTTAGATTCTGTGTTTTCTGAAGAAAAAAAAAACCGTCCTGCGAAACGATCTATATCGCCCGGCAGCACACTGCCGTTTCGCGATCGGTCTGTTACCGCCGTTTAAATTTTATAGCAGTTATCTCAATTCACACATTGTTATCGTTATTATATCATTGGGCGGTGCATGTTTTAACGGCAAAACAAAGTACGGAAAGTTATATAATTTCGGAATTATTGTACGTTCCATGACATTTGTGATGTCATTGTGTTTATTGTCGATCAAACCAAACACGCGCGCTTCAGAGTAACTTTAGCTGGTTTTCCACAACAAATCAATGGATATTTTAAGTCCCGGCAGGAGATCGCGAAGCTTAGACTTGTTACGACGTGTATAATGTAATAAAAACACACCGACATCACAAATGTCATGGAACATATTAATATAATTCCGGCGGTAAATTTGAATGGACCGCAATCACGAAACAGCAGACGTGTAGCGAATACGTTGGCGAGCGAACAACGGCGTAGTAACGCGCGAAACAGAGGCGGATAAGAAAACAGTTGTTACAAAAAAAAAATTCAATTCAATTTTTAAGAATTTTTTTTTTTTTTGAAATCTGTGTCGTCAAATTGGAATTTCCTTACGGAAATCTCAATCGAAAATACGTATTCGTTTGTTTTGCTAATAATATTTGAATGTTAAAAAAAAAAAAAATTCGACTTGGGCCAAACGGAGGGGAGTTGCTATAGCAATTTAAATCCGCCGTTGATGCGAATCAAACGCGTTGTCGTTTTTCAACGTCAATACACGGACGAATCAAATGCGCCGTAAAAGAAATTACGTGTCGTTTGAAATTAGTGCATAATAAATCTCCATAGAACTAAAAAGTATTATAATAATATATTCGCAGTAGGCGAACGTATAGTGCTCGCAGTCAGTTCTAAATTAATTTTCAAGTTTATTTATCTGCTCCCGTATTACGAGTGAAACCATAATAGCCCGATACGATATAAAAAATTCTTTGATAGCGTTTAAAAAACGGTATTTAACTCGTATCGAAAATATCGCCTTTTTTTTTTTTTGGTCTTTCTGAATTTATCGCTGTATTCGTTTATAACCATTTTTCAGACTACATACTTATGACATAACGTTCGCTCTTGAGCAGTTTCTTTTTTTTATTAATTTCAGTGTAAACAGTTTTTGTTTAACGTTCTCGACCATTGGTTGACGGCGAACCGCATAACGCACGGCGATAAAATCGAGGAAAAACAAGTGCGCGTGTCAAATAGTTTTTACGACTAAATATAATATCGTTGCCGTTATTACTCTGCAGGGATAGTGTATAATGGTGTACGTAAACAGCGATTCGTAATAAAAACGAATTTTAAACAAAGGTGATTTTTTTTTTAAAGATATTTTCATCATTACAAGTCGGTTTAAACATTTTATTTTGAAATTAAATCGAATATTATCGTTTTGAACACATCTCGGTTTCGTACGCGTCAAATATCCGAGCAATTTTATTGTTTCAATGCGTATACACACGTTTATGTATTGAACGAATACGTTCCGACGATATTTTATAAAATAATGCGCGCAAGACACGCTGGTCTCGTTTTTATTCGGTACCGAGACAAATAAAAATTCGATATTCGTCGACTGTATAGGGTACTATTAAAACCACAGTTAGTGCGTGTTACGTGTGATGACAATATACGCTGTATCCATAAAATATTATATACTATCGTATTTCGCGTTCGAGTATAAAAGGTGTACACGTATATTCAGAATAATAAAATCGAGTTCTAAAAGCGAAATACTTTTCGATATAATACATGGTTTTGTGCGTCTGCAAAAATATATATACAGGAATATTTGTTTGGATTACCTGCATTATACGCGGCGTTCGAACGAAATCATTAATTATATGTGTAGTTAAATTTCTGAAAAATATTTTTTTTAAATAAAATATGACTTTATTTTGGAAATATTACGACCTGTATACGCGTGCAGTACAATAGGCGATAATTATGGGAGAATAAGAAAAACTAGGAGTGAATGATGACACGGTAGGAAGGAAAAATACGTAGCAAAAAAAAAAATAGTTAGAAAATAATTGGCGGGAAAAAAGTATTATTACGGAGCGTAAAAAGATGCGTTGGTTTGTCATAAATTCGTAGCCGTCCCAAATGGGGAGGGGGGGCAAATGAGGCAAGTGCCCTAGGGCGTCCAAAGTATTACGAATGCAGGGGGCGTCAAAAAAATGAACGACAAAAAGAAAAAAAAATATATTGTTTTATTTTAGATATTAATTTCCCTTGTATAGTTGTATCTATATGATGATTTCGAGGATGAGTGTATTTACTATTAAAATATATAAAATTATGTAATTAGATATTACGTTAGTTGTAAATTTTTTTTTTTGGGGGGGGCGTCAAATATTATTGCCCTAGGGCGTTGTTGGTAGTTAGGACGGCACTGCATAAATTCGTTGTTAAATTGTTGAAAACAAATTTCGTATAAATAAATTGATAATAAATTTTATATATCAATTCGGATGTACAAATAATGACGACATTATTACGAGAAAAATCCATTGGTTTGATATGTATTCGATGTTTTCGTAATTGTTGGACACGCGAATTCGATTTGATTCTTATTAATTTTTTTTGTCATATCGACATTATCCTCCGAACACATATACGTATACGTGTACAAATTTAATGTGTTCGAATCGACTTGATTCAATATTAGATACATCGCGATTGGTATTTATACGGATTTAGTGATTTCCTGTTAAAACGGTACTCCGGTTATTTTATACAACGAATAGTGTTGGGGGAAAAGAAAAATTTTTCAACGTTTTATTTAAAAATTTATAAAAAAGCGTCTTGTTATTTATTACGTTGGAGATTGAATTCGGAAAATAAAAAAGCGTATTTTAAAGTAATCCGGGGCCGCATAACGCGGCACGCATGGCGTAAGACGGATTATTATCGCTATAATTGCTAATTTATTATTCCGTTTCTGTTCGACCCGCGATGATACGCGTTTTAGTCGTAATCCTTATATCGTTGTAGCCAAAACGAGAAGAAATTATAATTTTTATTTAATCAGGTTCCGCTGGCTTCGGTGTATAAGAGGCCAAGTCGTTATTCGCATTCGATATAATATTCATGTAGTATTAAAGCGGTAGTATATTCACAACGAGTTAATAGTGACGCTTTTAATTTTTTACTTTTTTTTTGTTTTTACAAGTAGACGATAACAGAATTGTATACCGAAAAACGTTGATAAGTCGTATATTTTATTTTTTAAATCGTATTCGAGCGTAAAGGCGTAGCGGGTTAGGAACGAAAACACGTAAAAAAAAACATGCACAACAGCGCGTGTATCGTTATTTTGAAGATTTAAATTGAAATAACTGTAAGTCGGAAATTAAATTTTTTTCAAACAAAAACCTAAATCCCTTATCAAATAATCGTGAGCGTATGAAAGTGTAATAATAGTATTGTAAGTAAATAAATTAATCTGTACTGCGTATACGCTAATTTACCGAATGTTATTTTAAAATGAAAAAAACACAAATTTCGAAATTCATTCGATAAAAAAAAAAATACGCGTATTTAATTACTACTAATTAATTTGACACGCGCCGTTTTACCCCGGTCACGCGATAGTGTTTTGACTTACGGCTAATGTCATTTTTTTTTTTTTAACATCAAATTATTGCGACTCAAAACTGAAATTTAATTTATGAAAAAAACACAATAATGTGGAAAACAACACGGATGAATTTATTAGAACGTTCACTGTAATAATGTAATAAAAATTGTGCTTCGTTTCGAATTAAGTCACTCTGTATAATATATTATACTAAACGATAACGTATAATATTTCTTTTAAACGTTCGATTCCCCGGCCGCATAATATATATACGAGTATTCGAGTAACGCCCAACGAATACGACCGTTCAGAAATAAACGTCGAGTTATTATTGTCCCGTTGGTTTTATTGTGTATTCGTAGTGAAATTCGAGACGTTGCGAGTAATGAAAAGTTTACAAATTATTTATTTATTTATTTATTTTTTTTTTACACGTTTTGTATATTCCACACGATTTATTATTATTATTATTATTTTTTTTATTTAACGTAATTATACGCGGTTCGGTATACGTCGAATTAAAAAAAAAAAAGGGGGTTTTGGCGCTTTGACCGAAATATATAATAATTATAGCGTTTATATCGGATACTTCTGCTAAAACGAATCCTTTTCGAATGTATATTCATAAGTACGACGCTTTTTTTAGGTCTCGTCGTCGTCGGGCGAACGAATTAAACGAAAAACTTTTAACGCCGTCAAACCCATATCCGTTATATATATATAAAAAAAACACTCTTCTTCCTCGCCGAGTACTACGACCGGGTACGTTATTAAATTTCTTCTCCTTCAAAAAAATTATTATCATCGCGGTTTTTATTGTCGAGGTCAACGATTCGACTATACGCTGTGTATTATTATTATTATTATTATAGTCGTTTATTATTTCGACGGTTTTGGTCCAAGAAGCCAGTTGGCCGTACACAATCATTCGTTAAATGCGATTTTTATCTCTTCGATCGCGTATATGCGTTTAATTTACACACACACACACACACACACACACTGCATATGTACAATATCTCATAATATTTTAGATGTTTAAAATTAAATAATAATAATAATAATAATTTATTGGTGCTGTATTCATCGTTGTGCGCAGAATTGCCGCTTCTTGCTATCTGCATATTATATGTATATATATGTATGTATACGTCTTTTAAGTAAAGTCGATAATAATAATAAATAAATATGTTGTTGTTGTTGTAGTGTGTAAACGAACGAAAATGTATTTATAAACTTTCGTAAGGTTCGGTTGTGAATAATAAAACGGAATAATAATTGCTCGACCGGCTTATTTTCGAAACGAAATAATTTTTGATATTAAAAAGAGGATGGAAAAAATTGAAAAAATCGAACGAGATTACTGCGCGAGAACACGGTGTAAAAAAAAACAATTTTATAGTACACAATTTCTTAAAAGAAAATAAAAAAACTAACCGAGTAGTTATTGGTATTACTTTCTTTCGATTTAGGCGCGTTTTGCGGGTTCATTATTTCGGTGGATTGAAAAATTTTGCGACGTATAAATGCCGTAGTTTTTATTTCTCAAACATTCGGTTTTTTTGGAAACAATTAAAAGCTCGATATATTCGGAAATCATTCCTGCAGGTACACTACACACGCGTTGTACAATATACGACTTGACGGTTTTCAAAATATATATTCCTTTAGTGATGAACACGGCAGAAAACGTTTTTACACTTGGCTCACGTTGAATTATCAAAAATAATGTATGGTAATGTTATATTATTTAATTTGTACACGGTTTTATATTTTACGGTTATTATGTTACATAGGAGTACCATATTGTTCGCGGTTTTATATATATATATATACGACTTCGTTCCATTTTATCGTGTGGTGAATACATAATATACAAATATAATATTATATAAAACCGGGAAAAGGCAAAATTCTGTTATAATTCTTAACCTTATGCTACTACTACGACAACCGTGGTACAAGTACGTGCAATAATAAACGTTATATTATCGGAAGGCGCATTGGTTATGCAATTTAGCTACGCGAAGGAGACACAATGGACACTGAATACGAATGGATTTTTTTATTTTGTATACTTACGTGAATTTTTTTTTCTATTTCGAAGTGAAAAATTAATAAAATACCGAGTTTTTTTTTTTTGTTTAGCTACTGTTAATATTAATCTAATATAATATTAACATTATATAATAATATACGTAAACGTATTTCATTTTTTTTTTTGTCTATCGAGATTGTGCAATAATCGAAATGTTTAAAATTTGATTTTATTTCGTTGTTAATATAGGCGAATAAGTAAGTGAGGTGTTTCTCGTTGAAAACATTAAACTATATATATATAGTGTATAGTAGGTTTTTCTCTTTCGTGTCTTTTGAAAATAAAATAAAATAAATATCATTTATTATATTATTTTTTATTACGTTACCGGAGTCGAATTGATAATTACTTAACTTGAGCGCTCAACGATGACTATAATTTTAACAACATTTTTAACGTTTTCACTAACAATTATTTATACGTGGAATTTCTGAGAGGTTTATTGCTCGCGCCCGTTTAGCATTTAAACGAGGGCTGGAAGGCGTTACAGCGGAAATAAAACGCGCCACTAAAACGTGTAGACATTGCCGCGAACTTTCTAAACTTCGTGAACGGTAAACAAATTTAAATAACATCGGTATGGTGGTGGGAAGGGAGGTGTTTGATACTTTACTGTATGTACTAGAAAACAATAATTACTTACCGTACAAAGAATAGCGTTTCTTTTTTTTATTTTATTATAGATGACCGAAATTTTTTTATCAAATATCGAGATGCAACGACAAAATATAATAAATATATGATCACACGTTTTCGAAAATTTGATTGTGTCTACAATAAGTGTTAAAATTAAAAAGATATTGGTATAGTAGAAAATAATCGTTGTTTTTGAATTATTTGCAAAAACTTGTATTGCGTTCGGGTTTTCGAACCTATTTTGAAGTTGATAAAACTGCATTCTAAAAGAGTACGGTTTTTGGTTGTATCCGATTTTAAAATCAATCGAGAGGACGCGTTCGTGAAGCGTCAAGAATATGTATACTTCTATAGTCAAAAAGTTTTCAAAGTAAAATGAAGAAAGTAATTTTAAAAATAGCCTCATTCTCTTCTCGAAATGTATTTTATTTCCATAAAACGCAATTATACACGACGGCGAAGATCACGGGTAGATTTTGGTAAAAAAAAAAAAATAAATAAATAAATTGACATTAAGTATTTATTTTTAATCGTTACGATACAAATTATAGGGACTTCATGCCTTAAAAAAAACCTTAAAATATGCGTACATCTATGTCCTTAAAAACATGTAAAATCGTTAAAATATGCATTAAGAACCAAAGTATTTTATTTTTGACTGTATCTACAATGTACTTATATATACTAGATTAATAAGTACTAATGAAAAATTATTAATTTATATTGTTAAAAATGTATATTAATAAAACTGGAACATATCTATATACTACAATAAAACTATATAAGCATACCGTGACCCGTATTATACCCATACAACATACTTGTAATCCGCGCGAAGATAAAAAATAATCTCGGGGTGGTTCATATAATATATTTCAAATAAAAATTTCGAGCAGACGGAGAAAAAAATACACGGCGCACTCGTTTCATGCGTACGCATATTCATTCGTGTATACACACACACACATATATATTTTACCAATAATAAAGATAAAATAAATAATAATTTTTTTTTATATTAGTATTTAATATAGTGAAATATGCAGCTCTTAATATTGAAAGCTAAATATGCGAAAAAGAGCTAAATATGCGAAATATGCAAAAAAAAAAAATTTCTGTGAGCTTTTAGTATTATAAAACAAATTTCTATACAACTAAGCCATGTTTTGAATGGTTATTAAAAAAAAAAAAAACATGCAAACTCCTAAAAGTCTCCAGCCCTATAGATATAATATATTATTTATACGTTATATATATATATACTATTAATATTATTAAAAATACAAACAAAAAAAAAAACCTAAAACAGTTCACGCCTGTCACACTATTTCAACTCGGTGTGTTCGCCGGACATGCAAGAAAAATGAAAAAAAAAATACCGAGTGTCCCGCGTAAAGTCCTATTGTTTGGAATTCTAGCTGTTACCGGTCATAATTTGACCGTTTAAACAGTAAAATAAAAAAAAAATTATAATTTTACCGTTTTTTTTCTCGTCCCAACCAAAAGCTAATAAAAAACAAAACAAAAATGTATTTATGTGGTATAATTATACAAAGAGCTACGAGGGCTGTACGTATATAGTTTCCGCCTGCAGTTTCACCGTTTACAAAAAAAAGTAAACGTAACACAACGGATTAAAATTATATTATATACGAACTGAATATTATACCGTAAGAATAATATTCTTGGGGCCGTTTGATGTCAAAAAAAAAAAAAAAAAAATACACACAATTATTCCGTTTTAAAGTTTTAACTTTTCGCGAGAACGCTGTGTATCACCGTGCACGGGCTATTATAATATAATTACGGGGTTTCACCGTAATTTTCTCTCGTTATAATATTTAATACCTGCACCACAACTACGTTTTTGGCGCATAAAGGCATGTGTACAATATAATATTATTTTACCTTCTCGCAATTCCCGTCGTTATAGAAAATACGAATATATGCGTATATATCTTCCGCGCCCTTTTGAAATAATACCACCTACAATATACATAATATTTAAAATACCGAGTAGTCAAAAACCTGGAAATTGAATGCTGAAAAATTTCCAGTATAATATGCCGTCTCCGGTATATAATAGAATATTATTATAATAATATATATATATATAATAAACACGAGGATTTTAGAATGTTATAAAAAAAAAACTGTAGAAATATTTTTCTACAGTATACGCAACATAAATGCGCCGTTGTTTACGGTAAACGGCGAGGAAATACCGCATATATATATATATATATATATATATATATATTTTTTTTTTATTTTTTTTTTTTATTAAGAGTTCTTAGCCAGAAGCTATCACAACTCAACAATTAACTTTTAAAATATACAGAAAATAGATACTTAATAATAATAGGAACTAATATTAATTTATATACACGTATATGACATATAACAAAAAGTAACAAGATAAAAAAAAAAAACCATTAAATACTTAACTGGCAAGATATGTATATTTAAAGAAATATAAAGCGCACTTTCAGTGGCGCAGACAACGTTTATTTTTCGGCGTGTCTCGTGAAATTATTCTATTTTCTATATATTATAACGAAAAAAACACCTGTAATCAAATCGAATATATTATATACGGAGATAATCGAGTAATATTTTAATATTATTCGTCGAGCAGATAATAGCAATATTGAGTTATAATATATTATCATCAGTATTGTACACGTTGAATTTCGAATCGAATGTAAATCACGAATATGCGAATTACAATAAAACTATATATACTAAAAATAAATATATAATTTTATAAAACAATTATCTCGATTAGATTCCGAACGAATATCCGTTTTTTTTTTTTTGTATTTCGTTCACAATATTTTCGCGTTGAAAGAGTGCCAGAACGATTTCGACGTGCGTTTGCTTTCCGGTAAAAAAAAAATCGGTTTTTTTTTCTCTCTCACCAGTTTCGTTTTAGACTTAAGGAGAGAGAGAGAAAAAAAAAGATTGCGAAACACTGATAGTTTCGCGTCCAGTTTCGGCGAATTGTTTTTATCGAAAAACTCAAATACGAGCTTGTACGCGAATATATACCTAATATTTATTACATTAATTATTAGAATGTTAAACGTCATTCAGAATTCGAATAGGAGGTGATTTGACGTTCCTGCCGGATTCAAAATAAAAATACAACACTAAAACACTCTTTATTTACGTAAATTACCTGATTTTTTTTTTTAGAAATGTAGGAATATGTTGATAAAACGATTTTTTTTCCCCCATTGGCGAGTGACTCAGACTTTTAATTTTCGTTTTAAAAACGTATTGTTATTTATTAAATATATACTTACTACATTCTAATTTTTTTTTTTTTTATACCAACACGAATAAGTGAATTTAATTTAAATAACATTCATATGCATATATGTGACTTGAATGTGTTTTACAGTTGTGGTTTTTCTCCAATTTATTGCACGCTCGCGGTGTATTGTATATATGACGCAAATACACCGAAATCGTAAAAATAACCGAGTAAACATTTCGAGCGGCGGTAATATTCAGCGCAGTACACGAATACTTTCAATAACCGGTCATTAAATTGATAAAAAAAAATATGTATATATTTATTATGTTTATGTGTTCGTTATACACGTTTGGGTGTGGTTTCGTATTATACACCGTTCGCGTTAATATTTTTCAAGTATCGAATATAATTAATATTTTTAAAAAATACCCCATCTTCTTCCGGCTTTTAAATACCGCGATTCGAATCGTAAATAATTGAAACGTTATTAAACTGTACGGACAATTATTACAATTTCGTATTTATAATAAATAATGATTTATCGATATACAGAAAAAAAAATGTCATAAAATCGATGTTACGCGTAATTAATAACGAAACTCTCATTTACGTCGATGATATGCGGCCGTTTTCATTATTTTCAAATATTAAAAACGCTTTATTTTTTTTAGCACACACGATTTTCGAATATCAAAAAATGCTTATTACGAATGAAAAAAAAAACTTTTAAAAATCATAAGGTACATTATAGGATTTGTATTTTTGAATCTATACGTAAACGAATTATTTACCGTATATACAACGATAACCAGTTGCATTGAAACAGTGCCGTAGATCAGCGGCGGATTAAGGAATTTGCCGCCCACAAGCAGAAGGAAATTTGCCGCCCCTTCATTTTCATAAGTGTTTTTCTAACCAGAAAAATGCTTTATTTAGCAAAATATATTATTAATTAAATTATTATTATTTATATTTAAAAATATATAAAACAGTTAGACATCAAAACACAAGTATGAATATATTATTATTATAAAAGTTTTCTTTGCCGCCCCTAAAATTTCGCCGCTCCAATCACCTGCTTGTTCTGCTTGTAGGGAAACCTGACGCTGCCGTAGATAGGATTTTTATATGGGGGGGGGGTTCAGTGCTAAAGATAGGATTTTTATATGGGGGGGGGTTCAGTGCTATAGATAGGATTTTTATATGGGGGGGGTTCAGTGCTATAGATAGAAATTTAATATGGCCTATGTGAGGTCATCATTAGTTATAATATTGAGGTAAACATCAAGAAAGTGTGAATGATTTATATTACTTTTATATACTATAATTAATTTATAACAATATATCAATTTTTCTCGGTTTCTTAGATAATTCATCCAGTATCCGATGTTCAAGGGGGGGGTTTGAACCCCCTAAACCCCCCCCCGTGTCTACGGCTCTGCATTGAAATATAAGCGTTAAATGGAAACTGAGAACATTTTTAAAACAAAATTTAAAACGCGTACTCTTATACTTACTCGAAAAATGACGTATACTTACCCGCAATAATTCCGTAATAACGACGTGTTTTTCTACGTGCGAGTAAATTATTTTACTGAAAAGAACCGAATTATCTACGCGCGAAGTCGTGTGAAACTCGATTAATTCGATTCAAACCGTCACAAAGGAAATGACGGAATATAATATATACGTTAAACGTTTTCGGGGTATGCAACGTATCACATATTACATTAAATGTACGTACTTAGTTAATTTAAAGACGAGAGAGATTATCTTGTCGTGCAGTGGAAGACACACTATTTAGTAAGACCCATACGTTATTATTTCGACGTTGGCGTTTTTAAAACGCGTAATTCGAGCAAGTACAATGTTGTTATATTAAACTCTAATTTTTTTTTTTTTTGTTATCTCGGGTGTCTTCGATTTTTTTTTTCGTTTTATGTGTTTAACACGAAAATTCTGGTTCGCAGGAATATTTCGAATTTCAAATTAAAATAATGATTACATACGACGACGGAGTGAAAACGAATTGTGATATATATAACGCATAATGTTCAGGCTTTTCTCGTCTCGTTTTACGAACATTTTATTCCATATACAGTAATATTTAACAATCGAATTCTAACGATCTTTATTGCGTCAGATTTAAATATTCGTTCGAAACAAAACGGCGAATTAAACGTGCACTCGACCCGATCAGCGAATTCTGAATAAGATCGATCGAATCGATATATGTTACGCGCAAAGTATAAGAACGTTTTGCACAGCGTTTTCGGAACTGTGAAAACGATCGTTTTAAAACTTCAAGTCTTCAACGGATATCGGCCGTGTCCTTTCTGTGGGTTATATTGACTAAAAAAAATCGATCCAGCTGCCGTACTCGTTTCACTATACCGTGTTTTTAGGCGTTCATCATCTCGTTTTACTACTCCATTTTACGTCCAACGTGCCACCACCAATTATTATCATTATATAAGAGAGCCTTTAAGACGGTCGATGTTGATCCTGCTTCCAGTTTTCATTAAGGAATCTACTATATAGTCGTATTAATTCTGTGTATATATTTTTTCAATCTGACCTCGTAAGACATATTCGATTCGTAAACGAACGAGTTACGAGTACGCGCACAATGTACTAAGTAAAAATACAGATTTATATTGTTTCGTATAATAATTATTGACTTCGCTCTACCAATGACTAAAATATAAACAGGCATGTCAGCTATACAATTTTATTTTCGCTATCACTGCGCGTTTTCCCCAGACATGGAAAAAACGATATCGATAACACGGATGAAATAGTCTTGGTGAGGTTTTTGATATTTGAAATAAATTTTCATTATTTTAATAAATAATTATTAAGTCATGATTCGTTTATGGTGTGTAACGGGCATCTAATGAAGTCAATACGGAATATTTTAATTCATAATAATGTAACGATTTTAAATTATGTCGGAAAGTTTTTCCACGGATTTTGTCGTTTATTCCAAGTCTGGGGAACATTTGCTGCGCCGTGTTATCTAGCTGACATGCCTGTTTGTTCAGTCATTGCTCTACCGGTGTAGTGTCGTGTAATCATTAACACCGGTAACACAACGGAAACCCGACACGATAATAATAGGCGGTTATTATGTGGAAAATAATCGTATATATACTGGCGCGTGGCTACAATAATGATCGAATACTATATTATAATGGTCGGGAGACGGTTTTCTATACGTTTTTCCTAATAATTCATTTCTCCAATACCATTCGTTTCAGTAAAGGTATATAGAATTGTAAAACCGTTATCAACAAATTCGTGTTATCATATTGTATTATAAATATTACTATAAAATATAATACGTATTATTATAGAAATATAAATAACGATTAAAAATGTGAAAAATAGATTGAGAAGAATATAAAACCTAAAAACCTTTACTTTGTCTGTCGCGAAATCCTCGGCAACAGGTGTGGCGGCCGTCCCCCGAGACGTATTTCGTCTCGTGGCGAAGTGACGATGACCGATTATGCGTATCTTTAAAAAGCTGCGGTGGTGGTGGTGTTCGTATTTTTGTCAGGCAAACCGAGACGATCTTATGCGGAAAAATACGAATTTAAAATATATTGCTCGAACAAAATTGATGTCTGAACACTACGAATACTGTAGAAAAATAGAAAAAAATACCGGGGTTCTATACACTGCAGAGACTATACATTATAATATTTCAAAGCGCCGTCGAAACGCGATTCGTTGGTAATGATTCGAAAATTACAGAAATATTACTGCTACCCCTTAATCTATATATATATATATATATATAAATACGATCAACGATTATATAATGTACGATGTGAAGCACTTTTTAACGTGTAGAAAACTTAAAAAGTAAAATAAAAAAAAAGCTGCAACGTTGTAAAATCAATAACTCTCTCGCTCGCTCCCTCTTCTCTCTCTCTCTCTCTCTGTCTAAATCTCGTCCCACAGAGAATCTAAAAATACTCTCGGGATTCTGCAAGGACTATATAGGAATTAGAAAATTTCTTAACCACATCACAGCAGGTCACGTATAATAGCTATATATATATATATACGAACACCGAGTGACAAAAAATTTGTCGGAATATTTTTTTTTTTTCAATTAAAAAAATATACACGTTTTAACGGGGTACATACTCAGTTTATTATTATTTTTTAATTCGTTATTTTATTACAATTTGCGCTGCAGGAACACAGTAAATAAATTCGATATAACAATGGAGAATATTTATAATGAATATACATTTTTCACCACGAGGGGAATGAGTACCGACGCTTTAGTGTTGCTATTATATATTGTTATTATTGTTATCGTACCCTGCACTTATAATATTTATTTTACAGTAAGTATAGCGAGGCATTTGATTCTTTTATAATTTTAATTGTTTAATTTGGAATCGAATTAATATAACAGTATTACGGTGTCGTCTTACTTTTCACGAAAAAACTTTCTCCCCCCCCCCTTCCCACTCACACAATATAGTATAATATTTTTTTTTATTTACTTCCTCAGAATATTATTACTCCGCATAATAATAAATTATTTGCCAGATCGATTAATGTATTCAATAGTGTATTTTTGTCCGATAGTAAGTCGTTTTTAAACTGGAAAACGATTAATAATTTTAATACCTGTATGGGTTGGTATATATATATATTTTTTTAACCCCGAGAAAGATTGAAACGCGCGGTTAATCCGTCTGTTGACGTTTTTGAAATATGATCTAAACAAAATAATACCCGGCGATATATATATATATATTGTTGTCTATATATTTGACAAAAAATAAAAATACGCTTGTTATATATTATTATAGAAAATCGATTTTATCGGGTTTAGTTTTATTCGAAATAAATAAATAATGATGCGTATCGTAATTTATTATTGTTGTGTATATACTAAAATTCTTTTCTCGACAAAATGCCGAATTTCGAATTCGATTAATAATAAAGTGATGTAGAGATAGAATTAATTTTTTTTTTTCATTAAAACGGCAAATAAATTAAAACGGGCCCGAGATAAAATAACTAAAAATGAATATTCAATTTTCCCCGTTTTATAAAGGTTTAAAAAAAAAAAAAAGTTTTTAATTTATAGGCACACACATGTATGTGTTATTATAACCGACCTAGTAAAACGCGCATATTATTTGGAACACTGGATTAACCGGTCTGGTTGAATTGTATTTAAAAAGGGAAATAAATATTAAAAAAAAAAAAAAATGCGGACTGAAACCGATAAAGTATATAACACGAGTTTACTTAGAGATCGCGACAAATTCTAAGTCATATGTTCCAGATAAGAAGACGAAAAATACTCGAGCTGTTTTTTTTTTTTTGGTGTTTTCTTCGAGGTTGAAACCGCGGTTTGCCGGGTATCTACAGACGATTAATATGCATAATATATATCCAGAGAGTTTACCGAGTTGTTCAAGTTATCCGGAACCGTGTGTTCGGGGTTTTCGAAGTTATTGCCATTGAGAGAATACGATATTAATTATTCTGTATAATATGTTGCGTATATTGGGGGAAGGGAATATCTAAATTTTAGATATTTGTCGGTTTTCGTTCTGTGTGAATATAACGTTTAAATAAACGGTTAAACGCGCGTGATATATTTATTCAATTAATGATTTTTTTTTTTAATTCAATCAAGAAAACAGACATAAAAGAAAAATGTAATTATACCGAAATCGTTGGATTTCAATCCGTATATTAACGCGAAGTTATTTTTAAAAATGTACTTTGAAAAATTTGCAAAACTCCGCATTGCGCGTATTTTTATACAAAACCGAAAAACCGTTTACACAACAACAACAACAACAACAACAAAAATATATATTAATGAAAATATAAAAATAAATCGTTTCGCTTTAAAGTATTTTCTCTTGTATATAAATATATATATATATATATCGAATACCCACTGATTTCTCTACGCTTTTTTTTTTATCACACGCAATTTATTACACGTAAAATGTGTATAGGAGATTTTTCGATATTCGCATGATTTTCACGGTATTTACTATATGATCAGATGGGCGGCGGGGGCAAAAAAAAAATTGTTTATATCGCGACGTTACTGCGACATTGTATATATTATTATACATACAAATTTCTTGAGCTATATTGAAATATGCGAAAACGCCGTCGTATATACGGCGTGAGAATATAGACCTTTCTATTTTTTTTTTCCTGTTAAAAATATATATAGTGCGTAGGACATTAAATTGTTTCTTTGACACTATCAATAATCATTCGTCTATTCACGTCTCGGGTATTTTTTCTCTCTTCGAGACGAAAAGTTTTGTGCAAATGAAAAAAAGAGAAATTGTCGAAGAGAAAACGACAAACGTCTTCGGTATAATACAATGCCGGAGTGCGTTCGATTCTAAAATGAATAAAAGTAAATTTTTTTTTTTTTTAACCGAGACTGAAGCCGGTGAACGAATCGATATAAATATGTTAATTAAAATTCTTACCGACTTCGAACCCCTAGTCTTTTCTTTTTTCGCTGCACAAAATATCGAATAATTATTTAGAACGTTATTATGGAAAAATTGACTGTATGCAGATATATTAATAACAGTATAATAATAATAATGTCCGTCGAAATTACCTAGCAAATAATTTATGTATTAATATGTTGAGTAATAGGTTATATAATAAAACACACGGCCGGTGTAATATGTGTTTGTAGGGGCTGGTGCGTGTATGTAAATCTTTTCGTTTAAATGGATATTACAAAAAAAAAAACGAAATGAGGATTACACCACTACTGTCTTACGTAATCCTACTTACTTTAGTAACACGAAATTGGAAAGATTTTACATTTTAATACCGTCGTACAAACGCACGCGTACAACGTACAGGATGTCCCGTCGAGATCTGATCGATACGATGATATTAATAATTACAATAATAATATCTTAAGAATTCGGTTTAAGAAAAAAATATTTGCAGTACATTTTTTACTACATATTAAACATTAGTCGTTGGTTTTTGTTTTTTGTTTTATGAAAATGCGGTATTTTCTATCGTTAATAATGGTATTATGCGAGAGAATCTCGGTCTACTATACACTGTATAGATTTTACTGAAAGAAATTGACTTTTTCGTGTAAACTTTAAGCGAACGTAGAAAATCAACGATTATAATCTAAAATTATTTTTTTATTAAAAACGTCCGGCAGCGAAATCGTTTTGAAAAATTCGTAAAATTTTTAATTTATTTATTTTATCTGTAAAAAATTTAAATAATATTTATGCAAGTAAAAATTGTTTTTTTTTAAAATATCGAACAGCGCAAAAGTTATTTATTAAACTAGATACCCTGCGTATGAATATAAAATTGTTTTCTTTTATTATATTACTTATACATTATTTTATTGAGGAGAATTTCGCCGAGAAATTTTTGGCGCACATATATTTCACTCTTTATGTGTAACATATATAGAGCGTAAAATATTTACATAATAATGCGCTTTTAATGACGAGTATTGAATAGTATAGTGTTTCGAACTAAACGTCAAGTAAATAAATAATAAAAAAAAAAAGAAATCCTCGAGAGATCGTCTTAAGCGCGTACTGACTTTCAGAGTTGACGACGGCAAAAGTTTCGTACGAATATTTTATCGATCGTACACGGAACGTCGTCGATTATTATTATCGATCGGTGCGCCGTTGAGCCATAAATTTTGCGCGATTTGACCAACTTGCTACGCGTAATGAATTAATAATATTTGCAACAATTCAGGCGACTTTACGGCGTTTTTGCGCGTTATTTTATATATATTTTATAAATCGAGCGGTTTTTCAGACAGAAAAAAAATTGTCGATCCGCGCGAACGTTCTTTTTATATTATTTGAATAAATATCATTCGCGCAAAACGTGTTGGACATCGACGAGTCGAATCGAACGGCGTGTATAGTAATGGAATAGAGCGTATCAAATACGTTTTTATCAATTATTATATGAAATTCTGTCGAAAGGACGAAAAATGTGCTTTTGAATAATTCCTGCGCCAATAATAATTATTGGGTGTCTCGTAATTCCAATCGCCGCGCGCGTTGATCGGCCCGAGGCACTGGACTCAATACACGGAACGCGCGTTCCGTATAATTCTCGTATATAATATGGACGCTTATAGCGAGCCGCCGTATATGCATTCCGTTTTTGTTACCAACTTCATTATATGTGAAAATAACCGATTTCGGTGCTAACATCCGATACTACGAGAGCACGTCGCTTTTTTGTGTCCTGTTATTTAAAAAGTAAATATAATAAAACACGATAAATATCATGGAAAAAATTATATTTCATCGTATCCTCCATGAATTTTATATCTCATAGAGTGCGTGTGACGGCCTCCTATCTGGCGGTCATATTTTGATTTATACGTATACGCGTTCCACGTATTGAGTTCAGTGGACGTCTGGAGGACTTAAAACGGCGTATATTTGTAATAATAATAGAATTTTTTTTTTCGCTCTTTCTCTCTCTCTCTCTCTTTCTTTTTCTCTCTTATGTTTTTCTTTTTTTGCCCCACCCCCGGTTTTTTTGACGGCGTTACTTATTATAAAACACCGTATTTACGACACGGGAACTCCATAGTTGGATTATTTTCCAAGGGGTCTTCCGGACGGGGTTTAAGGGATTTTCGCCGCCGTTATTTTAGCGACGCGTATCGCGGCAGCGAGAGGAAGCGCGCTCTCGCGCGCGTGTTCGAGAAGCGAAGGAGCGGATTAAAAAAAATAAAATAAAATAAATAATAATAAAAGTAATAACGGCGATGACAACGATCGTAATGAAATGTCATTAGCGTCGCGGCGACAGAAACGTATAGAAATAAGAACGCGCGCCTCTGTAATATAATATCAAAATACATTTTACCCGGCACCTTTAAACTGGCGAATAATTATTGAGAAAGACTGGGAAGCCTCCCATTCCTTCTAAAAAAATTAATATTTTTTTCCAAATGCTACTTGAACGTTTGAAAAGGACAATTTTTTCACCTATAGAGTCGGCTACAAGATTTTATTCGTTCCTAAACACTCGTCTGCACGAAAATATATATTAAATAAAGCATTAAAAAAAAAGAGGGAAAATTGTTCTTGTACTTAGCTGGATCAATAAAATACTCGATTAATTCTCATCAGAAATAACAGTGACGCGGAAATTTGTCTAAAAATATAATTGCACGTGTAATCATTAAAATTCAAAAGGTTATCGTTTCGAATTTGTTTTTTTCGTCTCAACGCACACGTATACACGCGTTATATAGCGAAACCGGTGTTGTGATGATAGCTCATTTTGTCACTTAATAATGTTAGGATAAATGAAGTTACGTTATATATATGTAACATGGAAACATATAGGATTATCAATAAAAAAAATTATTTAAAAAAAAAACTACCGCGATAGTTTTAAACGCGACATTTAAACTCTCCACATATACATTCGATATGATATGTTTAAAAACAGTATTTTTTTTTTATAAATAATTGAATGATAAACTACGAGGCATATTACTTTTTTTTTTTTTTAAATATTTCATTTTTAACAAGAAAATGTGTTATGAAAAATAATATATATATACATATATATCCGTCCCAAAACGAGAAAAATGCAGGGTATTCGCAGGGTACACCACTATATATATATATATATATATATATCGTCGGCACGTGAAAGAATCTCACGGACTCGACGACGTATTTATCCGTCGAGCATTATGTAAATGTTGTCCAGTTTTTAACGTTACGGTCGAAACTCTTTGGATTTTTTTACCGTTTCGTTCAAAATTCGGGAAAATGTTTTCGGGGGAAAAAAAAGTAATAAATAATAAGTGATGCGCTAAATTTTCGAGTTGATATTAGCGTAAAATTCCGATCTATTCAATATATTATAATATTAAATGTATTATATTATTGTGGGGACACTCACTTGTATCGGGAACCAGCAGAAAGCGAATATGGCGACAACGACCACGACCATTCGGGTCACGCGCTTCTTGCCCCTTCGACTCTCGGCCGACGGCGGTTGTCCGCCCGGATTCACCCCTTTCCACAGTCTCATCAACATCAGCACGTACAGGATGCATATGATCGCCAGCGGTATCGCGTACGACGTGAGGAAGAAAAATATCTGAAACACGCCGTCAGTCGATCAATATAAAATATTATGTTGGTAAGTAGATATGGACAAGCACCATGTCCATATTAGTAATATATATATATATTTTTTGATTTGAAATACGCTATCTATACCTACGGGCAGGCGCGGATCCAGATATCACAAATTGGGGGGGGGGGGCTATAAGATGATCAGCTACCTAAAATTATACCTAATTAGGTATAGTTACGTACTGATCCTGATCTAGAAATTATAAATTGGGAGGAGAAATAAATGCTTGACAAATAGTGTAGGTACTATATGTATAATTTTTAAGCCCAAGAAGGAGGGGGGAGGAGTTAAAGTTCCTTAGCCCCCAATAGATCCTCGACTGCCTACGGGGCACACAATAAGTATATGCGGTAAGGAGAATGAATACATACATGTTTATTTATAAACGGGTTAGAAAAAAATATTTTCATGATAGAGAGTCGGATGTGAGAATTAATCCATTAATGACACTCACGGTCGATTTTTTTTTTTTTTTTATTACATTTTAGAAGGTGTGATCAATAAGGTTACGGCACCGTTTTCGTTTTAGACTTCTATGAGGATAACCGGGACGGCGAGGTTTCGAATTCATGGGCTGTTGTTGGAGGTGAAACGGTTGTGGAAGCGTTGCTAATGAATTTTAGCTTATTCGTGGACTGATTTCATTTTTAGGTCGGAACGTATAGCCTATAGCGTGTTGTTAGAGACGCAAGGTGGGGTGGCGTTTACTAGTTCTCTTAGAGTTATATTCTGAATTATGTTTAAGTTTATATTTTTTTTTTGCATTTACCCATAGCCGAATGCAGTAGGTCCAAACTGGTTTGATTATTCGGTAATATAGTGACAATTGTACGCGTTTTTCACAAAAAAAAACCACATAAAAATACACGCGTGTCTTTGTAAAAACGATTATCCGACATCCAAACCCGATATTATTTCCCCCAACATTCTCCAGCAATAGCTCATTTGCGGTTATTACTCGGTGACGGGTTACTACGAGACTTTAATAATCCGCCGATTGTCCCTTTAAGTCCGTACAAAAAAGTAAGGAAGAAACTTTTTAGGAAAAATAAAATTTCAAAAATTATTCTGTACGCGAAATGTATTTGAAATATTTTACAATCGACGCGTTCATAACGAGAACAGCTGCAGACGCGATCACACGAGAATCGGATCTGTGTAAGTAGTGTGTCATCACAGTGGAATTTTCTGACGAGTTTCTCGACTACGAATATTGTGTTTCGTTTACGGTGAATCGATAATTTCAGTTTGTTAACGATTTCGTTTTTCAGGTGTCGCCGAGGTGTTTTTGAAGCAGATAATTTTCTCGGCTCGTAGTTTTCCTGCGAAACGCTAAGACTAATCCCGAAGTTATTTTCACGAGGGAAATCGAGTGTAATTATTATCGGCGGATAAAATCGAATAGATTATTTATAAACGGATTTAAACGTTTTGATAAGCTCTTTACGTTTTCCGAAAATAAACGGAACGTTTTCGAGTTTTTACAGAATGGGAAATAGGATTTCTGACGAAATAAGCGCGAAACAGCTAATAGTTGCGTTCCTGGTGAATCGAAGTTTTATTTATTTTTTTGATATTCGATTTTTTTTCTTATATACGTTTTCTCCTCGTCCAAATCAGATAACTATTATTTCTCTGCGTCCGGAACAATTAAATAAATAAGTACCCCGTTCTTTCCCGGATATTTATGAGAGTGTTTTTTCATCTCCATAGCACTCTCTGTATCCGCATAAACTTCCTTTCGGTTATCTCGTTGACTTCCGTAGCCGTTTTTTTTTTTTGCTTTATAATCCCTTTAACCGTCCAAAACGCGTATACGATTACTCGGGAGTCTTTTAAAAATCAATTTCTATGGTTGGTTTTTTTAAAAAATTGTTCCCCTCCGCTATCCGCGGTATACTCGTAACGCGTTCGATCACATTAAACGTAGTCCGACATATTTGGAGGGGTGGAAGAACATATTGCATTTCTTACTTGACCCATTTTCTTTCTATATTTCTTGTGTTTTACACAGTACAGACAATTTTTTTTTTTTTGTAAATCGCGACCGTTTTGATATACAAGGGGACTTTTTATTTTTTACACGATATTATCGTTCTCCGTTTGTGCCAGCGTGAGATTTTCCTAATCGTACACGCGAGATCTAATATATACTCCGGGCAATTGTAGTTTCGGAAATTGATCGTTCAGCAGTTTTGGAAACGGAATGGATCTCTGTCGTGTTCGTTTTTTTTTTGTCGCCGAGATAAATATACCGTAAAAAAAAAAATGCGAGCTTACCGTTAAAAGTATTCAATTTTTTTTATTTTTTAATCAAACGAACGATACGCTGGACTTTAAAACGTAGGACCGATTTATCAAAAAAAAAAAAAATGTTATACGTTATATATATATTTTATTCACGCGATTTGTTTTGCGGATTTCGCGTTATCGCGAAATCAAATAAATAAACCCATTTGTTAAGTTGGGTCGGAGAGAAGAAAAAAAAACTGTACTGTACTATAAAAAAAAAAAAAAACGGTTCGTGTTATAAGAAAACGGAGATAACGACAACATGCAAATGTATGAAGTTCGAAGCCCTTCTGAAGTTTCCAAAGTAACCCTCATAGCAGTGTTTCGATTAAGCGCACGTCGAGCATGTCCATATAATATATAACGCGCGTTTCAATCGTTTTCACATCTCCTCCGTATTAATCGGTATGCTTTTCGTAACGCGAAACACATCGGAATTGTTTTAAAAAAAAATGTTTTATCTCACAACTATTCTGACAATCATTCAAAGTCACACGCGAATCTATTTCGGATCAATTTTTTGTTACGTAGCGAATTAGTGGTGAATTTTTAATATTCGCAAAAAAAAAAAAGATTATTAATAAATTAATAGCGTGCGCACGCGGAAAAATGTATTCACCTGTTAACCACCGAGTCATATACACGTAATTTTATTTTATAAATTTCAATAGATATTTTATACGCTCGTTAATATAAACGCGCGGACTGCGCGATATTCGGCACTGTGATACAGTTTTAGCAGATTAAGTTTAAAATCAGTGGCGGTTAAACATGATATTCAAGGGGAGGGGCAAAAATAGAGCTAACCCCCTCCCCTACCAATGAAATATTCACGTCGACGAATAATAACCAAGAAGAAAGATCTATGAATGTACCGAGACGAAATGCAGAAGTAGAAAAAGAAAGAACAACGTGCATGGAACGTAAAATAAATAACGATAAAACTGGGAAAAAAAAGTACTCACCAGATAGCGCTACGACACAACGTAGAGGGCGTGGTCGAAAGGCGCATATAAATAGCGGTCAATCTCAGACACACACAGCAGTCAGACGCGAACTACGTTGTTCACGCCTGACCGCCGTCACTACACTGAGCGGTCCGATGGTTTTGTACCGCTATTTATAAGCGCCTTTCTGCCACGCCCTCTATGTTGTGTCGTAGCGCTATCTGGTGACTACTTTCTTTTCCTGTGTTATTACGGTCGGCTGACGCACTATATCGGTATATACGGGTGTTCGGTTTGACGCTGACCGAGCGACCGGTCGTACGCGCGTACGCAATCTTTATTATTTATTTTATTATTATTAATAATAATATTATTTCGCGTATTTTAATGAAATGAAATGAACGTAACGTAGTCGTCTTTTCTCGTTGTACACTCGTTTACGCGTTTACTGTTTTTTTTTTTTAAGTTTACGATTCGCCTATCGCCCCCCTTATAACCGCCATTGTTTAAAATAAATAAAAAAAAAACATATTTGTTTCGAATGAAACGTGTTGCGTTTCGTTACGAAATCAAACGAGTATATAACGAGTACTTTGCATATACACACAATAAATCTTTTTTTTTTCCCCAAGTACAATTTGCCGGTAAATATATATATGCCGCTACGATAACTTAAAAATATGAATTGTCTATAGAATACGAGATACATAATAAAAGTGTTTGAAATTCGAACGAATAAATAAATCAATCTACTTCCCACCGCCCCCCGAATACGAGCAGATATTTTATATATCCATAGCTTTGGAAGTAATAACAATAATAATAACGGGTTCGCTGCGCCGAGACGGGCCGAGCGAAACGAGTGCCAAACGTCTCCTATTGCAGTCGGTACTGTATCATCCGTGTCGCAGCCATAACTCTTTCGGTATATATACGCGATAATTCCGGATTTTATGCGTTATACGTTTGACATGAACAATACAATATGTGAGTAACGCGTTTTATTCCCTTGTCGTTCTGAACCCCCGTACGGAATAATAGGACGAGAATTTGTAAAAAAAAAAATCATTTATTTTATTTTTTTTATCACAATTTACGTCGTCGCAGTTTTCGAGATAAATTTAATAATATATTCGATTGGGTATTCCGAAACGTAAAATCAAAATTAACAATCGGCGAAACGAACGTGCGAAAACGCGCTGCGAAATAAAATTTGTTTCTTTTTTTTTTTTTACATGCTGTTAACCACGCGCGTCTCGTTCGATTAACGTTTTTTTCATACAATTTTTTTTTCCGCTCATCCCGGCGCAGCAGAATTGTTATACATTATCGTTAATTGTAATTTTGAAAGCGACAATAAATCATCGTCGTCAAATTGTTCGAGAAACCGTCTCAAGCGTAAAGAGTCCGTTTTGTATTGTAACGTTTTGTGTATTATCGTTGTAGAGTACCTAGTTTCTCGTGTATTAAAATTTCGCGTCTCCTGCAGTACTCGAGCAAAAGCCTGAAATTCGAATCACACGCAGAGTTTACAAAACGCTGGAAACTTTTTTTCTGTTTTGCTTGTACAAAGTGGCCACTCGACGAATCGTCTGATGTTACCACCGAATTTTCTTTAATAAATACGCACTTAATTTACTCGTGGAGTCGGCGTTTCAAAGGCGTCACGGAGAGCCTGACGAACGTCACACCGGATTCGAGTAGAAAACATAAACTGCAGTACTCCTCGAGGAAATTATATAAATATTAAGGAATAAAAAAAATAAAGAAACTTTTTGTATGAACATAAATTAATTCGACACGCGCTTCGTTCACTCGACCGTCACGGATGTTTTCAACCACTAGATAATATTATTTTGTAACTTTCTGGCGTAGGCGCAACGCGAAAACTCGTTTTGAATATGATTTATTGCGCTTTTTCCACTGTTCCTCGTGACGCTCAGAGGAGACGTTCGTAAAGAGAGTGATGAGCGTCCCGTCCTCTTCGTGACGATTTTTGACTTTTTTTTTTTTAATATCTCCCGATTATACACACATTTTTACCCAGCCGCGTTTCAATCGACGTACATCATTTTTAATTTTTCTCTCGAAAAATAATAACAACGTTCGAATATAAATAATTTCGCTAGAAAAAAAACGTAATTCTGAATGAAAACGGCACCGGTTCGAACCGGTAATTTTCACAACAGTTTTGAAAAAAAAAATGTATTCACGATTTTTTTTAAACATAGATGTATTTTCGGTATGCAATTTAAATTACGATAAGCGATATTTATCAGGTGTAAATAAAACAAATTTAGCATCAGTAAAAAGTATTTTACTGAAAATTACAGTTCTTTTTTTGTTTCAGTTGCGTCATTACTGATTTAGTAAATGAACACGATTTTAGATGTTCAGCGACATCGTAAAGTCTATTGCTATATTTTTTGCGCCATCGACTGTAATTAAAAAAAAAAAAAAACGAAACGCGATACAGTGATCGTTGAGACACGCGTAGTATGACCGTCTTCGTTGAAGGAAAAAGATGCCGATGAGCGCATTCAATAATTGAGATCCGTCTCCTATCGGCTCGTCTCATGAAAATATATTCCGTATTAAATACACGTGGAAGTCGTTAGAAAAACAACGCGTTATTTAACCGTGTACTGTAAAAACTACTATATGGTACCTATAGTGATTTGTTGACGCGTTTAGCGGTATACAATATTCCGGGTCGTACTATAACATTTATGAATAATTAACGAGACCTTCACGTTTTTGAGAAAAGAACCGTTTTCAAGTGCGTGTATCTTCGAACGCGTATGAATTATTCCGTCAGAAAATTAAATATTTGATACGCTCGGGTTGCGTTTCTACGATGGACGTGTACACGTATTTGACGCGAGCTCGGAATATTTTCGAGTGCACTGAAGTTTTGTTCTTCGTACAATCGTATAGCCCGGCACGTTTGCACGCCTCGCATGAAAAATAAATGAAATTCGAAACGTTTCGAAACCTTTCGTTCGAGAACGCGAATCGCGAATCGTTCCGGGTTAATCACATTATGTCGGCAGGTACCTAAGCCTTTCGTCTTCTCGTCCATTCGCGACTGGCTATTCTACGCGCGCTCTTCCATATTTTCAGTCGCTATTCAGTTTCGAGTGTAACGCCGTTTTTTTCTTCGGATTTTTCCAATATTAAACGAGGCGGCGGCGATGAATATAGCGTTTAATTTTCTCGATAAACGCGTGAACGTGAACGGTGGTGGAAAATCGAATCCACAAGGATTAACGTATTGTGTTCTGTGCGGTCCGCGTTCGTTTAGTATAGGAACGATTTTCGTCACCCGTTTCCGACTTATATATTAAAAATGAGTCGAGCCAGATAAAAAAAAATTCAGTAATAACGTATTATTTTTATTACGTTTATTGCGAAATGATTTTTTTTTCTGTTCGATGAAGTCGAGAAAAATATAATAATTGTGCACACACGGATTTCTATATATTATTCGAGAGATACGGCGGGATATCGGAACATTCTGTTATTTGTATTAAATAATATTGGTTTTTGTTTGAGAAAAAACTGTTTGTTGCTTCATTTTTTTTGTTTTTCTTAATATTATGTCCATAAATAAATACTCGGAAAAAAAAAAACGAAAAACGCGGAAAAATAATGGACATATGTAGCTGATGTATTTTCCTGTCCGACGTATAAATACATGTATTGGCGTAATACAATTTTTAATGCGTTTCGAATAACTAAATTATTAAACCGTTTTACTGAACGCAACGTTTTTCCGACGAAACGTGGACAACTGAAGAAAACAGGGAAAATATTGACCGAATGAATTTAATGAAAAACAAAACCGTATTTAATGTACTGCGATGTTTATGTGGCCGTGTTTTGCAAAACGGCGTCTTGTTTTCCTTAAAAAAAAAAAAAATAATAAAAAAATTCCACCGTTTCCATTTACACATTTAAAACGTTTTTCCGACTTTCGTTTACACGCGTGACTCTTTCACAGTCGATAGAGTTTATTGTACGAACCCGAGCCGAATGTCTTTAATAATTTTAAATGTTTCCTACGCGAAAAAACGAACGAAGACGTTATTAAAAAAAAAAAAATTCTCTTTTTTTCTCCACCGACGCACTGGAAAACACGGTACCGGCGTTAAAACGGAATTGTACATAGATTCCGGTTTAAAATCGATCGTTCGGCTTTTAATACGCCTTATTATTATTATTTTATTTCAATAATAATCAATACCGAGGGGAATAGAACGAAATAATAATTCACACCGACTCCGCGCGCGGAGATAATAAGCCCGTGGATGACTTCCTGCAGACACTCACAAAGCTGTCCGTTCGGATTTTTCAATTCATCCGTCTTCGTCCGTATCGCGCGCGGTTTCTCGACGATTCGCCAAGCCATGACAACAATATGACTGTACTGCTATAAAGGCGCGGTTGAATCCGATATCGTGGAACCGTCAAAAACACACTTGCAGCAGCCAATGGCTTATTTACGGGGGGTTCGGGTTAAAACTCCGACCCCCCAAGGACCAAAGGAAAAGGTTAAAAATTGTATAGACGTAACGGTGATTTGTTTTTTTTCACGTGTGTACCCAAAAATTCTACCAGGAGGAGTGCTCCGATCTTTATACGTATGTAGCCCTATTTTCCGGTAGCGAATTACATCTATATAGTTGGTACTTTAAAGAGATGGTCGTTTTTCGATTTTCTCAGTGCTATTGAAATTTCAATTATATTTTTGTCTTGGTTGTCTATCATACCATTGTATGTATTCCGTATTACAGTTTATATCACTGAATAAAAATTAAAAACCTGACAACATCGTCAGGACTTTCGACTCGGTTAGGTTAGCCAACGTGTCCAATGATTTTTGGAGTAGAACAAACATTTTGTTATCTATAGGCCAATAGCATTTTTTTTTTATAGCGTCAAAAAAAAAAACTACCATAAAAATGATATAAAAACGATAAAAAGCCATTTCGTCAAAATCGTTTTTTCTTCGTGATTTTAAAACTGATGCTCATAAAGAAACGCGAAATTTTCGCCATATGTGTAACACTAAATTGTATTAAATTTTTCAACAAATACGAATATTCGATATATTTTGATTTGTTTCAATGATACGGTTGAATTCGAAATATTACGGGGACGAAATTTCGATGTTTTTAAAAAAAAGCCTCGCATCCAGCCAGAGAGAAATCGAAAGTACGCCGCGCGGTAGCAGCAAGCGAGAAGAACGATTTCGTTCGACACGATCGGTTTTTTTTTTTTTGCAGGGAAAATATGATTATTATTTTGTTATCTTCTCGGAGTGTCGCGTTGAAAATTCTATCTCGAACACCGATAATCGTAAGAAGAACGAAGGCGAAGTATAGTCTTCTTTTTTTTTTTCGTCTTGCGGCCGGGTCGATATAGTAGTTCCGACGAGACAAAGTCGATAAAAAAAAACACTACAAACCGTGCGAATCGAACGTCGAGCGCATTTCAATGCGTTATTCTCTTACAGTATTCTTCCACTTTTTTTTTTCACAAATCGTGGTAAAAAAATGTTTATTCGCTAAAATTTCTCGCCGTTTAACGCGCGTTTTCTCCTCCGAAATTATCACGTTCAAACACCAATAATATAATATAGTATCGTGAGATCGCAGTATTCGAAAGCCGTGGTCGATTTTTTTTTTTTGCTATAAAATATATTAATAATAAAGTCTACTAGACACATATCGTCGTATCGATAAATCGTACTTTGAAATTTTTATCCGATTGCCGTGCTCCTCCTCGAGTGTACCGCCGACCGACGACGCCAGGTGCGCGCGGAGACAAAGATAAATGGCGTTCACCTTTTTTTCTTTCTTCTCCTTCGGAACACGCGCAGTATACTTTCAAAACGGATAATCTATTTGAAAATATAGTTATATATATATAAATCATCGAGTAGTGGAAAAATATTTAATGTTTTTTTTTTACTTTATAAGTTATATATTAATATATACCGCGCGCGTAATATTTTAAAATATTATAATGAATAGGCACTGTGTACACGCGAAAGGTATATTTACGAACGAATTCTTTTACGTTTTAATTAAAATACGAGATTTATAATATACGAGACTGCTGCAGTATCGAGATAAATTTCGTTTAAACGAGCGTCTACTGCAGCATATTGTTTTACGAACTTTCGGAAAACGAATAATATTATATTACGCTATATATAAATATTCGACGATTTTCTACGGTGCGGCTTCTCCAAATTCGCTTCGTGCGTCGGGTCGTGAAAATTATTCTCATATATATATATATACTTTCCGCTGTTGATTTTACGGATTTTGAGCGGAGCTCATGATGCGAGTTTCCTTTTTTTTTTTCTACGTCTGTACCCAAAAATTATACCAAAAGGAGCTGTGCTTTAGAGCAGAGGCCCGCGACGCAATGTTTTTTATAATAGCCCCCACACGAAGACGTTAAATTTAAAAAAAATTATTTTGTCCTATTTAAACGTGTATATTTATGGAATATTAATCTAATCCCGCGCGTTAAAAATCGCATTGTTCTACGATTTTACAATTTTTTCGTTTAATTTTTTTCCTAAAAGCAAATTCTTCTACTCAGAAACTTGTGTTTTTTTTTTTTTTTATACTCGTATTTACACGTAAAATAACACTGGAGTGAACTGATATTATGAATTGTATCATATATGTAAAATTAATTTTTTTTTATTAATATGGCCCTCGATTAAAATATGGCCCACGTGCAGGTTAGGAAGGTTGCTAACTCCTGCTTTAGAGAGGTGGTCCTTTTTCGATTTTCTCAAAAGCACCTAAAAAAAAATTACTAATGCGGTTATAGAAACTTGAAATATTCACCGAATATGTAACTTTATACTATATTTGGGTAAAGAAAAAAAATTCAGAAAACAAAAATAATTACTTTCAATTTTGTACTACTTATAGCAATTATATTGTTTGAAATGTATTTAGTTGATAAAAGAGGCGATTTTCGGTGTTTTATAAGGCTTAGAAATTTACAATACTATGTCTATACTACTTCAACTATACTAAAAAAAAAAAAAAAATCTCGAAAATCGTTAGCCACGATTTCGAATTTTTCGACAAAGCGAATCTTATTTTTTTGTGGAAGACCGCGTTTCTTTGTCCGAGTAATTCACTTGAGCGACATCCACGACACCCCCGCGGCTCGCTATCTTTTCAACAAAAACTTTTTAAAACGAGACACGAAATCGATTGTCCAATATGGGTATCGATCTATATAAAAAATTTTCAGGCTACATTTCCTGGCTTTTTTTTTCTTTATTCTTCTTCTCTTTCACATTTGATTAATGACTCGCACCACTCGATTTATAAACAGCACGCGCACAGTTACTGGGCAGTGACTATTTTTTTTTTCCATACTCTTGTGTTCGGACGACATGTTCTTTTGCAGCAACAGCAACAGCAGCAGACTCGATCTATTCCATTTATCATATTTTAGTCCGTCTGATGTGTTCCATTAAAATTTGCTATATATTCGTATAATATGCGCGGCGCGTGGAATACAGTTTTCACGTCGGTTCCGAATTTCCGATAGCGTAGTAAAACGACTATCGAATTTTATAAATAGTGTTTTATATTATATGATTATTCGTAAAATAACTCGTCGAATTCAATAGGGCAAGAAACGTGAAGCGAACATTTTCGTTTTTCCTAATCAACACAAAATGGCGCTATAAATAGTACGCGTATTGTAATGGAATTCTTTGTGCGCGCAGATGATAATTCGGTGAATCGTCTTTATTTTATTTTAATTCGCTGTATAAATACTCGATAATAACGTCCGAATTCTTTATTACATATTACAATGGAATAATAATTTGGCCGATGATAATACGCGGTGTTTTATATGTTCGTCTCAAAAACACACTACAACTCTTTATAAATTGCATTTTCAATCGTTCGATTACGTTTCAAAGAATCGACGGCGGAACGTGTTTATATCAATTATTATCTCTGATAATAATTTATTTCTGATTTCACGGTCGCGTCTATATATATATATTTTTTTTTTAATGCGCAAATCACTACGCACAATAAAATGTGCGAAACGATAGACGTATTTACCATCCGTTATGGAATATATATTTAATTAACATCTTCGATCGTTTAAAGCAGTGGTGGCCAAACGTTTTTTTACCGCGGGCCATAATAAAAAAAAAAAAAATCGTTTTGCCGGGCCTGAAATTTGATAAGCAATGACGTAAACGACGATAAGCCAGAAGAAACTAGGAACTATTTATTTTAATTTTAATACATTATTTTAAATATGAAGAATACGTATACTGTATTTTTTAATTTTTTTAACGTAAATGTAAAATATTATATACACGCAAATATAAGTGCTGTAATGTAGGATACTTTCGCGGGCCGGAGTTGGACCGCGGGCCGTAGTTTGGCCACCACTGGTTTAAAGCGTATAAATATACGGAAATATTAAAAATCGAAATACCACTGCACCTGCAGTTACTGACGATTTTCGTTTCGACGTTATAAGATAGCCGATTAATAGTGCGCGTACTCGAGCAATGATAGCAAGTTTTCTAAAACAAAAAAAAATAATAATAATATCGATCATTTTACGGGTGGTGAGTATTACGAAACGAGAGACGTGATGGCGTATGACGATGAAAAAAAAAAACAATTTTTTCTTATTTCAAACCATTATTTTCGCATTTCAAAACGCGGTTTTACGAGTCGGATTGTTTTTTTAAAAGTCTCTAATGCGGATTCTTATAATT
The DNA here is from genome assembly GCA_032441835.1 of Slavum lentiscoides. Taxonomy (NCBI): domain Eukaryota; kingdom Metazoa; phylum Arthropoda; class Insecta; order Hemiptera; family Aphididae; genus Slavum; species Slavum lentiscoides. Next base: position 4,171,168 of record CM063717.1, on the reverse strand, counting down.
ATATTTCTTTTACGGTTCGTATAGAGTTGAAAACGATTGACTGAAAAAAAAAAACTATTTCATTTGTTTTACCAATCGACACTGTCGGTTGTTTGTAAACGAGTGATCCGCATTTTCATTATATTATAATATCTAAAAAAAAAAATATTCCGAAAAATCTTATTCCGATTTCGAAGGAAATTATTTGTGAATCATTCTAATACTTTACCGCCGCAGTGTTTATGCATTGGAACGATAAATAATGTAATAAAACGAGTGAAATGTTAAAATCGAAAAACTACCACTGTCGCCGACATTAGAGATTCGTCGCCACACTAATCTTGTACACGATACGCGTTGGATATCGACGGGAGTACAGTGCGTCGGCGCAAGCATTCGTATTTGAACAGAAATGAAGTGTGAAAAACGAGCGAGATTCAAAGGCCGTTCACCGAGAAGTGGAAATATTATAGCCTTTGAACGGGTTAAACACTGTATTAGACGCGCGCGGTTAAGAATTCACGTCAATTAATTTGACACCGCCGTCGCGTTACCATAATATAATATATTGTTTAATACCGAAAACAATAAGAAATAGTATGGATATGCGTATAATGTATCAAAGCCAACAGCGGCGTGCTTTCGAGATCTCTCTGCAGGGGAGGAATTTGAAATAAAACGCAGGCGTTTCGTCTTGGTTGGTATCAACGATTTTATTAAAATATTTTAAAGTAATAAACAAATGAAACGTATAAACGTACGAATAGAAATCAAATGGTAATAAACCGCGCTCATCGAAAAACTCGGTTATTTTGATACGCTTATTAGAATTTAGAAAACAGAAAAATCATAATAAACGTCTATTTTCATCGGCCATTTCGACGAGAATTCCTTCGGATTTTATTTCGTTCTTCCCGCTATAACTGTGCGAGCATAGTTTTCGCTGTAAAAATAAAAAAATAACCAATTTTTTTACTCGATAAAATCGAACAAAGACCGACTACCTGTGATGTAAAATTCTTCTAGTGAGATTTCCGGCGTATCTTTACCGCAATATTTTTGTGGGATCGATAAAATCTTCGTCGTAAACCTATATTCTTTAAATAAAGAATTGGTGCAATGTGCTTGACAGCATCGTTAAACGCGTTCGTATAAACTGACCAATGCACAATTGTTCAAATTGACTTTTTGGTCTTGGTGGGAGGAGGATTTAATCCGCCACTGAAAGTTAACACCGAAATATCGAGTACACTAACGGATATTTTTATATAACACAAATAATACACGGTCGCCGATTTTGACTGCACAAATAACGTCATTCGCCCGTCACGGGCATGAGTCGTTTTTAGCGATGTCTTCCGCGTATATTAAGCAAGTTTTTTCAGTTTCTTTTTCCCCCCAAAAAAAAATCTAATACATCAAAAATATCAGGTGATTACGTGTCGGTGTGCACAGGTGTTAGAAAACAGATTCAATCATGGTTATCCGCGAGTTCTAAAACTTAAAATTTGATTACATATAATAATATTTTTGTAATCGTACAGGGTGCGGCAAAGGAACTTGCCGATTTGAAAGGCGAATAAAAGTAAAAAAAACTACACTTATCGTTTTGATTCGTTTTTCTCGTGTTTCCGCGTAATTGGAAATTAAAAATTACACGGTTTTAAAAACAATGTCGGGAAAGCGCCCGTCATTGTCAGTACACTGAATTACTCGATTTCCAAAGTTCCGGTCGACTGTTTCGAGCATATAGCGATGTGTAGGTATGCGATGGCTATTGCTTGGCGAATATCCTCTTTCAAGCTAAGCTCCTTGTGTGTGGATTTACACATATCTCCATAAAAAACAGACACGAAGGGCTAAAAATCAAATGAATGTTTGCCTCATCACGAACGCTTCGTGAAATCGCGTTTAACGTTTACGGGTGGAAAAATGGAGGTCATCGCGAAGAATTCGCTTCAGAAAACGATCGTAATGTCGTAGGACAATTGCACGAGAGCCGAGGAGAATGCGAAAATGGCTGTCCTAGTAGTGTCGATACTTTGTGGTGTTCTCCCTATCCTTCTTTTTTGCACATTTTCAGTTCTTCTTTAAGATGTTTACCAACGAAACAATTGATTGCCGGCCACGAACAGGACTTCGGGTGGGGGGAATACTGAAGTGCGCACGTTAGACGAGCAATCCTCTACGGAAAACGCGCGTTGCTCTTTTGACCAATAGCTCATAATTGCGAATGAGATTATCTCCATCATCGACGTACCACAGATTAGATGAATACAGATGGATACGCTCTTCATATCAATGTAGGCGCACACGACGATATAAATTATTGTGCTGATATTATACAATATTATTGTACAACTTCTTTACTGTCGCAAATAATATTATCATAATAATGGTTATCACATGCCGGTGAAAATTTAACGGAGATTAAGCACCGATTGCTTTTCGTCTTCGTATATGAAACGAGTATATTTGACACGAGACATTATAATATGACACGAACGCCAAACCAGAATTTACTATATAAACAACACAAATAGATTATCACACAAAAGTAATGTTTAAATTTTAGGTAAATAAATTGTACTATCATGCGGTTACACTGATTTGGGGGTTTTCGACGACGTCATTTTTTTTTTTGCTTACATCGCGAGTGATCCATCTGTATACATCTAATCTGTGGACGTACTACACCTTCCTCCAAGGTGCCTCCTTCAAATCAACGAGTTTCGTTACCGCATTTTGTACACGAGTGTGATATAAAAAAACGGCGAAAAAATTGACTTGTTAAAATCGTAACGACGTTCGATTGTACGATTTGCTTAGCTTAAACCATACGTTTTAATAGGATGACCAATAATATCTAAGTATTCGACTGAAAATGTGTACAGGGAAACAGATTCGTATTCAAAAAACGGCACCATAGAATATTTAAAAATCGGTATATTATTTAACAAAAATATAAAAGCGTAGTGAATTTATATGTATGTATATATACACGTTATACGAAACGTCCAAGTGTATTTCTCGTATAATAATTAACTTTTGACATTGACAAACAAGCATTTGCAAAATCAATATTGATATTATATTAAAGTCGCAATTTTTTTTCTTTCTTGCCAAGAAAAGTAAGTAAAGAAAAGAAAAGTACACTATTATCCTAAAGGCGTATTAGCCGTATAGTTCGTTTTCGAATTAATATCTTATTTGAATCAAACTGGCAAAATCACTTAAAACGTTTATACATTATACCTACTTATTATCAGAGTATTATTTCAAAAGTAATAAGAAAACTAAAAGGAATTACTGACAATACGCCCGGTGCGCGCGGTTTAATATCTGATCGATACGCAGTATAATATTATTATATTAATAGCTCGTCTGCGATATATTTTTTTTCTTCGCCGTTTCACTTCTGCAGTGCGTATAAAATTACGCGTATTAAATTTTATTCTACGTAATTTTATTTTTATTTTCCTAAGTATACGTAAACATTAAAAAGTTATACAGCGTTGTAATAATATAACACTATAAAAAGATTATTATTATTTAAAGTACTACGTAAATACTATAGTTTTAGATGTGTATTTGAATTTACTACTGAAAAACGTTCTCTTTTTCTTTATAATATAAATTAAAATATTTTTATTGTCGTGAAAACAAATCGGCCGGCGGGATATCGCGGAAACTAACAGAAAATTTTTAATATATATATCGATAACGGTAAAAACGGTATTTTATTTTTTTAAACGATTATAACGACAAATAAATTATTACATATAAATACCGTATTAAAAAAAAAAAACATGTACGCGCGACGAGTATATATTGAAAAATACAAAACACCGACGAATTTCTATTGATCAAATATTATAAATCGATTAATGAAATCATTCTGAATATAGTTTTAAAACGAAAACACTCGAGTATTTACTGCGTAAAAACACTGAAACCGCGGTATGACGCGCTTTCGAAATACGTAAAATTTTTTGAGCGAAAAATTGATGTCATTATACACAGATTCGGTCGAATAACATCATAATATATCATTCGGAATATAGTAATAACAATTTAAAAAAAAAAAAAAAAATTTTGACGCGGGACGAGAGTCGAGCGTGTATAAATAACAAAATTTAAATATTCAAAAACCACGAGCGGCGGAGATAAAAAAAAGTATAAATATATATAAACACACTGGAATCTTTAATATTAAATTATAATATATACCAGCTTTCGTATATATTATAATAACGGTTGAAACGCGTATTATTATTACGAAACATTAAGGAGATCAGAAACGCAATTTTTCCTGTGGAGTATTGCAATAATTTTTAAAGTGTGCAGCATTCACGTTGTGTGTGGAAAAGTGAACGGCGTAATATGATCAGTGTAAACGTTGGCGAGAACTCAAATTGTTTCGTATTTAAATATTATTCAGATATATTTTATTTGGATATTAATTTTATTTATTATTCAACTCGGAGTTTCTTAAACGCGACATTATGATTTCTGACGACCAAATGTCGCGCCGAATTTATAATATTACGAATTACAAATGTCGACTTATAGTGTAGCGCGGTCGCGAATAGCGTATAGTAAAAATATTGTGGAGACTTTCGAGAGTCCGCAGTTTGAAGGTTTTAAATTTGATATTTACGAATACAGTATTAAACTGTTATTTATTTTTTTTTAAAGCTTTTCTGGGTTATTTTATTAATTATACACGCGACGAAATGTATAATAACAGAGACGAGTCTTTTTTGAAACGTCGATTTTTTTTTTTTTTGGTGCCTATTTGAAATAATATTACTATGTTTTTTATTTTTAAAATATTCGTATTCTACATAATGCGATTTCAAACGTCCTAAAAAAAAACCTTCCGAACCTCCTTAGATTATTAATTGATATTTTTTTAAATTTTGAAAATATGCGTATTCGGTGTCGGCCAACCGTCATAGAACGAAGTATAATATTATATAAATGGATCGATGTAATATAAACTCTATTCGATGTTATCGCGGTATATACGCTTTCGTGACGTTAAATTAACGGAAATATCATTTGTTTATTAATTACAACTGTGTTAAAATGTTAATAATTCGATCGAACTTATATAATAAAACAGTAATATTATATCGAGTTATATACGTTTAACTTGATTAGTATTTTATTTCGAAATAATAATGCAAAGCGATTTTCGTTTTATCTGCAGGACGAATATCGAACATCGTTATGATTATCGGTATATTTATTTTCAAATAATGTTTAAACGTACAAGTTAATTCAACTCTGTAAACGTACATTTATTTTATTCGAACGATTTTCGAGATTAATGAGCGATACGTTTTTTTTTTTTTCATATTCCTATTTTAAAAAATCCAAAACAATTGCATTTGAATTTCGAGTGTCTAGGATTGAATCTCCGCGGTTTTTCATAGTCGTTCGAAAACGAATCACTGCTCGTGTACTTACAATTTTCAATTAAAAAAAAATAAAAATCTGCCGCACGTCGGTGTACTTTTTCTGTTTGAAAAACAAAAGCGATTAGGATTGCCAACTGTTAAAATGTAAAATGTAGAGGACAGTTCCGGCATTAAGTTTTGCGAAGCTCTGACTCCGTGGATGCAAACAAAAAAAAGTCATCATCCCTTTTACTGTGATTGAATACCAGACCTTCCCTCTTCCGCTGGCCGTGGTATTTTTTTTTTTTAAGCTATTTTTTCATGGACCTTAAATTATAACGTCTATTTATTGAAATGTAAGATATTCCTACGTAAAGTTTAAAGCGTTTTCGGACGTAGGACAAATCAAATAAATGCAGGACTGTCCAGTGTAGGACGGTTGGCAACCCTAAAAGTGATCGCTGTATAAAATCAACGAATTTTCTAGCTCATATATTCAGAATCTAAAATAAAAAGGTTTTCGCGAAATTGTCGAACGAAAAATAAAAAGGAAATAATCGTTAACAAAGGTTTATAATACGCGTACAATATAAACGCGATCACATTATGTAAGTACGAATTTTCGTAAAATTTCCAAACGCGAGACTGTACGCGTTATTCCGGATGAATAATTGATTACACTGTTTATAAGCTATACGGATAAAACGCTTCTTATGACGCCGTTTACGCGTTACTTACGGCGGGCTACCAACGGAGGAGTATATTGTAATGAACGTCGAACCAGATGGGCGTTATCAACTTCCATTTGAAGTTACGAATACCTACTAAATAATTCAAAACGCCATAAACCAATTGACAATTTATCGGCTTTGAAACTATATAATAATAATAGTAGTTGGATGCGTCTTTAACAGAAAGTTTCGGCGTGGAGATAAAGTCGTAGACAATGATGGTAATTTTACGATAAAACATTTTAGCAGACGCGCGATGGAATATTATACTCTCCACTCGGTACAATGGGCGTGTTATCTTCTGAAAATATAATATTATCACCGTCGTCGTCGCCGTACTGAATGCCGGAAAACATTTTATAGTAGTACGTTGTTTAAAATGATTTCAATATTGTATTATTTTTTATTTTTTTATGATAATTTTATTTTATTTTTTAAATCTTGCCGACAGAAAAAATTATACTTTTTTTAGGTAGACTCGATTATATTTGTTAACCGCGGGTTCTTGTATAGGTGTTCATGTTTCTTTTGAAAATATCTTCTGTCGAAACATTAATAATATTGTTGTTCATTATACTTTACGATCCTTGAAAAGTCTAAAATTTAGTAAATAAAATAATTGTTTACCGACTGAAATAAACTCGAATCGATTTCAATTAATAAAAATATAATTTATCGTATTTCTGGATTAATATTGGAAAAAAATCAAATAATAATAAATTACTTACATTGTTATTGTTGTTGTATTTTTCGGAAACGTCCATGTTGACAATTTTATTTTGACGTTTTGAAACCACGGTTACACATCTTCAGAGAACGTGGTACTCGTCTGACTGTCGTGACTACACTGAGCGGTCCGCTCGTTTCCGACTGGTATTTATACGCCTACCGGCCACGCCCTCTGTGTCGTGTCGCAGCGCTGTCCGGTGGCTATTTTCTTTTCCAATTCTTTTTTTTTTTTTTTTACGCTCCACGCACGCTGTTTTTCTTTTTCTACATCTGCATTTAAGTATCGGATCATTAATGGATTTTTCTTCCTGGTTGTTATTCGTTTATGTGGATTTTTCATTATGGGCGTTCGTGTTTGTTGGCCGTTTTCTTTCTTTTCGTTTTTTTTTTTTTTACTTGACGAATTATTGGTTCCCACGCAATACTAATTTTCCACCTACCTTCTCTGTTAAAATTTTCCGGAAATTTGTCTATTTCTATTGCTACCATAATCATTCGTTTCTCGTAATTCGTTTCTTTGTTTAATGTTTTTCCTTTGCCGAAATCAATATTGTGTCCTTTAAAGAAACGAAAATAAAGAAAACGGCCAATAAACACGAACAGCCAGAATGAAAAATTCACATCAGCGAATAATAACCAAATGCTTTAATGATCCGATACTTAAATACAGAAAAGGAAGAACAGCGTGCATGGAATGTAAAAAAAAAATAATAACGGGAAAATAAAATAGTCACCAGACAGCGCTACGAAACAATACATAAAGGGCGTGGCCGTTAGCCGCGTAAATACCAGTCGGAAACGAGCGGACCGTTCAGTGTAGCGACGACAATCAGACGTGTACTACGTTCTCTGAAGATGGAACCCGTAACGGTTTCGAAAGGTCAGAATAAAATTATGGGTACTTCCGAAAAAACATCAACAATAGCAGTTTAATCCATGAAAACTTTAATAAATTCGTAATAATTATATTATTTAGTAATTGAATTGAAATATACATTACAAGAACCCGTTGAAATAATAGTGGTTTAATTGTTAACGTATTTGTTAAACTTATCATAAATTATTGTTGAAAACAAAGGAACGCGTTTTGTTTTTAATATTTCGTTTTATATCATTGTGTAGCACTTGTCTTTGGTACGCTTCGATGTAACACGAATAAATTTTAATTTTTTTTCTGATTGTCTTAATAACCGATAATCGGAGACACGGCAATATTGGAAATATCGTAAGTATTTGAGTATTGTCTGAAAACCTAATCGCCACGACAAATACTGCGAGCGAAGTCTCAACTTTAGTAGAAGTAAGAATGTCCGTACTTTTGAACTTCTTTAAAAAAAAAAACTATATACAAATTGAATAAATTTTAATTTTTTCTGATTGTCTTAATAACCGATAATCGGAGACACGGCAATATTGGAAATATCGTAAGTATTTGAGTATTGTCTGAAAACCTAATCGCCACGACAAATACTGCGAGCGAAGTCTCAACTTTAGTAGAAGTAAGAATGTCCGTATTCAAAAGAGTTCACGACGACTTGTCCTCCGTTTTAGTATAGTCGTTTCCCGGACTTTAAATTATGTGATTTTTTTTTTTACGGGGCTACGTAAAACATAACGTTTCTGCGTGCCACACATCTATCACGGTCGGACAAAATACGAAAAGTAAGTATCCTTGATACGCGATATACGACACATTCATTTTGAGCTTTTTTGATACACGATACACTCCATATTTCGTAGAAATGATACAAGATACTTTTAACAATATCCTCATATTATTTTACGGTCGAAATTGTTGTCATTTATTATTACGAATTTTTTTTTTTTTTGCAGAAAATTACAAAGTATTGAATATTTCTCATTATAATGATAATTAATAATAACGATATTCAAATTAAACAATATATTAAGTTACACGACTAGATAACGATACTTTTATGTAAATAAAAATGAAAATATTTAAACTTATTATATAAAAAAAAAACTATAATTTTCTTGTTAACAGATATTAACCAGAGATATAAGAACAAAAAAAAGATTAAATTTTACCTTTAACAACAATACCGTATTGTATATAAGTGATTATATGTACTCGGGGTCGTGTTTTAAAATCCTGCAAAATAAACGTAATTATAATAATATTAAAAATAGCTGATATTTATCTACATAAAAAATAATTTTCACACTGTAAAACGTTTTACGTTTTCACGGTGATTTATTTTTTATTTTTTGACGTCTTTTTACGTGTAAAAAGTATATATTGGAGCTCTCGGAGGAAAAATATATATTGATACACGATATACAGTTGTATTATTGATACGCGTGTATATGTTGTGTAATATGTTCCTGTGATTTTTGTCTAACATCGGTGAACTCTAAAGACCCGGGCGAGCTCAAAACTTGGATGACATGGGCCGTAAATAACGTGACACGAAAGACAAGCCGAACAATAATTTCGAGAAGAAAAACAATTTTCCACTTCGTACGCGCGCGCACGTCTGGTGCGAAGTAAAATCAATTTTAAGGTGTTTGCCGATTTTCATATTTTTTTTTTTTTTTGGAAAATAAAATATATGTGATAATATTCACGTTGTACTCCACAAGAATATAAATCCTGCACGATTTGGTAATATTGTATACTACTGACTTTACGCCATAAACAAATCGTTTATATTACGCATACGAGATATGCGTAAAAAAAACATATAATTTTTATAACGTATAAAAATGATTTAAAACACATTCCATAGACGTTTGTGTAGTAATAAAATGTCAAAGACGCGCATATTATTACCGCGTAAATTAAAGTATATTGCGGTAATAATCGAGTACGTTAAACGTTATGAACGCGTTTATATACCTAATACACTTTATTCGAAAAGCCTCTAAATTGATATTGTTGAATTATTTTATGATTTCATAACATATTCCGTATAGCAGCTATATACGCATCACGCGATTAAGAATAAACGCGTGTTTAACTAGCTATAAACGATCAAAGTTTTTTTTTTGTTATGCGAAAGGTAAATCGGTAAAAGTTTTCGCGATTATTTATCGTATCCTGCGCCGCGACCTATAATCTACTTGATGTTTTTAAACTTGGAACTCTATAAATACAGTTTGTTAATTGTTTTGTAATATTCAATTCTGATAGTTATCTAAAATTTAAGAAAGGAAAACGTATTACCGCTCAATGATTTCTTACAGAACAATATTTGTTTTGCACGTTATATAGAATGATTAATACATTCATTTATAATACGGATTACACTATGTAATATTATAAAACAAGAATTACTATTAATTAAGATTTATTTACATAACAATGAGCGCGTGTTGTGTGTAAACTGTCCTGATTCGCTTACGACATAAGCTTGTATGGCTCGTTTTTTTTTTTTTTACATGTAATTGCTGTGATAACTTTGGGGAAATTAAACGGAACGAGAAGGAGAGACTTTGATATTAATAAATGATAACAAAGTAGGGCGGCCAATGTGGTTAGATAATAACGGGTCACAAAGGAACTCCGTGTTAATCACCCGGTAATAATTCAACAACAGTAATCGTGTGGAGTACCGGGATCGCTTTAAATGAAGACGGCAACACTTAAAAATTTACGCTAGACGTGTTGAACGTGACGAGAGTGAGTATACCAAAGGATTTTTGGGACGTTCGCGTTTTAATATACAGGGCGAACGATTTCAATGATATTTCCGTTTTAATGCCTTTTAATAATCGTATAATCCCTCGAACGATTCACCACAAATCATTTAAATGTGTTGAACAGGATTACGGTGATTAATTCGAAACCCACAGCGAAAACGTAGTCGTTGAAAAAGCGTTAAACACACGAAACGCGATATTCGATAGCCCCACATAATCTTAGAATGACACCTAATAAATGTCATAACCGCACATTTACAAGGATTTAGTGTTAAACCTAATGTTTTACATCCTTTCTAGAAAAATATATATAATGATATCGACGTCGTTTTGAAAAAAAGATAAACAGTTGCCAGTAGAATTTAATTTCTATATGACATTTTCATATCATCCGTAAAACAGAGTAAACTACTATGCAAGACAGTGACATTGACGTATACACTGTGACAAACAAAACAAATAAAAGAGGTGATAAATGGGCCATTTTGAGGTACACCGGGATATCAACTTTAACCCATTTGTGTCTATTACGCAAAAAAGATGCGAATCATGAGAGAGAAGATGTTCACCAGAACCAGGTGCAATCAAAACTTTTAGAACAACATTATGATTACGGATTTTAACGCGAAATCTGTGTAAATGACATCAACTCGTGAACATAAAGGTTCCCGAACACAAAGGTTATTATAAGGACTTGATTGCGTATAGTTGTGGAAGTTCTAGATTGAAATCCGTGTTGTTCGTTAATAAAAATATTGTTGAATATATATATGTAAAGAGAACTACGACGATTCAATAATAATTAGAAATTGCATGTGCGCGACCTGGTTTAGGTACGAGAAAACTATGTTTTAACATCGAACGCAACATCTATGGATAACGTCCAATTCGATAGACTTCAGCTGTAATAAAAATTCGGGACCGACAAGAATTGCGTGAGGTAGACAATTCACGAAATCCATTATTAGAGGTAAATCGTGAGGGGAAATACCTATATAATACATTATAGCGCGGATTTATTTTCTCTCAAAAAAGCCAAAATGCATTGTGTTAATATTCTCATAAAAATTTCGAAATGTACTTGCTACCACGATGTTATATTAATATAATAATATATACTCTTAAAATCGAAACACGCACTTGAATGCAAAAAAAAATGTTTTCGTTTTAGATTTTCGATACTGTATATGAGTGAAAAATATGAGGAAAACATAAGTATCAACCTGTATACGGTTCATTTTCAGAATCACTATATACGGTCTACGTCTAATTGACAGAATCATTGGTAAACCATATAAATAAACGTAACGAAAAAAAAAAATCGAAATAATCGCTGAATCGCGGACAAAAAAAAAAAATAGACTGGGAAAGATCCAACGTTCTTCTCTTTCAAAAAAAAATTTTTTTTTCGTTTTATGCAAATACACACCTATTTAAATTCGTTATTCCGTACCTATATAATATATTTATACATGGAATGTACAATTTTTTTCACGTTTATATATACGACCGTTTTGTCGCATCAGATTTTTATTTTTGAATACGACCACGCATTCAAATGGAAAACGCAATATATATTTGAACAGTACACAACGTGGGTGGTGTTTTTGTTTTTACGCCGCGGCTAACACATAAACGCGATACTTTTAGTGTTAAATTATACGACAATGATGTGTTATATTCGTATTTATAAATATTTTCTCCTCGTTCGAATAAGAGAAAACACCGGGGCAGCGTGCGTCTGATGCCGTTTGCACATACGCTTCGCTCACCTCGACAAAAGTCGTTGTTATTTCCATTTCTGAATGTAATTATGCATTTAAAATTTCCGTATATGATTTCGAGCGGAATTTAGCGATTTATTATAATCGCGAATTTTTTCGATTTTCTATACGTTTCCGAGACGTAACACTTTTCATTCATTCGGAACGCCAGTTTCGAACGATTTCGTTGAATTATTTAACGTTTCCGAACCAAAAACGAATAAGCCGGAAATAAATATAGAAATCGTCCGTTCATATAACGATTTAACGTAATTCGAGCGCAAAACGCTTATATAAATTTATAAAAAAAAATTCGCTAGTCGCCTCGAGTTTGTGCAGTCGTTTTATTTTGGATTGTTTTGAATTCGGAAGCAATGGCGATTCGTTGTATTGGAAAAAATGATTCCTCACATGATTTCTGTGACAAAATCATAATGTGATTTTTGAGTTCTGTAAAAATGTAATGAATCACTTATGAAAGCATTTTTCAAAAAAATGGTCCAATGACCAAACAGAAACTCTAACTGACGCGTACAACTGCGGCGACGGACAACATCGGCTATGACCACATCCATTTCTTGTATTATACTTGCAAAAATTTCAATACAATATAATATTCAATATACTGATAGCTTTATGTAATGTTTTCGAAATTCGAATAATTCATCTGTGGCCCGATTATCACTGTGTGATAACACTGATAATAGTTATCAATGGTAACTATCAAGAACCATCTAGAAATCCATCGTCACGGAACAACTCACTTGGGACCAAGCAGGAAATCAAGCAGGCGATCCAGCGGCGAAACAAGCGTTATGCGCGCCGGGCTTTAGTCTACATAGGTCACGCGTCATTATTAATAATTATTTACAAAAAAAAAAAACCGTGGAAATTAAAAAAAAAAACCCCCGTGCAGAAATTGACGTCGTAGAAACGAATTTGGTAATATTGTTCGCGGAGAAAGTGACTGCAATCACTTACGTACGGTCTTATTTCTCGCGAGAAAACAAATCGAATTTCACCGAGTGCACTGCTCGAAATTATTCAACGAGTACCTACCGTTCGTTCGACTTGCACTACATTACGCGCAGTCCCGCGTTTCTGTATATAACACATATTATTTCGTCGTATTTGTGTTATGTGAAAATTAATCGCCGAAATACGAGCGAAATGTACGTATACTCGACGAAACACGAATGAAATTGTATATCATATAATTCGTATATATACTATATGTACATAAAAGTCGTTATAAATAATATCTTTATGTACCGTGTGTGAAATCGTCTATACGCGCTTCTAACGTGTCTACAGTGTAAAACCGTGGCTAACTATCTAGGTATGACGACAGGTTGTCAAAATTGCGACTCGGTCTGCGCATCCATGGAAAAAACAATAATATCGTATTTTTTCCATGGAACTGGCACCCGCCGTGTAAATTGACCTTATAACGTTAAATTAAATGATAAACACAACGCAAAACCAAAAAATCGTGCACAAAATTAACAAGTAATATGATAAAAACTTTTTCTTCTATGGAAGTGTTACCAATTCCATAGAAGAAAAAATCATACCTGCGTATCACAAATCTGTTGTCATACCTATAGACATTTAGCTACGTGTAAAACGCTATATGTATATGTACGCACGGCCGGATTTAGATATGTGGTGGCCTATGGGCGGAATATAATGTCGCGGGGGCCCCAAAAATAAATAAATAGGACGATACATGTTTTGCTTATCAAATAACATTAAATATTGTACCTATACTATTTTTCTTATTTAATTTATTCGAATATAAACAATCAAAACGGGTAAGTAATATCATATTAAGGAATTGCGTTATAAAAATACGAATTGGTAAAAAGAAATTAGTGACTTGAGCGTAAAATTAATAATAATAATAATATGTATTTAAAACTAAATGCCCGCAACTTTTTTTTTTATTTTATTTTTACAAAAATCTTCTATTACACTGTACCCGTTTGTTTGATGGAAATTTGAGTTTAAACAGAAAAAAATATATTTCCATTTTTTATTATCCGTAATCGTAAAATAATTATTGCAAAAGTGTGGGGCCCCGAATTTATGGGGGGGGGGGTCATCGGGCTACAGCCCCCACTCAGCTCTCCCCTAAATCCGTATGTACGCGTCTTTACAGTAGTTCGAGGCGCTTTTTCAAATTACAATTCAATATCGAATTTCAAAAAAAATTTATATACCTAACGGTTTTTTTTTTAATCGCGGATGGGATTAATTCGATAAAAACAACTAACTGTCTCGTTCGTTGTTTCCTACGAGTTTCGGTAATAAACTTATACGCGCCCGAGCATAGGCCCTCGTAATACGATTTATAAAACGCGCGACCTTCGCGCAATCGAATTTGGCGTTTGACAATCCGCTGTACGTGTACAGTACAATTAGAGTTTCGAAAAGAAAGGGGGGAAAAAAAGACACAAAACTAAAAGGTGTGCTACTCGGAATAACAAAAAAAAAAACGGACCGAACGGATTAAAAAAAAAAAACCACAATCCGTTATCATATCGTATTTCCCGTTTTGTCCGCGTGATGGATATATAGTGGATATATACACTCGGGGAAACCGAAATACTTTTCGTACAATTCCGTTAATAATATTTAACGAACGTATTATCATCGTCGTCATCCGTTTAAATCAGTAAAACACACCTCGTACAATATAATATTGTTACCGAACGGATTTATTACGTCTTCGTCATATTATACTTTAATGGAATAATATTGTTAATAATGCTTAGCGGTTCGGAATATTAATACTTCTGTATTGTAGCTGGTAATCGGAGACGGCCAGCACTACTTCGCCAATATACACGTATAATAACTCGGCGTATACGTTACGCAATAACGAACACAAAACGATTTCGAAACCGGAAAAACGCGCCGTTAATGAAATATTTCCGGTAGATTAATAGTGGAAATTATCTCGGCGTTTGTTCGAAGAAAACAGTAAAAAATCGATTTCGTCTTTGTATCGTATATTTCTACATTAGTGCCGCGATCACGCGTGTATTGCGTGAAACGACTTTTCTGGATTATGAACCTCCGACCCGGTTCGGAATAGAGATATACGCATATACACGTCGTCTGTTTCAGTTTCTGAACGCCTTTTTTTTTTCAATTATTATTAACCGTTTCTAATGGCTCGACCCGTCGCGCGTATATTATTTGGAAATATCTGGTACCGTACGAAATGCATTTTATTTGTGACATTTCAGCGCGACCGAGAAACTTTTTTCCCGGACTCCGAAACCCGAATAGTCCAGTTCAAATAGTCGAGTGAGATGAGTTTTATCGTTGACTATGACAAAAACCGTATGCGGACAGAGACGGAATTATCATCGAATCGTGCACTTGGAAAGTCTTTCGATTATCGCGTGAACTCAAAACAGTACCTCCGAGTATAAAACCGCGTCAACGTCGGAAAAATATTATACGCAGGACTCGCGCGCGCGAACCCGGTGAAGTCGGGAGCGAATTTATGATGGGGCTGATGGGGCTCCACCGAAATGTCAGGAAATTTTTTTTTTTATTTATGCCCCATAGGATGTAATAGTTTTGTTATAAAAATTATGAAAACAACGTTTTTATCGTTTACACGACGACGTAAAGGAAATGCCGCAGAAATGCATATTAAATGCCTATATGCTATTCAATTTAAGAATATACACCGGAACGCGCACGTTGAATGAAAGCCGGAACAATGCTAGACCCCCTCCCAGGCGGCTAATAAGTGCTCTGTCATTGGCTGTTGCTGTCGGCAGCAGTCGGCTCACGACGGTTTTCGCCAATCAGAATACCGATAGAACCTCACCCGCGCGTAATGAACCGATTTCCGTCCGCCGAAAACTGAATAGCACATAATAGTTTTTAATAGGTTGAGAATTTAGTAATTTTTTTTCATTTTAAGATTAGAATTTAGAAGTAACTCAACGACGATATAACTCAGCCCCCTCTCCCTAAATAAAAAAATATCAAAATACGCCCCTGTCATAACTAACGAACCACGCGATGGATTTTCGGAGAGCAAAACTCTATTTCCTCATTACCCCCGTCCCCTACGACCCGTTTACGTCGCAGCAGTGGTCTGAAACGGCAATTCGCACCCACCTGGTACGCCGGTTTGTTGTAACCGTCCGGTCTGGTCTTGGGATCCCTGTCCAGGAATATGCACGCGGTGTGCTGGGCGCTGGAGAACGTGTACGTGACCTCGCCGTGTCTGGCGAGCACGGGCAGGGCGAGCAGCACGATTAGCACCCACGTGACCATAATGGCGGACGACGCGTTCCGTTCGGTGCGCACGTATATGGACGCGATCGGGTGGACGACGGCCAGGAACCGGTCCAGCGACATCAGGACCAGCGTGTAGACGCTGGCGTACGCGGTCACCACGATCAGGTACTGGACCATCTTGCACCAGACGTCGCCGAACGGCCAGTACGGCAGCATGTAGTCGACCGCGGTGAACGGCACGCAGAACACGATGAACAGCAGGTCGGCGAGCGCCAGGTTGATGATCAGCAGGTTGGTGGTGCTGCGCATCTGTTGGTTGGCCATCACCACGATCACCACCAACAGGTTGCCGAGCAGCCCGACCACAACGATGATGCCGAACAGTATGGGCACGGCCAGCGACACGATGCTTTCCACCTGCGGCAGAACATTTAAAAGGTATAGCCAGATCGAACGTGTTCAACAGAAAAAAAAAGGGTTTTGCCGCGGGGTGTTGTGGTTTTCTAGATTGCGGATACGTACTGATAACAGAATATGCTATTTTTCAATTATTATTCCATGGAACAAATTATTATTTCATGGAACGATAAACAATTTCTTGCTGAGTAGGATAGAAGATACGGTTTTAATATTGCTGTCTCTCTTCTTTATTTAGGAACGCTGCCCGCTACGCATACTGTACACACGTGGCCTATCCATTATGTATTATCTATGGTCAAAACGGCAATTTAAATTTTTACTCGGGGAAAAAAAGGCGCACAAATATTTTTAAATATTCTAGATTCGCTTATGCCCAAATCTATCACATATTTATTTTGTTTTTTTTTTTTTTTTAGAAGGGACGTTTCCCTGAAGGCTCGGAAATAAACTTCCACCCCACCCTCCCAAACCAATCACACCGTACAAACAACACTGTACAATATATAGTTTTCGAAAGTGCCCAAAAATAACATTTCCCTTATAATACAATATATTCTATGGAATACACGTTCAACGATATTATATGTTTAACATTTTTTTTTATCAACAGTATTAGTCGTTTTTATAGTTTTCTTTTTCGTATTAAAATACGATTACACATTTTAATGTCATTAATTGTTATTCCGAAAACGTATTCGGTCTGACAATTATTTTCAAGACGACCGTTTCGTTATAATTTCACGCATCCGTGCACGCGCCTTCGGTTTTTAATCTTTTTTTCCTTTTCCGTAGCGGTTAGAGTTACAACATGATTCGCAAGGAGAGAATCGAATTCGTCTGTTTTCGTTTTTGATTTTTCGCAATATTATTCCACGGGGCGACAGCGTATGTGGGACTGATTACTATATACGTTCATATCGGCTCAACACGGCTTAGGACGACGAGAGGACGTAAACGGGTTAAATCGTCGCCACGTTAATCGTACTAAAGAACATTTTATTTTTCTCGAAAAGCGTTTTTCGCCGTGAATCGTCTTGTCAAAAAATTTCGTGTCCACTAACACGGTAAGAGTGAATTATTATTGAAATTAACGTTTACGCGACGCTATAGACGATCGCACGGCGCTCAGGATAGGCAATTGTGTTATAAGACGCGCGTTGTTGGTCCACCACTTAGCCACATATATTATACAGAGACTAACTAAAACGGGCTATTTTCAAATTTTAATGATAAAATAAAAAGCGAATGGAATAATTAATTATAAATGCGTATCAGAACGAAGTGTCGTGACGCGTGACATCCTCGAGGCGATCACAATCTCTTCTCGAGTGTCCTTCTAATAATGGTTTTCCGTAATCGTTGTAATGTTCCAAAGAGTCCAGGTTAGTACGGTTTTTTTTTCAGGCGTACGAGAATGCGATTTTTTTTTTCTCAATCAGAACTTGATCGTAACCTTTAAAGTTGAATTGAACGCTGCAGAATGGCTTGTTACTATTGTTGAATAAAATTTTAAAAAGAAAAAACGTTTTTTTTTGTCACTCCGCCGTTCCGCGTTCATACTAAATCGATGGTGTTGTGTTCAAATCAAATAACGTTTACTGCAGTGAGCATTCTTGTGTTTAACGAATACGAGTAAAATCGAAACGAAAAACAAACTTCGCACATTAAACGTATACGGTCGGTGACTTAAATCCGTGAACAGATTAGTGAGAGGACACTTTGCACTAAACGGATTGTAAAATTTTTAGAGTTTCAAAACAATCGAGTCGACCGCGTTCATTGTGTAGCTCTGATACGTTTATATAATGATTTTTTTTTTTTATACAAAATTGAATTATTAAAAAAAAAAAAAAAAGTCAACGGGGTATAAAAATTCGAATGATTCGTGTGTCAGGAAATTTTACCGGCCAATAAACCTATATATAAACACGTGTTCACAATACGCATTACGCAGTTCTTGGAGGACCACGAGAAATTCGATAATTTGTGGTCGATTCCGCCGAATTTATATCGTGTAATAACGACACGAGATAATTTGAAATTCGTTAATAAATTAATGTTTATAAAGTCGTTTAAACTTTAAATTAGAGTCCCGTTTCCTGTACGGACACGACAGTGTAAACGCGTTATCGCACGAATCCGTACACTATACGTTCGTGCGCACTATTCTAATTTATATATAAATATAAATTATATTTGAAAAAAACGTGTGCGTTTCGAAAATACGCGTTCTACCAAAAAACCAGAGTAAATTAACATAATTATAACGATTAATTTGTACAACAATTCTACGACAATATCTGTCACGTGGCAACAGTGTACATATACAATTTAAAAAAATCGATATCCGCAATATGGTTCTGCAGTTTGGGTAAAAATTACGAGAACAAAATATTGGCGAAAATAGGTGATTGGAAAAATTCGACCGATATCTATAATATATAAGGTTACTGCGTACGTGCGTCTGCTTTCGAATTAATATACATTTTTATATAGGCACAGGTGTCAAATAAAATAGTCTAAAGACGCGTGTGTTTTTTTGTATTTGGCCAGAATAAAATGGTCGAATCGAATACTATACGTACTATTTCTTTTTTCTTCTTCTAAAATTCATCGAATTCGTCGACACTTAAAATTTTTCTTTTATAATAATGGAAACCGCATCGTTGTAAATTATATTTCATCACACGTATTCCGAACGAAACGAGAAACGATATAATATTATATTGTTTTTGAGAGTAGTGTGTTTTAGGTGCACTGCGAACAATAGCGGAGTGAATAATGCCTTAGTTTTGCAAAAGCGTGTTTTTTTTTCAAACACTTTTTCGCGCAAAAAACATACGGTCGAACGATTTTTCCACGCGTTCCGGTATAGAAAACCGTATCTACATTCTACATATAAAGTCGGTCCGACACGTCTTTCAATTTTTCCAGTAGTTTTCTAGAGTGTGGTTGAAAAACAACACGAAAATTGCAAAAAAAAAAAAAATACTTCCTTGTAAAATATAATTGTCGACATTTATTCGTTCCGGATACAAATTGTTGTATTTTTTTCTAAGAGATTAAAATACACGGCACGCTGTTACCGTTTTTTGAAAAAAAAAAAACAACTATTTATCGCGTATTGTTTTCAAATTGTAAAAAAAATTAATAAAACTCTAAATTCTCTCTCTCTCTCTCTTCAACTCGTTTAAGCCGATAATATAATTTTTTTTTCTTTTTTGCGGTTAAATAGGTGTCTTTCGTCGGCTAATTTATTGGGGGGTTTTAAATCTAAAGGATAACACTGAGAAACGCACACGCGAAATGTGAATATATTGTTTTTCGCGTATTATAATCGATTTCGGTCGTTTTATTTTCCGAAAATATATTAATACGGTGGACTTGACGTTTTCGCCATCATAATTATTACACACAATACGTGCGCGGCGTTTGTGGTCAAAACTGCAGGGTTCGCTACAGCCTGCCGGTCGTTATAGCGCCAACCCGGTCGTTGCAGTCGCGACCGAATTCGGGAAAAAATTTAACGTCATAACGATCGTTTCGAATTTGAAAAAATTATTATTATTTTTTTAAACACTAAAATTTTTAATTTTAAAACACATATCTCGGGTACAAAAAAAAACCGATTATTTTCTCGCGTTTAATCAGACGCGCACTATATTATTATATTAAATCATTTTGATCGTATCTATATATAAACGAATAAATGAAAATTGATAATTAAAAAAAAAAAAACATTGGAGAAAACTAGTTTTTTTTTGTTTGTGGGGGAGGGCGAATAACTATAAATATATATTTGCAGTCGACAATTTTATTTCGTATTAAAAATAAAATATTTATACGTGTATAACTTTCTTATATAAAATACGAACTGCAGGGCACGTTATATATTATAATTCGTATACGCTTATTATTAATAATTTACATAAATTTGCTCTAATGCCCAGACGGTATTATATATAGGTATATATGTATTATATTATACATCAGTGAACACAACCACTATATTATATACACGCGAAATGCCGCAAGCCACACCCCACTATAAATAATTAAGTTAGTATCGCCGCGAAATCTCTTGCTGTGGTCACTATTCCTACGATTTAGAGAATCAGGCAATTCGTATATGTGTATGCACATATTTTCTGGTCCGAGAGACGATATGCATCGGGCCTATACAGCGAGATACCTATATATATATATATATATACTGTTCAGCGTTCCGGACATCCCTTTTATATTAACATATTATATATTTTATAATACACGTATACGTATTAATATACATAAATGTCGGTAAAAATATTACTTAAAAACGAAATGCTCTATACATTTTTTTTTTTTTGTTCCAAAACCAATAATAATACATAAGAAACTGGGTTAGGAAAACAGACATATAATATATAGACCCGCGATTAGAGAAAGAAGTACGGAGCAAAGATATATGTGCGAGAGAGAAAGAGCCGTTTGAGGTTTTTTCGTGGATGAATAATAATAATTATTATTATTATTAATATGATTAATCATGTATCACCGCATTCGCTGTGGATCCGGATATCTTGCTGTCACAATTTTGTTTTATCATCCACGAGAAAAACCTCTTCCAATAAGTCTGTCTCTCTCATAGACCTATATTAACTATATAGTTAACAGGTCTATGATCTCTGTCGCACATATCTTGGCTCTAGTGCATCACATATGATACACTGGTCGTTCGCGGTCTATATATTATATGTCTATGGTTAGGAGACAGTTTTTCCTTTATCGTTATTTCTCTCGATAATTATTTTTCCGTTTTTTTTTCTCCAAATAATTCGTTTTCCAATACCTTTTTTCTCAATCGAAGTATATGTACATTTTATAACATATATTTTTCAACAAATTCGCTTTTTCATATTGTATTTTTATACATAAAAAAAAACCGAATAGATATTGTTATTAAATAAAATATACATTAGTGTTATTGAAATTTGAACAATTCTTTGACGGTATAGGCACATGACGAGTAATATTAATATTATACAATTTTCATCCGATCTCATCGTCTAATAGAGTAATAACGTGGCTCGTAATTACAAAATATATATATATTTATTTTGATTTTAATTTACTCGTGTTTTTTTAAAAAATTATTTCAAATAATGTTGTAACGAAACAATGCGTGATTGCGACTACAAAACGTTAAAAAATCAATATATATAAAAAAAAAAATCACCGTTTCCGCGTTATCGATTTCATTTCGTAAAATAATAACGCACAGATTGATTTTCGTACGTACCTTCTATTATATTAATAAATGTATTTATTATAAAAACAGTTGATTAGTGTATGCGTCATATCTCTTATTTGTGATCCGTAACAAAACGATGAATATTCATCAAGCGATTTTGCAAATTTCAGTATGACACTAAGCGAAATCAATAGGATTATGCGTATTATCTGAAGCCTTAATAATACATACTATTAATATTTACTAAAACTATATATGTCAATCGTCGATTAACGATTTTATTTGACCGCACGGCCGACACGAAATATACTTGTATTATTTTAATCAAGCAAAAAGCCAGTCATTTTTGTAATATATATATCAACGGTGATAGTATAAAAAAACCGTATACGTATATTGAACCAACACGAAGTGAACAAACATTTATTACAAATGTTATCGTTATAAAAAAAAGGGAGAAAAAAAAAGAGAAATATAGGTTTTGTTAAATACATAAAACAAATTAAAATATAATTTCCCGATGCAATCCGCACAATTCGATTCGTTAATATTCGAGATTAAATTGGGGACATTTGAGTAAAGCGTAACCGTGGCGTGATTTTAATTTTGTATATATTGTGCTTACAATGTCATATAAAACATTTTATTAGGTACGCAAGACACAAACAATATGGAATATATATTTATTAATTTTATTCAGGTACATATTTAGCAAAAAAAAAATATATTAATAAAAAATCCGTTCGTATTTATATAACATAGACATTATATCGAATATTGTTAACACTTATAAAAATATTTATACCCGTGAGTTAAAAAATAATAATAATAATAAATAATAATAATAATAATAATAATAATAATAATAATAATAATAATAATAATAATAATAATAATAATAATAATAATAATGATAATGATAATGATAATACGAGCAATATCAATTAATCGTGACAAATAATAGAATAACTACACGATTTCGGATAGGCACGTCCGGTGTTTTAAACAATGTTTTATTTAATAATACGTATATATATATTAAGTTTTATTGTCATTTTCCAACAATATTAATGACCGTTGTAATAATTTATGTACTCGACAAACCATTGTGTTTGTACACGCTTGTATAAACAATATACGTAATAATATTGCAACAAAAATCTTAGAAAACGAGATTTATACCGTTTATATATATATATATATATATAATATAATAAAACAGTGAAACCGAAAACAAAGAATTAAATAATGTAAAAGAATGAAAAAGATACAGGAAATAAATAAATAAATGCTATTTATATAAATTAATACTGGTAAATATATGAAATTTGTGTGTATATGTGTGTATAATTTATATGTACAGTCAAACCAAAGATTATTTACGTAAAATAATGAAATGTATACGAATAAACGAGTTGTATTAAATTTGTATTTATTTACTACCGGTTTCGATAAAAAGTCATTATCTTTTTTTTTTGTATATACCATAGAAATAATTTATTTGTACTGTTTTCTTTATTATTGTGGAGGATTAATATTTACAGTGTGTAATTGTTTTTGGTTTTCCTTATTTTTATTCTGTAATTCTCTAAATTCCAATGCACTTATGATTCGGTTTAATATTTTTATATAAATATATATTATATATATGTATAAAATATATATTATATAAAGTTGGAAATTTTAGGAATTTATTTCTGTGACAGGCATCCGCTTCTGGTCGCGTCTTTACTTCTTATTATTATATGACGCGTAATGGTGGAACGTTTCGAGAGAAACAAATACGTTTTCTGCAGAGCTTATTGAGAATTTCGAGCCGCAATTACAGTGTTCGAGTTACGGAACGTACAAATTGGGCGTACTTTACACCGAACGTTGTTATATAAAGCCATACACGATGTAATATAAAACGTATTATTACAATAAAATATGGCGAAACTATATTAATATTATAAATAAAACGTATATACATTTTTAATTTATGTATTTTGTCAATCGTTTGCGTGTACGATTTGACAATTTAAAATAAATACGAATTGTTAAAGTATTATTAAGCGTTTGTAAAATATATGCGGGATCGCGCAAGTCTGCGTTCACGAATAAGAAAAGATCACTGTGCTTGAACAATATGAGTACCAACAGTGTAAGTACGCCTCATAAATATATGTACGCGTGCGGAACTTGGATATTATATTGAATAAGTAATAACGAAATTGGCTTGATAACTCAGAGATGCGTTGCTGGAGGAGGACGTTACGTGGGAGCTAAAAAAAAGGGCATTGTTCAAAGAAATAAATGTACGGAAAGAGATATTTGGAACGATTAGAGTATATAGGACATAGATTGGACACATACTGGCTGAGGCTTGAAGTGGACTAATTTAATTGAAGAGGAAATCAAAGGCAAGGCGCACATCGTTTATTAAACAAATGATTTCCAACGCTGGCCTATATAGTGTGTTGCATCGAATTGATGAGATTAGCCGCGCGGTAACAGAAAAGATTGGAGAGAAAGCCTTCAAAAGCAACCGTAGCACACATTAAAAAGAAAAAGGCGTTAAAAACAGGCTGCGCGCATAAACAGCGCTCGAATCATTAAATTGTAATTACAATAATATGATAAAATATTATAATCTGGTCGTTATCGCACTAACGCTTATATGTGTTCTCGACCACGGACCGTTTCTCTTCTCATCCGGAGCTCTATAACAGCCACCCACAGATCGCTACCGTTTTAAATGTAACGCGCCGACGCAGTTGTACAATACCGCTTGGTGAAAACGTTGTTTTCACGAAAAAAACTGACCATTTCACGAAATAGGAATCGATTTCTTACACTTGGCAAATATAGGTTTCTCATTCAGAAGATCATTGCGATTCAATTGACACGGTGCAATTTTTTTGGCGATCTCCATTTTGAGTGATATTATTCTGCGGGTACTTTTCAAACGATATTTGATTTTTAAATCAATTGAACTCGAGAGCTGATTATTCGTACAGAATATATCTAAATTGAATTGAATTGGCAACGATACGGATAACGTCGAGGACTGTATAGTATATTATTTATAGTTTATTGTGAAATCCGGTAAAATTGAACACTGTATATAATGATACGTCTTCTGTGTAATATTTTACTCATTTTTTTTTCCAATTCCAATTAGACGATATTAACTTTCGACTAAACCAGTTTTTCAAAGAAAAAATAACTATTTCAACTCAACTCGTATTTGTTTTATATTTACTTACAGTTTAACGAGTTGCAGTTCATACGTCATGAAATCCTTCTGCGGATGCGTTTATTCGATTCAATCAATTTATTCAAACACTTACAACGCGTATTTATATCTATTTATAATATAATAATATATGATGTACGAGAGCGTTTAGAATTTTTCGCACATCTGGCCAAGAGACGTGGATTTTCTATTTCAGATGTTTTTTTTTCTCCTGTTACATAAACAGTACGAAATTTACTATAATAATTTCTATTAAAACTTTCTTTTAACCGTTTTAAACCATTTACCTGCAGTGCCGTTAATAGTTTTTGTGCGTTGTGAAATATTCGTGAATATTGTAAAATGTTTTTTCTTCGTTTTATACAGATCGAGATCTATATAGTTACGGATAAACTATAAAAACCGAGAGTTATTCTGTATCGTTCTAAAGCCGTGATTTTAGGCGGACTCTGAAAACGTGAAACTACAACTGGCAAATTATGTTCTTAATTTAGCGGAGCAGGCCGATTTCGCAGATCCGGCCGTTGCCAAAGTGGTCAGGCTCGTAAACACGCCTATACGTCGCATCCATTAAGCGAAACCATTTTTCCACGCGAATAGAACACACGTATATTCGCATCTCGTTCGAAAAATGTACTTTTTAGGAAAAAAAAGAGTTTGACGTAATATAGCCATCTATATTTTGTCATATATAAATGTACCTATATAATATGTGAACAACAATAATTCGTATTCGTTTCGTGGAATGGAGACTCGTATTTTCTACTCTACAAATACGCGCGAAGAAAAAAAAAACGGATACCTTTTTATGAACTGAAGAATATAGGACGTCTACGGGACGTTGGGAGTGATTTTTTTTTTTTTTTTAGTACCACGAACGTCTCGTATACATCTTATTATATTATGTAAATGAGTGTATATCCTGCGTATATGGATGTTATGTGTATTATCGTTTGATTAACAAAGCTGGCAGATTTCTCGAACTCGTCGAGTTAATGTCGATGGAAAAAAAAAGTCAAATAACTGTGCAAAGTTTAGTCTAAAAAAAAAAAAAAATTATTTGACTTAGTTTTAAACATTTTGTAATGGACAATAAAAAAAATCAAGATAATAGTAAACGTATAATACGCTATTACGTGTTACCTGCAAACGCTTTAAATAATAATAATAATAATAATAATAATAATAATAATAATAAGTAATAAATAATAGTAAGTAATAAATAATAATAATAATAGTAAAATATTCTACCGCACCACTGTAAATTCAATACGTTTTTAATATTTCGAATAAAGTCGTTTGGAAGTTTTTCAATTAAAATATAGTTAATTTAGGAGAGAAAAAAAATTGTTTCAACTCAATTTTACCTACTAACCGGTTAATGCCCAGCTTCGATATTATTTACATTTTAATGCGGAATTACACGTTTCGATCATCGCGTCGACGACGACGTGAAGATATATATATATACACGAATAAATATATCTAAGTCTATAATAATGTACGTTAAAGTTTATAATTACGAAAAATTACGTATTCCGAACTCGGGCGGTTTAAAAATATTTTTAACGAGTTTTAAACATTTCCGTCATAATATTAAAACGCCTATATTTTAATAATAAAAAATATATATATTTTTTATAAATATTTTACGCGGCTTTTTATTAGTTTTTTGTTTTATTTTCAAAAAAAAAATATATCCCCGACGGTACAGATTAAACCGGACGCAATTAAAGTTGAGTGCATTATTTCGCGCGTTATTGCAGTGTGTTTACCGCGTACACTGAAGTACGAGGAAAATTATTTTTCCATCATATTATCATGTGTGTAATATTATTGAAACGTATTTGGGTCAGTGTGTAATGAATTTTCCGAGTCGACAAATATAATGAATTACCGTATTATTATATTATATATGAGCGTTGAAAAATTAAACTCGTTGTCCGATAAGATTATTATAATATTACATATTGTTTTGTACAAAGTCAACGCGCGTTGTTCGTAATTAACATATTCGTGAAACCGTTTTCTTATTACCGCCAAAAACAGAAGCTATGACCAGAAAATAATTTTGCAGTAGTTCGACGTGGTTTTTGTTCTTTTTTTTTTGTTTTTAACGTGAAAACTTTTCGGGAGTCGACGCGACGTGACGCCGTAAAGAATACAAAAAAAAATTGGGAAAAATTGATCGCCGCCGATCGATCGATTCGAATTAAACGTATTCGAGATTTCCAAACGGAAATACAGCGATCGATGGCGAATTAATTTTCGCGCGGTTCATTATAATATTTGTAAACGTTTCTCTTGGCGTCCATTCGAATGTCAAAATCTCCGCCAAAACTATATGATGCCTCTCATACCGTCTAAGATCTAACCATATACAATTTAATGTTTTGTATTCTGTGTAACGGCGCTAGTTCGCGTTACGCGAAAATAAATTCTAAATATGTACACGAATATGGGGGGTGTTTTATGAAAACCGCGGTTATAATGAAAAAATTTATTCTTTTCGTATATCGTGTAATATATTTTAGGCGGAAACGATAAAAAAATTGTTTTAAATTTTGACGGAAACGATAATTTTTATATACGTTTATTTTTTTCGGCGGAAACTGTGCACAAAACGATAAAGTGTCGATTATTGTGAATCAGCGCGTTTTCAAAGAGCTATATGGTTATCGCATTCCTAAAAAAACATTATTTTTTTTTTTTTATGGCTGCTAACGCGAAAAACTCGAATTTCGTTCGTCGTAATCGCGAACATTCACACCAGAATATTATTACTGTATAACGACGGTATAAATTTCTTGTTTATTTTTTAATTCCGATTTCGGTGTACCTACTGTGTTTGGTTTATTATTTCGATGCGTGAATGGAGAGCAGCGCAGGTGTCATATTTGTTTCGAGTAAAGAGAAAAAAAAATTGTTTTAAATCCAATACATTTCACTGGGAAATTTATACGTTAATCTACGGAGAAAAAAAATTGTTGACCTCTCGTAGTGTAAAATTAAAATTGTAAAAAAATTACTTAAAATCGCGTTAGGTACACGCGTTATATTATCGCGAACTCGGTCCAATTTTTTTCGCCTGGCCAAATGTACCAGATATTCCGTTCGCTTTCCTACAATAATAATTAGCGATCTCAACCGAACAGCATATTGTCCTGTCACTCTACAAAAAGAAAAAAAAATGTTCAATTTTTAACCTCTTAATACGGTAAACTTTCCGGTCAAGTGCAGGTCTGATGTACTTATACATTTACAGTTGGAACCTTCGCTCATTTTCCGCATTTATTCATACGGTCAGTGGCGTACTTACGGGGGTTGGGGCGGTGTTTCGGGCTAAACCTCCCACCCCAGGATCAAAAAAAAAAAAAAAAAGATTTAAAATTATATAGTTTATACTATACGAATATTATTTGTTTTCGATTTATTATATATTATACCAAATGGCTGCGAACAGATAGACGTGATTTGCGTACGAGTATAATAATATATAGTATACTATACTTTTCAATCTGTATAAATCTAAGAATCGATAAAGAGAATTCCTAGTATTACCGGTTGGGCGGTAGCACATATTATAGTACATTACGTTTGTTTCTTGGTCGAAATAACATGATATGCCAGCAACGTGAACGAATTTCAGAACGGTTCGAGTTGCCATGGAATAAAATATAATTTATCAATTATGCCATGAAATTCTGACGTCATCCGGTCTTATCTGTAGCATTATCATATTAATGATTATACCCTTAGATAATACATTTCACGTCACAGTGAAATCCTGCCGTTCTATACACTGCAGTTCTTATCCCCATCCGTTTCGAGTTTTTTTTTTCTTTCAATAAAATGTTTGCCCTCCTATAATCTCTTTCTCGCAGCGTGTTTTAAACGCCGTTACAATACCGTATTATGAATTTTATCATTGAATATTTACTATATTTTACGTTTCCTCGTGCCGCGCTGTATTATAATATAGAGTCGTTATTTTCTTTTGGCTTCTTATTATTATACAATGACCACTAATTCGGTCGATTCGAGTGCAGAACCGCTGTTTTAACGCGACCGTCGCGAGCAAAAAAAAGTGATATATACACAGCAACACGCACACACGACATTCCGCTGCAGTCACACATAAAACGTCGTAATGATACTAATGAATCGCGTTTGATTATTATTTGTTTCGTTATATATATATTTATACGAAACGACGCGGTGTGTAATTATAATAATTCAATATCGTTTTATAGCCGTTACACGTTGTGAATACGATTATTATTCGGAAAAAAAAAAGAAATAAATACTATATTTATATACAAATAAAAATAAAAACGAACGTTTTTTTTTTCTTCAAATTTTGTCAGGAAAACACTTGGTTTTAATTACGAACAGTATATAATATTTATCCACTCGATTCGTATTTACATTTTTTTTTTTTAGAATATCGTTCGTTTATTTTATTTTGAAATTAGTCTGCCGAGTATAGTTGCCGCGAGAAAAACAAAATTGGTTTTCGTCAACGTTTTCCCCGTCCGATTCGTTTTTTTTCCTTTTAATCTCGAATTATAATGCCGATTTTCTACGGAATTCTCGCGTAGTCCAGTGGCGGTTTTTAGAGGGGGGGGCGACAGGGGCGATCGCCCCTCCCTGGGCGTTACTTTTACACATAATATCTATATTTTAAATAAGTACACAAAAATTAATATTATTGTGACAAAAGGTAAAAAAAATTCAAAAACAATAGAATAAGTCATCTTCACTATTACAAATCCCAAAAAATTTTATTTTGAAATTTACATATTTATATAATAATTTGTCCACATTTGTCTATATTTTATTTAATCAGTGAAGCTAATGCCCGATTCCGCAATTTGAGGAGTACTGGCGGTGCATTAGCGGAAATCGGGTTAAATTATTGGGGGGTCTGAGTCGCTATAAGACAATATACTAAATTGCCATTGAAAAAATTTTTTTCACGCTTCGCTCGATATGTATCTACTACATATGAATACATTTAATATAATAATAATTTTTCAAATCATTTTTGAGGGGGCTAACTAAACTTTAAGGGGGCGAAGTCCTCCAAGCCCCCATTTTCTACTAATGAACTAAACTACACTAGAGATATACACGTGAGAAGGGGTTTGATATTTTAAATCGCCCCCCCTCCCCTAAAAGTTTCGTCAAAACCGCCACTGGCGTATAGTCTGTGCATATCGCACTACTATATATATATTATATATTATGTACTCGTGTACTATATGTACTGTGTATATTACACTACACAGCCGTCTCAGAAACGTTTTGTTTGTAACGCAATAGAATCGTACACGGAAAATTACTCGTGCAGGTGTTGTTGCGAAGACGGCTGCAGCGTTCGTCTGGAGATGTTTAGCAGTCGCACATGGGTCGTCGTCGTTAAATTACACAACGCGTCTGAAACTTAAGTACATCTCTGGCGAGGAGAAATTCGATCCGTTCCTATCCGCCTGCCCGCGCGTACGGGTTTAAACGACGTATATATATATTTCCATATAAGAGATATATTATTTGTAAAAAAATATATATATATAAATTATGATATTATACGCGCAGAGTAAAAAAAAATAAATAAATAATAATATAGAAAATTGTGTACGAATGTCGAATCTGATGCGAAAAGGAAAAAGCCCGTTCGCGTAAAAAGTTCGCTTATATATATATATATTGTAAACGTCGAATCTCCGTCGCTCGGAAATTTCTCCATAACGCGTATTATATTGTTTTATCGATGAAAACGTGATTTGTCTTAATTACGCGTCATTAGTTTGTAATGATTGATTTATAAACGTTGACGTTCAGTCGCGTTATACCCGCCGTTACGGCTTATAAACTTTTTGTTTTTCTTCTTTTTTTTTCTCATTCGGTGCGCAGAGAAATACACACGCGTTATTATAATACGTAATATAGTTATCGTGGAATTTTAAAAAATTTAAATAATAATAATAATAATAATAAAAAACGAATATTTTTTTTTTATCGAGTCAATTACATGATATTATAATGCGCGTATATTAATAGTATATTTAGTAATTTATTAAAGCGTTTTTTAAACGGCGTAGCCATGGGGATTTTAAGGGTTTAAACCACTCTTTGACTTTTTTTTTTAAATATAGTAATAATAAGAAAAAACCATCACTTTTTACAAAAAAAAAAAATATATTAAATATGCACGGGAATACATAAAAATTAAGAAATACGCAATTTTTTTCTTTCTTTAAAATTGGCAAAATATGCATTTTAAATTTTCCTTTTTTTTTTTTCTTTTTTATTTCAAGAACGGATTTCTAGTTCGGTCTGTTATAGTAATCGAGAGCATATTCATTGTTTTTCGTCTCGTCAAAGTAACGCGAATTTGATATACTATAGTAAATAATATCACAATGAATCCTCTGACCGATTTCTGCAGGTTACTACACCACTGCGCCCTTATTCATACGATCGTAATATTGTATAGGTACATATAATAAATGTGCAATAGATTTAATTAAAAACCTGTTGTTTTCGTTCAAATAAAACTTCATTTTTTTTTTTTTTTAGTATTATTCACACTTTTTATTGAACAAAAAAACGAATTAGTTTATAATGTAAATAATATACATATATATTTTATTATATTTTGTAGTTTCGTACAATTATCAGGATGGTGTAAGTTTTTGAAAAGTGTATTACTTATAAAATAACGAGGTGTATCGTTATACCTACTTTAAAATATCGAAACGAAATATAGGTAAGTGTTAAAAAGTAATTTAAGACATTGATTATTTTGAACGTATATACTAAATTACATTTTTTATGCTCGGTTTTTTTTTTCTTTTGAGTATACCGTTAAATGACACGAGAACTCTCGAGGAGAGCACATTTTGAAAAACCCCGTCCAAATACCCCTTTATAGGTGCAGCCAGTCCGAATATTGATCGTTCAAAACATCTTCGTGTACACTATATTATTATAAGTACACGCATTGTATACCTATAATGCGTACTCGGTCATAAATCAGAGAGCAAAAAAAAAACTACTTTACTCAAGTACTGACTGCCGTAGTCGTATTTGCGAGTTTATCGATTTTTATCCGAATTCTAGTAATTTCTCGTCATTAACACTATGTACATAATACATATATAAACAGCTTTCTGAGGATATTTGACGTTGACTTAATCGATCTAATGTGCCGGCGTTAACGAACTGGACACAGCTTAAAATTAAATTAACGTCGTCGTCGTTCATTATCGAGATTCATCGAGACACTCGTCAAGAGTTAAACACCGGTCGCAGAATTTTTCGCTTTTATTTAAATATATGTAATATTAAAATAATAATATAATTAATGCGCTTTGTAGACAGATATAAATAAACGATCTCCCGAGTATACGATTAGATATATTAAAAATATAGAATAAGTAGGCGGAAATATTGTTTTTAAAAGGGAATGTTGTTATTTATTTATACAGAACCGTATTATTATTAAAGGACGGGAACAACAGACGGATAAATTGTTGACGACGGAGCAGCAATGCGATGTACGATATATGAAGGACAGTTCGATAAGGATTCGAATGAAATTTTCATTGTTGTTACCTACTAATAATGTTTTTCTAATAAAATATAGAAAGAAAAATAAATAAATAAATAAAAATTAAAAATTAAAAAATAAAAATAAATATATAAAATAAAAATTATAAATTAATACTCGTGAATAATAAATATATATATATATATATATATATATAAATAAATGTATATTAAATATACAATATTGTTAAAGAGTATTACGTAATAAAAGAAAAAAATATAAGGTTGTTGTATGAACGCATTTTGTACAACAACCTTAAATTTTTTTCTTTTATTACGTAATACTCTTTGGCAATATTGTATATTTAAGTATACATTTATTTATATATATTTATATACAAATTTAATATTTTTCTGTATATTAATAATAATAATAATAATAATAAAACGAGTCGATTGTTTTTACAGCGCGTGATAAAATTTTTTTCAAACAATATTCGCGTTGTTTTTCTAAAAGTTTATATAAAATAAGTGTTTAATAACAGACGACGATTCGTTTTTCTCGTATACTCGTCGATTTTACGATTTTCAGTAACAAGTTATTCAATGAAAAGAAGAAAAAAACTATATAAGCGTATTTATACCGCGTCGTATATAATAATATTTTAATATAATAGCAGTTGACGTTTTACATAAAATCGTTTTTTTTCCCTTCCGTTTCCAATACGCAATAGCAATAATAATAATAATTATTATTATTATTATTATTTACAGAATATATTCTGTTTGCAAGTATAAAATACGTATTACGTTTTTTCGTCGCAACCGTGCCCGCCGAGATATTCAACAAAATATTGTGTGTGTGTGTCGTGTACTTACAAAAAAAAAAAAAAAAAAGAAACACACATCGTTGGAAAAGACGAAAAGCAATATAGGATTATATTATACGACGTATAATAGACACGCCAGTAGATACTTTTGAACGTCATGAACATCGAAATCGAGTATAACGGATTTCGGTCGGTATATCGGTGGTAAACCGCCGCTACGGTCTAAAAAAGAGAATTTAAAAAAAAAAAAATTTATTTCATAAACGGTGTATGACAAAGACGATAATGGGACACATTGTGGCATTGCGGCACTGCAACACGCGACGTGTCAGACACAACGTTTAAAGTCGTTGTTAACACGGCGCGTAATTAATAGACGGCGTACCATTGTTTTTCCACGGTGCTCGGCCACGGATTATAGTAATTTGATTCGTGTATCAAAATTCGAACACGGAATATCAATGTGTTCGTTCTGTCGGAAAAGCGCGTGTATAATATGACTTTTCCAAGGCGATTTTACCGCCGTTTTAAGTGTATTCTCGGTCTTTTGACGGAAACTATATGCATATCGTTTAACGAAATACGATTATTTTTCAAAAAAAAAAATTAAAGTGCGGACAGCGTCAGCAGAGCGTTTTGCGTGACGCGAGAGGATGACCGTTGAAACGTAGATTTTATAAAAAAAAAAAAAAGCAGCGCGTTGTACGGTTCGGAATGTCGGGCAATGGACAGGAAAACGGTGCACAGGACGAGAACGCTGAGACGGACGTGCACAGGAAGGACGGAATAATGCAAACGAACACGTTATATAAAAATGCAGTCGTCTGTTGTGGAGAAAATGAAACGGTTCGGACGTGATATGCGAAGAGACGATTCAGGAGAGTTATGGAAATGAATGTAATAGAAGTGGATAGACCGCGGACATGAAGATACAGCTCCGGGTGTGAGTGTACGAGATGCGCAGGGAGGAGATGATCGTGCTTTATGAAGTTGTATAAGAATAGGGTGTAGTCGGGAGTGTAAGAGCGGAGAAGGATTATTTTTTAACGTATACTATCGATAAAACCAGGGGCGTATACAAAGGGGGGATGTGGGGGTCAGATCCCCCCATGATATATTTTTTTTATAAGGGTTTTATAAGGTTCCATAGACATAATTCCGCCAACAGGCCACCACATACCTAAATCCGGCCCTGATCCCCCCCCATTGAAAAATCATGTATACGCCACTGGATAAAACGTATGTAATTTAAACGTCAACAAATACTGTGTATTGCACGCGTTACTGTAAAAACAATGCAATACCCGTGGAATAATTGGGATGTGTTCGTTCCGCTGAATGACGTTCATTATCTGACGTGTAATCCGCGCCAGGGCCGTACTTGGGATATGTTGGCCCCTAGGCTATGGCGCGGGCCCTATCATGAATATATTCAATATATTGCGGGCCGGGTGCTAAATTTTTTTACACGCACTGTTCGTCCAAAAGTGTGGATCCCCAGAAATAAATCTCTCAAAATTAAACCTACGCATTTCTCATTCCCCCGCGGGCAACCGCTCTACTCTCTACACACAACAAACAATAGCGAGAGCTTAATACAGTGGTGTTTTTTTTTCTTTTTTCGTTTACATACGGCTGGCAGATAAATAAGATAAAAAAAAAAATTTTAACAAGAAAAACCTATAATATTATATTACGATTTTTTTTTTATCTGTATTTGTAAAACATCCCGCGAAGATAAATTCTCATTCAACTGTAATTGTATATACAAATTTGATTAAAACGATCAAATTCTATTCCAAAAATGTATTTCGTCGACATATTATTAAAGCCAAATTCTTCAACATTATTATACACCGTTGTGATCGACTTAAAAACACTCGCTGCACGACCACTGTTTCCAGGACCGCGCGTCAAAAACCGGGAACCCGGTGTCGCAGTAAAATCGTACCCACGGATAATCTTACCGGGGAGGGGTGAGATTTTCCTAGTTTAATTTACCACCGGTAACATTTTCCTACGGTTATCTTACTCCTCGAGGGGGGGGGGGTAAAATTTAACTATAGGTTAGGTCAAGTAGTGCAATTAGGAAAACCCCTACCATCCCCGGTAAGATTATCCCGTTCCACCGGCAATACCTGACGTATTTCCTCGTCGTCCGTGTCGCTGTTGTAGTCGAAAAACTCGGTGCTGTTGACGCACAACGGTATGTCGGTGGCCGCCTCCGCGGACAGGTTGTGACACATCTCGTACCGGTACAGCACGGTGTCCTCGAGCACCACGGCGGCGGCGGTGGAAGTGTGCATGGTACCGGTTGGACGACGCGCGGTGACGGGGTCGGGGTCCGGGGTGCGACGACGGTTCAACAAGTCGCCGTCGTCGGCGTCGGACAGAACGCGAACGGCGCGCGGCGGCGTACGCGTTTGACGGTGCGCGGCGACAGACTGCCGCCGTGGTCCGCGGCGACGATGCGCGAACAACACGCACACACACACACACACACACACACACACACACTCGCGCGCACGCCCGGCGGACCGCCGCCGCCGCCGCCGATGACGACGGTGTGTCCTGTGTACACCACCCGAACGCGCGCGCCGACGGCCACAACACGCGTCGTCCGCGATGTATTAATAATATAATCCCTGCACCCCTAGCGCGCCATCAGCGGCCATCGTCCGGCCATCGCATCCCGTTCCCGGCCACCACCCGCGCACGACATGTTTTTCCGCGGGCGCTATTAATACCCGCGCACGGTATTCGGGCGCGTATTTAGACATTTTTTTTTTTTTTTTGCGAGGGGAGGGCCGAGGCATTGAGTGAGAACATTATTGTTGAATTATTTCTAAATTCTAATAATGACCCAAGACTAAATCTTAAAATCAGGACGAATTACCTGTAATAACCCAAATTAAAATAGGCATAGAAGTCAATTTGAGTTATTACCGTACTCCTGTTTACGGAAAGGAGTGTTCCGGGGTCGTGAGTTCGAAAACCGATTGGAACGCACAAAACAAAAATACAAAAGAGATAATCGCATGCAATAAAGCGAAACAAGATATCACTTACCTAGCTGAGCTCACTCAGTGTAGTCTTCCAAGAGACCGTAACGAAGCCACGCTCGGGTTCAGTGAACTGACGGAAAATGGAAGCAATAACACAGGTTGAAAGGTTGGGACGCCGCCTTCGATTAGATACGAAGTCAGCGACAAAAATGAAGCAACTCGAGACAGATTGAATCGTTCGTGCGAAATACCAGACTTGTCCTCGCAGAGTGCCGATTTCTCGAGTCGTTGTTGCTTGGTTGAGTGTGCGCACACTGTGCACGCTGCACACACACTGCCGAGAAGACGAGATCACCGAGAGGACCAA
The DNA here is from genome assembly GCA_032441835.1 of Slavum lentiscoides. NCBI lineage: Eukaryota > Metazoa > Arthropoda > Insecta > Hemiptera > Aphididae > Slavum > Slavum lentiscoides. The sequence goes on along the minus strand of CM063717.1, from coordinate 4,133,982 downwards.
GGGTGTAAATTTTAGTTGTTTAATTTTAATTATGTCAAGACGCTGGTGGCAGTGGTCCGATCGACCAATGATCAAGTCGATATCCACGTAACAATGTGTGGCCTTTGTTCCTATATGACAATTCGGCGGTGACACGGCGTGATTGTTTATGGCGTCGCTTTTTCCCACACAATTTTTCCCACGAGTGTGATTTTATTTTTTGTATATTTTGTATATTATTATCGGAGCGTGATATTCGTTTTATGAATAAAACGTTTTATTTTCCTTATTCTTTTAATTTTCTTTTTTTTTAAGCTCGGTATCTCGCGTATAGTTAATTTATGTGTTTGGCCTCGGTGATCAGCATCTCTCGCATGTGTTTATAAAATGATAGCGTTATATTTCGAGGGTCCGCGCAGGACCAATACATGTGTTACAATCTAAATGTTTTCTCTTTTTTTGTAATATAATCGGCATTCCGAGAGGAGCAAGCGTTGGTATATATTTATTTAAATATAATGGAACAATTGTGTATGATAGAAATGACATATAAAATGAATACATTGGGTTATTTTTTTTATAGCATATTACACAGATGATGTGCGTGCATATCATTACATACCGAATTCTCAACATTTTAAAAACAACTGCTGAGGGATTTATTAAAATTATTACGTCCTATATAGGAGTACATAAAGAAAGTTCCTGAAATTTCGGGGGGCGGGGAGGGCTGGAGCCCTGTGAGCCCCCCTTAAATACACACACACACACACACACACACTCGCGATTAGGTTGGTGCTGAACGATTTTCTCGTCGCTCCTAGCTTCGATCGTTTTCGCGTATACCGCGTTATTTATTTTCTATTTGAAAAAAAAACAAAAATACGCACAGTTTACGAAAATATTCGATTGTAAATTTTGAAAACAAAAAAAAATGGTTTCTAAATTGCAGTAAGAGTTGCAGCTAGTAAACCTTATGAACATAGATTTGTGTATAGTATTCCGAATAGTTTTTAAAGATCAATAACAATACGCGACCTACGCGCCGATTTACTGTCCAATACGGGACCTACGCCGTAAATGTAAAATACAAATATTTCGTATTTTATATATTAAAATATTACAAATTTCGTACATTTTCTTATTCCACTTCTCAGTGTCGTCAATAGCTGTATTGTTTCAGTCAGTCGTTGTGAAAAACGTCTGTTGCATACGGGGAGAAAAAAAAGTCATAAAAAAAAAAATTGCAGGCTTGTGGAGAATTATAAAATCCAAATACAATAGTTCGAAAAAAGGGGGCGTCTCTTTTACTAGACAAGAAGAACGACAGTTAAATGTAAAAAGTAATTGTTTCGGGAAAGAATATGAGTATATAATATAGTGACTAGCAGCAGTTTAAAACAACATAAATTATTATTTTATAAATAATCTCGCTCTGTTTGTACCTTTATTAAAATAATCGAATATATTCGATCGCACTATGTATTATTACAATATTGTGTTATATTTTATAATATAAAATATCAATTGCTGTTATTTATTGTATTCATTTATAAATTATTACGGAATTACATATACATAATAATATACGTATTGACGACTGTTCCGATTCGAATAAATAATAATATAGTTACGGTATCATTCGATATTCGTATAACTAAAAACTAGTAAAAAATAAAAAAAAGTATTCCAAAAATATTTGGTATAATTTTTGCGAAGTATTCAAAATAATTAGGGGATACTATTGTCGCGAAGTGTTATTCGAATACGCAGAATATATTCTGAATAATTTTTTTTTACGAAGTATTCGGAATATGTTTTCCAAATAATTTTAAAAAGTATTTCACTCAACTCTGCTAATGAACACACTTATCATTGCCATAGGCGAACTACGAGGTGTGTCCGGGTTTAAAAACATTAACGTTAAAAAAAAAAAAACCAAAGTGATTCCGCTTTTTTCGATCAGGTTTCATCTGGGGGTGAGGCACAATACTGTAGGAAACTGTTCAACAATCACGATAAATATGACGACGAAAACGTATTATATTTTTCAACGATATCATAGAAAAATTATAACGATATTACGTCGTTATTTAACAGAGCATTTTTTAAATTAATATTTATCGATACTATTACGGTATTGATTAATCGATTAGACCGTTTAAAATCGTTGTGAAAAAAGAGTGGAAAAAAACCCCCATTTTAGTTTTTGCTACGATTTCTGCAATTCGGTATAATTATATACATCCACGAAAACGTTACTGGAGTAAACAAATATAAATATTTTATAAATCGCTCGCGCGTGTGACAGGAGAAGCGTATATAGAAAAGAAATAAAACAAAGAATTCGGACAAGCGATTATACGATTAGGAAAAAGAAAAATTCTCCTTTCAACAAAAATGTGTATAGCGCAGTATAGAAAAAAAAAATTGTATATGTGGACGCGCGGTTTTATATATTATTACGGTTGTGAAACTCGGGTGATAAATGAAACGGAGAAAAGATCCCTAGAGGTTTTTGAGACGCGGTGCAGCCGCAGAGAATGAACTGGACCGACAGAAACAGAACTATAACGAAGAGGTACTGCCGCGAACGGGATAAGACCAATACGACCTGTACATAAAAGTATATATTCCTTTTTCGAATAAAAAAAAAAAATAAATAAATTATCGAAATCTGCAGACAGTTGTGCGAGGCGTGAGACGAGTACACTAAGAACAGCTCAGACAATCGCATAAAACGTTTAAAGTCAGTCCCTCATTTGTAACGACAAATTCATTTTGAACGTAATCTCGAAAGATTCTACAAGAATAATTTATTAATGCGGTTTGATTGCACGCCTATCTTATGCCTTACCGTTTGAAACTCCCCTTACCAATCACCGGTCTATGAACAACCGCGATACGCGTAGTTTTCACTTGGGCTAGAACAGTTTTTTTTTCTCGACAAAAGACGAAAAATAAACTTTTCGTATAAAATAAAAGTTTTGAATTAAAATATAAACGTTTCTGATCAAATCCGCACAATCAGACGGCCGAAATCGTCTCAGCACTGTTAAGAATTTCGTGAAAAAAAAACGGGCCGCTTGAAGGACTGTACGTCAACATATAAGGCGAATAAGAGATAGGGTTTTTGAAGGCGCCTGCGGACCAATTAGTGTTAACTAAATGTTTATATTTTCATATCGGAATCGATCAAACGGGTTGTCAACGCTCTGGCAGTTCATAAAAATGTGAATGTACTCGACGAAATGATTTTTGAAGCCTGCAAGAATAATAGATCTGAATTATAATTTATATAATTTGTTTTCGTATCGTTTTATTCGAAATGAATATAGAAAATTTATTTTAAAAACTTTTTTTTGTCTTCTATAATTTTTTTTTTTCGATAAAACATTGATTCCCCCGCACCAGGGCCGGGCCGAGGGACTGGCAAGGTGGCGCCTGCCGAGGGCGCAGCATATCGAGTGTGTGAAGGACCGAACATTTTGATATATTCATCAAATGTAATATGTACTGAAAATTCATACGTCGGTAATTGAGTAGAATTATTATTACTTGTGGAAATATGAACGAACGCGTTTTAACAATACTTAAATGTAGTAATTTTTGTTTAAGAAGTGTGTGATTTTACTTTTCAAGCGATCATTCGACCATACAAATTTTGTTGTCAAGGCTAAACATTTTTAGTCATAACGAGTAAAAATTGTTGAAGAAAAAAATTGTTTACATGCCAGGAGCGCTACTGCAGTCGCTCGGGCCGGCAGCACATTAACGTACCATATATATTATATTGCTATACGCGACCGGTTGTTTCTGATCGGCCAATTTCAAATAGCGCGTCATAAATATATCATCCAAATTAAAAATATTCGACCGGCATTTCATGTAGTATTCATTTTTTTCTATCACCGCGTTATCAACAATTTTTTTTAAATAAAAATTTTAATTAATCTGTGGCGCGCTATTTGAAATTGGCCGATCAGAAACAACCGGTCGCGTAGCAGTGTACGGTGTGTCAATATGCGGCCCGGCCCCGTCTCACACCGCGATCTTACTAAAGCGAAGTGTTTATAAGTGAGAGGGGGAAAAACTTTTTGCCAGAGATATTCGCTAGAGATATAGCTAGATCTCGCAGAGTTATTTACAGCTCGTCGAAATGTCGGATGAACGCGTTTTATAGAAATATTAAACAGGAGCGTATTTAAAGAGGCTGTTACGCGTGAATAATAATGAAGCCCCAAGAAATATTTCACGCCATTAATTACTGAAAAGAATATTAAAAACCTAAACGAATAAATAACGTAACTATTAATTTTAAAAAACTATTACGTTATAATAATCGATTGGTGGGCGGGGGTTAAAGTAGGTCTCTGGAGTGGGCTGAGCGTCCATTCGGGCTCCCTTAAATACGCCACTGAGTACAGAACCGTGTAAATCAAAAACCGTATACCGTGTAAATATTGCGCGCGAACGCGTGTTATATACCGTCCAAAAAAAAAAATACAACGTTCTCGAGAAATAATGACGCGTTCGGGTCCGTTTTCGACCGTTGAAATCGTGCTGCTGGACACTGTCGCGGAGCTGAGACCAAGGCCGGACTGACCCGGTGGTTTACCGTCCCAGTGGGGCTATCCTGTAACTCGATAACGTGTTAACGAATTAATTCGATAAGAGCTTCTTATTGAAATTTTAAAAATGTATCGAATTTTGTTGTTGACATCGTGATCTGTAAATGACTATCGATACCTTGCGCTTACAAAGTGTATGTCCACCAAAATGATAAGAAATCGATAGCTAACGACAATTTTCTGGAAATTTATAAATCGTTTCGATAGCTTAACGAACCGAAAGTTGTCGTTAACAGGTCTTATCGAGTTACAGAATAGAGGTACTGAGGAGACAGTATATGGGCCGCTGTCCGCGGTTGGGTCGTGGACCGGCGCCTGCGGGTAAATGATACGATTATAATACGGTAATAGTATAGGAATATAGAAAAAAAAGGGTAGGGCCGCCGTTTATATTTGGGATAGTGTGCCGGACCCTATTCGGTCCGCCCCTGGCTGAGACCGTTCTCGGGTACAGGTGTCGTATATGTATGTACGCCGTGTATTTTCGCTGTACGCGTGCACGAGGAGTCGACGAATGCGCCCGTCGTCGTTGCAATCGACAGTTGTAAACGATTGTCGGGCCCGTTTGAGAACGGTGTTTAGAGAACGCGTTTGTACGCGCGAATAAAATACATTTATATACATATATGTGCGTGTAAATTACCTCCACGCGTGAACACTATATTAATGGTACGCGACGACGGTGACGCGGTGAAAAATGATCGCTACGAAGGATAAAATTAAGAGAATAAAACAAACCGCAGGATATATTATACGCGTGTGCATAAGCGTGCGCAGACATTATACTGGCAGGGTAGTCATAAACGATACGTTACACATTGACATTTAGTACGAACAAAAATTTTAGATAGGGTAACTTTATTTAACTGCGTTTACCGTAGTTAACAATTATTTTATAAGTAATAATATAATGTAATATACCTAAATCAGTTAATAATAGTAAAAATTTAATAACACTATTTTATACGCATATAATAAACATATTAGATATTATGTTTTAATTATAACTCCATACGCCTTTTGGTTGGTGTGTTGATTTTGAAATATTCAATAATTTCATCCACGTCTATATTATAAGCCATATCTTGTTCGATGAACATAGAGAAGTCCATCTATAACCAATCGATTTCTTACATTTTACCGTTTACGGACACGTTGAAATGGTCAAACATAATATTATGTTGAGGGCGGGGGAGTTGTTCGCAGAGTAGTCAAGTGCCTCTACCCTGACTACCCCGTGTGCACGCTTATGCGCGCGTGTATTGCGTGCCAACTGCGGCGATTAACGCGACAAAACGTCGTACCGCCTGTACACGGGGACGATCTTAAAAAGTGGCGAAAATCCTGGCAGGGCGCGTTCCATTTCAAATTGCCGACCGGAATTTAAAACGCTCGATTTTCGTTAACAAGAACAATAATTGAATCGGTCGTTTCAAAAACGACGCATAATAGTCGAATAAGTTTTATATTGTTTTAGTGAAATACAGTCAAAGACAGACAATTCATTACCACGAATTACGAATGTCGTAAACCTTAAAAATAAACGTGTAAAGAGGTAAAAGTACAAAAAAAAAGTTTAATTTCTGGAGTTATGCGGTTATTTGTGGTTTGTATAAAATTTGATGACTTATGTTGTTTTTGAAATGACCGATTCAATTATAACATATATATATATATTTTTTTTATTGAGAAAAAAAGAGCTTTGGCCGATCGGCATCTGTGGCTCGACATTCGTGACGTACATTATACAATAACTGTGGTAAACAAAAGTTTCTCGAGGCAAAAAAAAAAAAAAGAGAAAAAAAACGGAGAAACATAAACAATAAGAGTGGTCTAGAAACAAAAAAAAAAGATACATAAACTTATACATCTAATAACGTTAATAATTAAATAAACATAATTTGTCGCTTTCAATCGTTATAAGACCGTATATGATATGGAAATATTATTTACATAATTGGAATATTAATACGGTTTCAGTCGAACAAATTATTTACCGAGTGCGACTGCCGCCGACTGGAAGTCTTATTTTACGGTCTATGTTGTTTTAAACAGACGATCGACACGAAAAAACTCAAGCGACATCCATAACACCACCTTGCGGCTCGCTACTTTTTTTTTTACTCGATAATATAATATTGCTGTATTTATACGTTTTAAACGAAAATACGTTTTCCGATTTTTACTTTGACAAAAAAAAAAAATCGATTAAATATTATAATATATTTTGATTATATATTTATATACAGTTATTATTCCGTCGTTATTTTTTACTTTTATTTGTGTATACTATACGACACGGTTATAAAATATGCTTCGGTAAAATCGTTCTTTCAAACCCGTATCGAGCACAGACCTGTGTAGTTTAAACAAATTTATTCCGGCTACATCCCTACGCGCACTATTATTGTAAACTGTTGACAATAATGTATATCATACTACATTCGTAACTACGTATTTTTATTCTTTAATAAAAAAAAAAACAAAATAAATAAACGGAATGCGCGTTAAAAAATATGTGCACAGAATTCTGAAGAAAAAAAAAATCGATTGAAATTCAATAGTTATACAATAAAAATTATATTTTTTTCGTATATTTTTAATATACCAGTTCGTTATAATATTGCAGGATTTCACGTTTTCCGACAAATGATACACGTTTTATCTATCTGACAAAAATATGATCATACGCTTAAGCGCATATATAGGTTCTCGAATTTTCGTTTATTAATATACTATGCGAATACGAAAAAAAAAAAAATTTTAGCGATTTTCGTGACGTTGACTCAATAACGGGATAGCTTCGAATCGATACTGAAATACGATTTAATAATAACACAAAAGTACATAACATTATGCGTTTCGATTGATCCAGCGATTTTATACCGACAATATTTACGTTGATTTGTCTGCATTGATTTATAAGTAAATCCGTATTTTTTTTTTGTTTCTCGAACACTGAACATCGTACGTTTTTCTTCTCGATGAAAAAATAATAATGCGTTATTCAGCTATATTCACTACGAACGTAGTTTATGTATTATATTTTTACACATGGACACGAACGACTCGTTCGTTTCATAAACACATGTGTAAAGAAAAACTGTACGGATTATAGTGAAAAAGCACCGCGACGTTTTAAGTCCTTTTAAGAGTTTAATCTGCACGGACGGCGTATATACACACAGTGTATTTGGAATAGTCATTTTCGGAATCGCTTGATTATTTTCGGGTAAATCGATTTTATTTCTACGAAAACGAACGTTTATTATTGCTTTCTTAAAATAATTACTATTGTTTTTTTTTTTCAAAGTTATCTGGCAATAAAAAAAAATATATATATATCGACAAACCGGAAAAAAAAAAAAATTCTGTATAAATAATAATATGTGCTCTCGGTTCGCGTTATAATAAGAGCGTTTCGTTTTGTTTCCAAAGCGATTTGAATACGAATAATATATCGAATGAAATGTGGTAAAAATACGTTTTTCTTAATACCGACACTCGCGTTTATATAACATTTCGAATTGTCTTTGTGTAATGCGAACAAAACCAATGGCGCGTAATGAATAGTTTTCCTTACGAATGTCCGGATTTGTTTTTTATAATAATATTATATATTGTGTTTCCGGTTTATCGTAAATAATTTTTTTTTTGCAAACGAAATTAAACGCGTTAAATTTGCTCTAGAAAAAAAAATCCCTACGTTATTATTATTAAACGCATATAATATATACTTTATGTGCCAAACATAAAAACACAGTGTTTTTTTTTTATGTAGAAATTGTGTTTGGAGCAATTTCGTCGAAAATCCGTGTCGAAAAACACGCGAAATTGTGCCACGAATTAGCGCGTCGTACAATATAAGAATGAACTCTTTGCTGTTCACGCCTGCAGACACATTATTATGACTCGAATAAAAGAAAAAAATACCGCGATTGTTGTAAACGTCGACAGAAAAAACACGCATTCTGTTCGGCACGACTAAATAATATAATATGTAAGGGGTTAAATTGATCAAAATCCGAGATATTTAAAAACAATGTTTTACTAGAAATTTATAACATCACGGTTTATTTTATAATATCAAGTTTTTATAAGTCACTTTATTATCAATCACGTATACAAGTAATTTATTGAAAATAAGGAAGAAATTATTTAATTGTTTAATTAATTTTAAATTACGATTTTAATGTGTGTGTGGTTTAAAATCGAATTAACATTGATCTGTCTTCGGAATATTCGTTTCTGATGATTTTGTCAAGTATATTCGTGTGATCCGTGAACTTTTTTCCAGACCGTTTTGTTTTTCAATATTTTCGGTCGTAAAATCTTTCACAATTATTTCGATTATTAAAGCTCGTTTTATACAAAACAGTAAAAAACGTACTCGATTTCTTCGGTTTTTGACCCGTTGGGGTTAATAAGTCCAGTTATCGTGCGATTAAAGTTAATTATGCAAAAACTCTGGCAGCTTAATATAAATTGGGATGAATCGCGATTGTTGTAAACGTCGACAGAAAAACACGCATTCTGTTCGGCACGACTAAATAATATAATATGTAAGGGGTTAAATTGATCAAAATCCGAGATATTTAAAACAATGTTTTACTAGAAATTTATAACATCACGGTTTATTTTATAATATCAAGTTTTTATAAGTCACTTTATTATCAATCACGTATACACGATTTTAATGTGTGTGTGGTTTAAAATCGAATTAACATTGATCTGTCTTCGGAATATTCGTTTCTGATGATTTTGTCAAGTATATATCGAGAAAATACGCGCGTTCCCGGCGCGACTGGGCACAAAACTAAATTCGACGGTGACGTTTTAATAGCGTAGAAAATACCAGCTGTTTGTTGGCTGCGAATGAGAATTACCGATTTTTTTTACTATTCCCTTATTTATTATTAATTTTTATTTATTAATATTTTATCAGATATTCACGATTGTTTTCACCGCCGAGTCGAATATCGTGGTATTTCAACGAGGAAAATTTGACGTTTCTCTCTCCTCGAGAAATCGCGGGACACGTATACGATTGAAAACCGCTATAGCAGTGTCCCGGCGAGTCCTTGAAATAACCGCGGTAGAGGAGGGAGATTTGACTTCCCTAAGCCTATATATTGGTTTTAAACGATAACTCGAATATATACGTATATTTAAAATCTAATGTAAATTGCACGTCTGCTTACGTCTTTTATTATGTTTTCGTCGTTATAAGGGAACTACACTCGGAAACCGAAAGATCCGTATATAAAAAGCTTCGGAAACGCTTTTGGAACATTGTCCGTAGGTCTCTGATAACTCACTTTTAGTGAGGTATTATATAATAACGGTATTATATATACGGCGAGAAACTGTGCGATTTTCGTTTTTTTTTTTTTTATTTGGCATTTAACGCTTGTATTAAATATAAAATGTATAATACAGTACTCTGTCGGCGAGCGAAACAACAATATTATAAAACTGACTGTTATATTATCTCAGACGAGACGTGATCGCACATAATAATAATAATAACACCAGCGTAAGTCAGTGCCTGAAATTGTACGCGCCACGCGACACACTTTGTTCAGTTCGAAAAGTAAAGATGGCGTGTGTATAGTGCGCGAAACATATATATATACGTATATATAATATTTGAACGATTTAATTATTGTATACCGTGTTGAATAGTTTAATTATTCAGATTTCTCATTTCGGTTCGGAGAAATATTCAATTATCAAATTAAAATAATATGTATATATATATATAAATTGATAAAAATATTTTATTCGGTAACTGTTTATAAGCACGAGTTCTGTAAGTATACCTATATAGTATATACGCTATACGTTTGACAATCGTATCGAAGTGATTCGTTTTGAGAAAACGTCGTCTCCTCCGTTTGTATATCCAACCGGTAAGTATATTACACTTTATGTGATAAATTTATATAACCGCTAACTAGAAAAGGGACAATAAAAAGAAATGGGACAATAAGTCCTCTTTTCATAATTTCTCATCAGGAAAGATGAAAAAAACGAAATAACGTATGGAATATTTTCTGTATAGTGAACGGGAATTTTCGAACGCTATATGTTTGGCGTTTGGAAAGTCGGATTCGACTCCTTTTCGCAGTAAACGTTGTATTTACGCGTGCTTAATGCAAAATGATAATAAACTCAAAACCGATAAAAATGGACTTGTCCCCTTTCTGCGGTTAGCTACATATTATATATAGTAGAATAACATAGTAAAATCGCGTTATACACAACTTAAATTCGTATACGGTTGAGAGTATTCTTACGAAGTACGAGTATAATATACGACACGACCTATATAATAACGAAATATGCAATTCTATTACGTACAACCATATCGACACCGTTATTTTCTGCGTATTCTCGTATAACACGTGATTGAACGTCGTGTGTGTGCGTACTACGCGTTTATTGATTTTCTAGAGATTTTAGATAATTTTTATTTATTTTTTTGTATTAATTATGCGCTAAATACAGTAGCGTATTTACGAGGAGAGATTAGGGAGATATATCTCTTGCTTTGGCTTTTTTTCAACATACACGAATACGGTTATATACGTTATGGTTGTTCTCCTTTTATCCGTAGGTAATAAAGAAATATTATTAATGTCATTAAAAATATATCATTAATGTTTTCCAATCATTCGCATATTGCTAGGACGTACGTAATTTTCAACTATACTGAACACATACATTTTCACGTTTAAAAAGATTATAAAAACGTATTTGAGAAACTCTCTCTCTCTCTCTCTCTCTCTCTCTATATATATATATATATATATATATTATTCACTATTTGAAATATTTTTTTGTATTTAATAATTCATTAAAAATTTTTATTATTATTTTAATTTGATAGTACGTTGAATGAGCTTGCAACGCTATTCTTATAACATTAAATCGGGTACTGCAGGGGAAATAATCGACGAAATCGCTAAAAAAAAAACCAAAGAGACTAGAATTTGTTTTGTTAGTGATATAAATTTATTCGTAAATGTATGAAAATTAATTAGTTATTAAAAATTTATAGTACCCACTATACCTATGTATTTCGGACAAAAATTGTTTAGTCACCATACCCCTTCAAAAAAATCCTAAGTACGCCACTGGCTAAATATATAATAATATAGTTCGCAAATGTTAAAATTACAAATAAAATGTTTAAAAAAAAAAAATTATAATTATATAACCCTTCGTATACTTGTACATTTTATCTGGATAATTCAATGATGCGTCCAGACGATTTATATAAAAAATTAAAATAACTATTTCGACCTCGCCTGTCGGTTATGCGTTTGCAGTGGTGTATGTTGTGTTGCGGCGAATGTCCGGTTTAATAAACGAGGCGTTATTGATATGTGGTATTTATTTATCGCTGAACACCAGAATGTCTTTTATTTTCGCATATACCTGCAGGAATGTCGAACGTGTATGGCGCGTTAAATTTCAATGGCACGCGACAAAAAAAAACAAATTGAATTTACTTACAAATTTTACATATAAAAAAAAATTTATATAAATTATATTTACAAAATGTAGTAGGTATATAGGTATAAGAAATCCGAACGAACAACAATATTGTATACATTTTTAATAACGATAAAATTCCTATAAAAAATTGAATAGAAAACTTTTTTTCGTGCTCAGTAAAATAGACATTTTATTTATTAATTAGATATTAAATACGCGGACATTTTTTTTTTTTTAATTACACGTTAACCATTTAGTTGTATCGATAATAACGGTAAAACCTGCTTGAAATAAAATCTAAAAATAGTCTTTAATACAAATGTAATGTACTCGTATGATAAATCGTTGGATTTGTAACGAAACCTGCATCGCAACTCTGAAAATAAATGCGAATTTTGTAACGTCGTTTAAATATTTCTTTTTATAAATACTCAAAATGTACGTTTAAACGGTATTATCGAAAATAACGATACTTAGATCTGCGCTAGATCTGTTCTACACCGCGAACGAACTGCATTGGACTTCTACATAGATATATAATGCCTTCGAAATTGTAATCGACAATTATTTTTCTCAGCAAAACTCTGCAGGGTAAAAGCGATAACGCATAAGCACGAGTATTTGTCCATTTATTATTTTCAATTAGGTAATTATTAACATAATATTGTTTTCGCGTACTTTGCGCGATTTTATAGTTTCGAAGAACTATTTTTTCCAATTACAACTATTTTAATATTCATATTATATTAATCGAATGAGCTGATAATATCGCAAATGTCATGGATACCTATGTGTATACAAAATATACAGGTACAATAAATCGTCGAGGAGACTTCAATGCCAGTGCCTGTCGTTAGTTAATACCAGTATAGTGTTTTTACGCGGACTTTTATACTGGAAGGGACGATGACCGAAAAAGAAATCGTGTACCTTTCTTGAAGTCTCCTTTCTGTGCATTACTTCTTGGATTACGTTTTTTTTTTTTTTTTACTCTAAACATATCCCTGGTAACCGTTTGTATTATTGTTTAATGAGTACAGAACGAAAGTGTTTTTGGTGACCACCTTTCAAATATGTTATCCATCATACAAACATGCGTTTCACACTTAGTCGAGTCTCATTACCGCTATTGTTTCTGAAAAGTGACTCGAGTCAAAATCGGTGTAAACTAGGAAAATTTTATGAAAATAAAATGTTTCTTTATTCGTATACAGCGCATTCTCAACCGCAAATCATTTGTCCATTACTCGACAGCGTTACAGACTTTATTTTTATATTATTTTATTTATAATTAATTTTCAAAACGTTAATTCTGTAAAAATTGCATTAAACTGCACAGTACAAACAAGTGGCTGTATATTATGAAACGTGTCACTAGTATACTGGTTTGTTAGGGTTATTCGCGTATAAAAGTTAATAAAACACTGCTGATCATACGCGTACGTTTTAAGATTAAAATTATTTTTATAAACGCGAGAAGTCTGCAGCCTACCGGTACAGCGTGCGTACAAGTTTAAGCGTTGTATCCGAAGCGGATGCGTTGCGGACTCGCAACACAGCTTACTTGTCCGCGATGCGAAACAAGTATTTTCTTGTCTGCCCACCCGACGCCTTATCGGGTAAAAGTCATTACTCTCATAAATCGTACATAAAAAAAAAAAAAAAAAACGAATAATTTAATAAATATTATGTAGTGAGACCGGTAAGTCTTTCAACGTTTCAAACATCTGGATAACTGCATAACTTCGTGTCACCGTATATTTTTAACGCCAACATTCGTTTAAAATAAACTTTGAAAAAAAACTACTCGGAAAATATCGTTTCTCTCGTCCTAACGAATTCGAACACAATGTTTTCAATACAAAATTAAATCGTTTATACGTATTTCCTACGCGCGTTTCAACGCAAACTGCTACGGAATGTCATTTTCAAAGTTACCGCTCGATCGATAACATTATAAAGATCTGAAAATATATTTTTTTTTTTTTTGTAATTTATCCTCCCGAGGCGTTTTTTCTCGTCGCACCCCATAGCTGCTCGAAATTCAAACACGGCCCCGGTGAAATTATTGTCATAAAGGGGCGTCAGGGGTCGGAAAAAAGTACTCTACGCTCCGTTCGTTCAAGAACGCGTTCAATAGAGAACTGCAACGCAGAGTCATACAACGTTATAGTGAATCTCCGTTGGAAATTCGCAAGCGTTTAAAGCATTGGTTCTCAACCGGTGTGTCGCATGTTACCGTGATGTGCGTGTCGCTGAAAAAAAACTTTTTTATTCGTAGTTGTTTATACTTTACTGCACGCTGATTTACTTTTATGAACTACTAGTAATTTTTTTTAATTTCAATACCTGCAGCGTTAAACCGTTTGCATTTTAATTATGTAAATTTATAATATATAAATATAATACTTTACACAGGTAAATATTTTTTAATTTTTCGAATATCCGTTAGAGTGTGTCGCCATTTTTACAGATCTAAACTATAGGGTGTCGTCACACAAAAAAAGGTCGAGAACCTCTGGTTTAAAAAAAATTACTCGATTTCCGATATCGCGTTGCGCGAATTCATTGTTTGGCGATTCCGACGAATAGTAGTACATCGTGTGAAACATCGTTTTCCACGACGAAGTCATAACGCCCAAGAAAGTCTGGGAAGAAAGATTTTTAAAAATAACGTCGGAAAATTTTCACTGCCCAAGTATAAGAAAGCCGTATATAAGACGTTTTCACATCAAAAAAAAAATATATATATGACATAAAATACGCGTTATACCGCTACGGTCGCATTAAAGTTTTCGTTTCCGAAATTCTTTTTTTTTCCGTCTAAATAATAATACGCCGTCAACAAAAAAAAAAAAAATTCGATTTATAATAGGCCGGCAATTCTATCTGCACTAACGTAAAACATATTTATTTTTATTTTTTCCCCCAAATAAAAGAAAAAAAACTATCATCGCGCGTCCGTCCGCGACAGCCGACGACCACTGCGAACGCGATATTCCGTTGGCTGCACTGCGACAGACGGTCTCGCCGCGCGTGAAACGACACGGACAGGTAGGGGGTACCTGCGTTCCGTCGCGAACGGGTGTATCGCGGCGAGCTATCTCTCTCTCTCTCCCGTCGACGCGATACTGCCACGCTACACCGGATTCTCACAACAATAACACACTGCCCGGTCAGGTGAGTAATCGTGACGACGATATTGTTGCGCCCGGTGCCCGCCGCGTTCTTCGTGCCCGACCGGAGGTGAGACGTTTTCAGTGGTAAAAAAAAAAAAAAAACATTCACCGCGTGGAAATATCGTTTCGCGATTCGTTTAAAACGAAAAGTGTTTTGCCGTGCGAGTTTTCCAAAAAATTTTCCGCTGTCGTTATGCGCGATTGAGAGTGGTCGATAATAATTTTCGTGCACGCCAAGAACCGACCAGACGAATGACGTCGGACCGGCCAACCGCAGCCGGCCACAGCGGGTGACGCGCACGCGTTATTTATTGTTCGTCGTCGTCGTCGTCGTCGTCAACAGGTGAGCGAATCGCGCGAAAAACGTCCCGTAAAAATCACTCGCGTACTGCCGTTATCGTTGTAACTGTAGAAAAAAAAACGACGGGGACACAGGCCCGGATTGGGCCGGCGGGCTACCGGGCGAAACCCGGTGGGCCGTTGAAAATTTTAAAGATTTGGGCCGGTTCCATAATGGGTTTTGAACCAGTGTTAATACCAAAATTTTTTTAAGAGCTTGGGCCGGTCTAGGCGGACAGCCCGGTATGTAATTTCTTCCCGATCCGGCGCTGGACGGGGAAACGCGCGCCGAACGAATCCGAGCGAGAAAACGAAAAATCCAGATTCGCTCGCGGTCTCGTCAAAGACCCGGGCGACCGTAAATCTCGCGAGCCCCGCGTGCTAGCAGTTCGTTTCGTACAAAAATTTAACTTTTATATTACGCGATAATCACAACAATTATTAAGTACTGTTTTAATATTTTAAAAAATACATTTTATATATATACGAAGAATCGCGTTTACGAGGGCCTCTCCGGGGCTCTCCGCGAGCCTATATTGCTGCCCCGTAATTATACTCCATTGTCAAAAGAGTGTAATGTTTTTTTTTTTTTTGTAATCACGTTTTGGTGGCAAAAAAAGAATTTTTTTAAAAATATCTCCGTTTTAAACTCGTTCGTTGGTAAAAAAAAAAAAAGAAAAGAAAAAAATTTCAATAGCGCGCTCGTATTGGTCTGGGTGCGCACGGAGGAGCAGGAGCTCTTCTACTACCTTTTTTTTTTTTTTGATACGGAGGGACTCTAGGGACTTTTATTGTGTGAAAGCAGTGATTGGGGGGGATGGACGTAGTCCTGAAATTATATCGAAGTAAATTTCTTTGTGATGGAACGCTCGTTTTTTTTTTTTGTAATTTATTAGCAGAGCTCTTCTTTTCTTAATATTTCCCATCCGTTCCGAGCAGCACTGGCCGCTGATATAAATAAATTTAAAAAAATTAAAAAATTATAATACTCTTATAAAAAAATAACAATATATATGTATTAAAATTAGAATATATTATTAAAAATAATATATATATATAACCTGATGATGACTTATGCTATCGAGACTATAGTTATTACTTTCTAAAACATTATCAAATACTCTATAAACGTTTTATAATATATACTAATTTTAGTTTATATACATATATATATTGTTATTTTTTATAATATATATTAATTTTTTCGCTGATATATACATACTTTGTATTGTAACGAACGGCGGCATTCGCTAATTTTCGTTGTGATATATATATATTATATATGCAGATAAAAACAGCGGAGTGAACTGTACAATATTTGTTTTGCGCGCAGCGGTTCTTTTTTTTTTTTTACAAAATATCTCGCGTTATTATATATATATATATATATAATCGATATTTTAATTGTACTATAAATCACGTAAACATATACGTAAAAAGTATTGAATTATAACATAAACACGCGCGTTTTAATAATTATTATTTGTATACTCTATACTCGGTTTTACTATAGAGAAACTTTGTAATATTTTTATTTTAATCAAAATTTTATTATACAAATTTAATTTTTATTTGACAGCGGGCGTCGCGTTACATCCGTTTTTGAACGCGTCGAGTTCAACACTCGAAAGCTTTAAAATCGTAGTTGGGGGGCTCGACGCGTTTTCTATGAAACTCGTTTGCGTACAAGACCGCCGAAGGCTGTGTCGCGCGCGTAAATGAGTGGAATTAAAACTTTTAGCTCTCGACGCATTTCTGGATAACGAATTCCGATTGAATCGTAATTTTAAACTACTGTTTGTAGACAATTCCTGTCTTAGTCGCGATGTCAGCCCGTTTATTCGGCGAATATCAGTACAAATTGCAAAAGGGTGCGCGTGTCGTAATTCAGTGTGTTTTTTTTTTTACTCGTGTCTGGAGAGCAGGAGAGTAAGTTTTCGGTAATTCGACGTGCTTTCAAACTTAATAAATTTGATTATTGCACACGTACGTGTCGTGTACAGATAAGAGCCCCCGGCACGAATGTCACGGACCCCCGGGGGGACGGCGGGCCGCGGTTTAAGGACCTCTGGTTTTAATCAACAACGAAACGCCACGTATTTACGTATTTTAAGCGTTTTCGATTTTTTTTTTTTTTTACGCTGTTTTTAGATTCCGAACGGAGCGAGGGATCTAGCGGTTTTACAATGATGTTTATTATTTTTATTTGTTCTGTCCTGTGTACAGATTTTCGACCAGAACGAGTGCTCCGACGATCTGTTCGGTCACAGTTTGTTTCCGGCAGCAATTCGCGTCTATAGTCGGTACTTTAGAAAGATCGTTTTTCTCAATAGTTTTTTAACGCGACGCGATAGACTGCCGAAAAATTACGAAAAACCGCTAAAAATTGGATTTCGTCAATATCGCGTATAGTTTTTTTTTTTTGGCTATAATTCCGAAAATGTTCTTTCTATATTGTCTTGAAGTTTTCACCGAAATCGTATCTTTGTACTGTACAATTTCCAAAAAAATTTCAAAAATTTTCATTCGATTTTAGGCTATTTATATTTATATTTTTAGATTTTGAGGTTTTTCATTCATAAAACAGTTTAATTTTGACTTTGAAATTTGGACACAACACCGGACGTATATTACTTTAATTTTGTACAAAAAATTAATAAAAAGTGTGTCACACCGAAACTCCGCTCAGAATCGTTTTATCGAATGCAAATATGATTTATCGTTGCTTTCAAATTTATAATTGAAAACAAAACTATAAAATCTTTATCCGAGTAATTCACTTAGGCGATATCCACAACACTCCGCGGCTCGCTACCTTTTTTTTTTTTATTTGTATTTGTTTTCCCCTCAGCTAATACGTCGCGTTGAATTTATATTATTATTCGTGTTTAAACATCGTATAAAAGTCAAGAAATATTACCCGAATCGCTTGCGTTTCCATCATATTTTACATAATCTATTTAAATTATTATTATACGTATTGGATTTTCGCCATTGGCAGCGTGCGCGGGAACCTTCGCCATACTACATAATAATATTCATAAATAAAACAAATTTCGTTGCTGTTTTCAGTGAATATTTTTTAGATTAATTTTTTTCGTCTCGTATTAATAGCGCATATTTCAGTACTTTTTATGGCTATAAAATCCGAGTGCTCGACTAATCCGTACGAGTAACATTCCTGAAAACGATTTTTCGTTATTTTTGTCTTCGTTCTGACGGTTTCTATAGTAATAAAACGGGATCGGATTTCGCGTTTTATTTATCGTTTTTTTTTTTTAATATTAATTTCGATCGCAGTCGTAAACGGCGGGCAGCGTAGAAAATATTGTGTATTCGAGTCACAATTAACGTGTAATAAAAACGACGATTTAAAATGTTTACAAAAACATGTAAATGCGAAAATGTTTCTGTGGTTTCTGCTGTTATTTAGGCGGTATACGGTTTATTGCAAAACTTCTACAAACGTATGACGAATAACTAATGAAGTCATAATTGCTTTTTGAAACGATATATAGTGTCCGCCGATTGGTTTCCAAAATGAGTGTTTACGAATTTTTATATTAAATATTAATTAATTTATTTATATTTATGTATAAAAAAAAACGCTTCTGTTGCGCGTTTTGTTAGTCAATTTTTCGCAATTTCTTCTTTTTTTTTTTTTTTACACATCACAACGTAACAGAATATTCCTACAAATGTACGTATCAGATTAATCGATTTTTTTTTTTTTTTGTTCGTCGTTCATTTTACGAGTATTTAGAAATTTTGGTGTACCTTGCAAGTTAAATACGTGTATAATTGATTTTTCCCGTATATATACTATTTTATTATTATTACATAAAAACGACATTGTTTCGGTGAAATTTTCCCGTTTAATCGGTTATTTATTACGCGCTTTCCTACACGCGCGTGTATGAAAAAAATTTACATTTCAATAATTCTGTTATTCGATTTCGTTTTGGAATATTTTTGCGCGTATACAATCGGCCAGATATTATGCACGTATCGTGTGATTATCCTAATGAAATTATTATCGATCAAATATAATATTTCCGTAGACATTCGGACGAACGCGGTGTTTAATCACTATTTTAAAACTCGATTCGCACTCAGTGAAGTTCGATCGGATTTCAGTAATAACAATACGTCGTTTACTCAATAAAAACCACTATACGAGTATAGCACAATTATTTCGTTTGGGCATTTCTAATGCTACTATAATTATTATTAAAGCGGAATATTGCACCGTATACATATTGTGTTCGTATTTCGATAATACAGTTGTAATTTTCTATAGAAAAAAAAAATCGTTTTTCACTCACGTATATTATGAAATAAATGCAGAGATTTTTTTTTTCCTGAGGACAAGACATTTGTGTTTGTTTACTTAAATTCTTCGTTGTCGCTGTCATATGAGTAAAAAAAAAAAAAAAAAATCGATACTTTTCCCTTGTGCCTGTGATCTAACGATAATAACGAATACTCTGTGTATATATATATATATATATATATATATGAAAATCAAAACGGAATGACACGTGTTACGAGGAGTTGTTATCTTTCGCGGAAACTCGAGAAAATAGAAATTGCCTTTTTTTTTTCTAACAAAAGTAAATTTTTTTTTCTTATTTTGTCGGAGGCAAACCGACTCTCCTGCACATCATATATTTATCAACGTTAAAACCGTATTTATACGAGTGACGTCAATGGGGGAAAAAAAAAATGTTTAAAACGCGTATACGCGAGATTTTATAAGAAGTGTGTATAGGAGCTGAGAAATATTTTAAAAAACGATACGTCAATAATACAATCAAAAATCGTCTCTCCGCCATGTCGTTTTGATGAAATTTTAATATTATCGTGTCCGTATTAATCATACCGATTCGTTAGCTGTGTGTACGAGCGTGTTTAATTTTATAAATATTTCGATACTAAAAAAAAGTTTAGAATTGCACAAGTATGCAAAAAAAAAAACAGACCGACCGTAGCCGGACGGACTGTTCTCGAGATTAACGTCATAATTTGTGTCAAAGCAAATGTGTGTATTGAACAGTAATTTTTACATATTATATAAACTAATTGAATTCAAACACTTTTAAAACGAAATTTTAACCTGGTTATCGTGTGTGTTATAACTCTAAAACATATTATAGTATATTATTTTCGTATTGTATATACGTATTATTTTTCAACGATAAAACATAGCAGTACACGCACAATTAGCGATTTGTGTCGTATTGCATACTGGCGCGAGGTGATTTTTTTTTTTTTCAATGTAATTTCGTTATTATTTTAACGCGTTCCATAGTCGCAGCCGAGTTTACGACATTACGCGCATTTTTCTACTCAGAACGTACAACGCTCCTTGCCGATATATTCGTCGGCGATGAGCATGAGCAATGCGCACGCGTTCCTCTAACGCTCGTGTCACGAATGACAATATCATCGTTTATGTCCGCGTATAACAGGAGTTCTTGACTTTTTCTGTGTCCCGCAGGACCCGTTCGAGAGTACCATAGTCCACTGACCTTCTACTCTCCCCATCTCCTCGTAGGAATTATTTTAATAATTTAAATAGTATTATTATTATTAATATTGTATACACGCCAATGTGTTGTGTAATTAAATACCAACAGAAATGTTCGTTTTAAATCGCGCGTTTAAAAATTATAAAAACTCTATACGCGTAAAAAAAAAAAAATGATTAAAAAATTCAATTTTCTATACCGTGATATTATCCGGAACACTGCGAATCTGTTACGGGATTTGGTTTTAATGTGACCAATACAGAAAATCCAGACTCGCAAATATCTATGCGCAGTAGTGGCGAATTACGAGAAATCATTATTATTGTATTCGTCGTCGTGATTATTTGGAAAAAATAAAATAAAAATATTTCGAAACCACTCTCCGTGGTGTATTCCCGAGTAACCGCCGCCTGCAGTACATACAGTATATAGTACGTTAGAGAAAGACAAAAAAAAAAATTCATTCGGTCTTTTTTACAATAATATATTCTATTGAACAAATAATATTGCAGCAGATCGTCGCGAAAATAACGCGTGTGTTGGTCGATAATATATTTGAATTCCGCGTAAAATAAAAATTCAATAAATATACGCGCGTATAATTTCAATGAATTTTCGTTCGAAGCGTATATACCGATTATTTCACTCGTGTAAGAGCTGATTAACGGAATAAATGTAACTTAGTACGGTTGTGTACGCGAAAACGTTTCATTTATTTCACGATAGGACATACTGTCATCGACGATTAACGAGAATATATACAGAGCGTACTATATTGCGACAGAGTGACAATTATTATTAATCATTGTACGTTTTCGATCGATCATTCGAACCGCGTGTGTACGGTGATTTATATAGCACGCTCAACCGTTATTTTAATCGAATATAATAATAATAATAATAATAATTTTTTTCTTATATCGTATAGCCTACACCTTCGTCGAATAATATATGTGAGTGTGCGTTTGTTTTTTAATCATTCGACCTAACGGTATTCGAATAATTTACTGTACGGAATAATCGCCGGTATATTCAATAAATTCGTGTCGACGAAAACAAAAAAAAAAAAATGTCAACATACCACAACGTAGTTCTGCGGGGAAATTATTAATTCGATAGACTTTTCGCGGACAATCCAAAAAACGTTTTCCCGAACGATATTTTTTGACCTAATATTTTTGTATATTGTCCTCATTTTTTCTTTTTTCGTCATTCGCCGGCAACGAATATTTTTAAAGAAGTGCGCGGTATTTGTCGCCAAAGCGTACGAAAAAAAAAAAAAAATTGTAATTTATTCGCGCGAAAATGTAATATTTAAAATCCGCTAACGATATTCATTTGTTTTCACGTTTTAAAGGCGCAAAAGCCCGAAAATGGATCTTACGCGGTGTATAATGGGCAAACAAATTTTAAACGTTTACGTCGCGATAACGATATATATGTGAGAGTTTATCGATATAATACTGCAAAGAAAAAGATAATTTTTGATGATTTTTTTTTTTTTTTTGAAAATAGTCGATCAGGCGCGTGCGAAACAACAGTTCAAAAGGTAATCGTAAAGCGGATTAGTCAAATGATTAATTATTGTATAATTTCTTTCGCTCGTTATACAATAATTGTTAATAATTGAATTGAACGAAATTCCTACGAAATATTGTGCTAAACACGCGCCCAAATTAAATCGGACGCTCTAAATAACGAGTTTAACTGTGAGAAAAAAAAATCGATTTAGTATACGGGAGGATCTTTGCAACGTTTAAAGTCGACCACCTGCTGAGATTCGAAATTGGATGTCACGTCAATGTAAAAAAAAAAAAAAAAATCCGCGAGATCATGCAATGTGTCTGTGTGGATCTAATGGCAATGTGTAGTTCATTTTCACATTAGACGCGAAAAAATGACCCCCGATCACTGCGAATATAAGAGTTCGCGTTTGATCAGACATATTTTTTTAACGATTTGGGGTCATTCTGCAGCTTTTTCCAATGGAGTCGTTTGGATCAATGACATTTTATCGCGTTTATTTCATAGATCCATATTGATTCAGAAAGGCGCAAAATAAATCGATAATGAATATGACGTAGTGAATTAGCGATACAATTTTTTTTTTGAAAATTCGATTTTCATTGGAGGGCCCGCGTTTTTACAGATTTTTTTTTGTGGAAATTTAAAAAAAACGATTCCCAACATTTTCACCGGTACCATATTTTGGTTCGAAATTAATTTTTATTTCCGGAGAAATTTGAATTGGAACGTTTCAATTACGATACATATATAGCGTAAAACTATTTCGAACATTTTTTTGTTTTTCAAGGAAAATAACGAGAAAACAAAATGAATTGATCGATATAAACGGAGCTGGGTATTCGAAGATTCGAAAATCTGTATACCTATTACGATAGCGATAAATGTAGAAAACAAAAAAGTCGTCGTGACGAGATATTCTCGATTTTCAATTTTTTTTTTTCGAATTATATTTTTAGCGACGAATTTGTTATTCCGAAAAACGAACGGTCCACGTCGATGACGTGTGAAGAAAAAAAAATTTGCAATTTTTGTGTACAAAAGATAGTATATAGACTGGAGGATAGTCATCGTCGATATAACTGTAACTCGTTGTTGACCGATACGCGCGCGTAGTCGTGGCAGGAAGCACGCGATCGATCGTTTCCGCGACAGAAACCGGGCGATGGGGAAAAAAATAATCACAAGAGCATACGCTTCAATAAATTTCGGAAACGTCTTTCGTTTTTTTTTCCTTTATCTAAGTGCTTATAAGTTTGTTTTTTATCGTTTATTCACCCGCCAACGCCGGTATTCGTCATTGATTTCGCAGTTAAGAGTATATTCCACCACATCGTTCGGTGTGAGATAATATCGTCGACTTTTTAGTTTTTTTTTTTGTTTTCTCGTCCAGACTCGAAATCCCGGTAACATTTATTTCTCTCTCTCTCTCTTTGTACAAATCCTCGACATTTTCTATCGTCCGAAACTGAGTGTTTTCACACAGCAGCTATTATTGTAATACCATACGGTTATTTTTATACTAAAAAGACGCGTACTACTCGCTCGTATACCGAGTAAACGTGTAAAAAAAAAACTCGAATTTATAAATTCTAATTGATCTCGACACATTTTTTTCCCTTATCGAAAGTCATACACACGGTCCGAAACACTCTAATAATAATCGAATAAACGTTATTTACTAGATACAGTAATTTCAGTCAGATCCGTATTGTCCGTTCGAAGCCCTTTCAAACGCAGACACGTGTATATATATATATATATAGAGTACGTATAAACAATTAATTTTATTATTTCTATAATAATCGATAATATCGAACCGATAATACTTATAACCATCTACGTACCTATACTGTACTTTACTTTCGATAATTTCGTATATAAAACTTTAAATCAGTAATACTTCAGTTATGGCGAATCTTTCGATTATTGCGGAGAAAAAGTTTTTATTCGGATATCGAAGTTTTGATTTGTGCTTATTGTTTCCGACGTATTCGCATGACGAACAAATGTATATAACGCGACAAATAACGTACTTTATTGTCTGTGCGTATATACATTATAATACTGTCGAGTTGAAACTCGGTTAAGTGTGTACATGTTATAAAAGTATAAAATTATATTGCATAATAATAATATCGTAACCGGGACTTGGTATATTATTATACATCGGTTTGATTTATTGTGCGCGCGTTACGAGAAAAGTTATATATACACGTGTGTAATACGAAATTGTGCGGCTTTTTGTACGACAAAAACGTCTCGACGTGTTTATCGAATTCCCGTATTTTGAATCGATCCAAAACGATTATTTATTTCGATTGATTTCGCGGTTTCCTTTGATAAACGAATTATTTTTAACGAATTTAAAATCGGGGAACGCGAACGTGTAGCGAAACTCGAAGTGTGTCGCGCGTGCGCGCACGCGGTATACTTAAAAAAAAAAAAAACAAACGTATTTTAGGCTGGTGGTTATAAAACTCACTCCGGGTAAAATATCATCGTATACTATACAAAAAAAATTCTCTCATTGATTTCCCCCGTTCATAAAAAGTGCACAGGAATGTTTCGTACTTTCACGGAATATAATATATAATCTACGTCGGGTTTTTGTATCTATTAACGCGATATTAATTTCTCTTGAAATTAATTACGAGAAATGCATTTACGACATAATATGCGACTATAAACAACAACGATTTAAATAGTAAATTACAATTTTATTTTTTTATTTTTTTATAACTCGTATATTATATGTATATGTCGCGTATGTACCGATCTATAATTGTACCGATTTAATCGACTCGTTTTTTTCTTCTTTTACTTTACATACGTCTTTTAAAAACGCACGTCAGATATATATATATATATATAAATATTTACTATAAAACAAACTTTTCAAATTGAATATTACACAAATCATATAACGATAATAATGATTTTATAACTCTGTAATATACAATCACGTCGAATAAATTTATAATAATAATCGTGATATTGCTTTCGAACGTACATGTATAAGTAGGACAATCAAAAATATATTTAACTCGTTAATTTTTTTTTTTTTGAAATAAATATTAAACGTCTCTCACGGTATACATATTTATAATATACGTTGTGTACGTTATACGCGGTTTGGTAGGTACCTGTACACAAATATGTTTTTAAATATTCGTCGTCACCGATTTTCTTACATAAATTAGTCGAATTTTTTTCTACGTAATATATTTAAATAAATTCCCGGGCAAATACGCGAGCGGACTATTCAAAAAAAAAAATTATAAATCGTCACAAAACGTTTTCGGTAAACAATCCGTAAACGTGCATCGATTTTCGTGTAATAGCGGCCTATATATCTAAGTTTATTAGCGAACGAGCAAAACTACTCGGTAAATTATGAATTTGAATAAAACGAACGTTAAATTTATACAATATTAACATTTTTCTCGTCCGTTTTTTTTTTTTTTTGATAATTAAAATTTTCAAACGTATTTCGTAAAATCGCGTACACATATATAATACGGTTTAAACCGTGGAGTTAATTTATGCAATTTTATAGAGTCTTGCGCACGCTTCACGCGCGGTGTACAATCGACTGTAAACTGTGTATAATGTATGTTATACTTACGAGCGTATGTATATGAATCCATGTGTTTTTATGTTTACCCGTTTCGTATTGAAATCGAACACCTACGCCGTGGACGAGCACGTAAACTGCAATTCGTCGTGCGATCCGTGTACAATACGGTCTCGGCGTTTTCTCGTTGCATTCGTAGGTTGTTTTTTTAAACTCGTTAAAAATTCTCAGCTCCCTTCTCGTACTCGTGGAATTCGAGTAATAATTTGCGAAACGACAGTTTCGGAAATAAAAACGCGGATTCGATTGTGTTTTTTGAACGCGCGCAAACAGCGAAAGCGTAATCGTTATAAATTAACCGGCCGCGTGTGTTCCGTTTTTATTTTGAATTGGAAAAAAAAGTATCGAAAACGCAGGGTACACTTATATTAAAAATTAATAAGTCGCCAGATCCTGCGCAATTACGTCGCGTTTCGTCGAATGAAACACATTTTTTTTTTTATCCTCGAAATACCTCGCTCGATTCACTCTTATGTCTCTCTCGGAATTATATAAATCGATTTCAATGAACTAAAAGGCCAATAAACTTCAATTTTCAGTTTTATTCCGTTTCGTATGAATAATAATTATAAATCATCGTGTTTGAAATAAATACGTGTTACCTTTAAATGGCCTCGGATATCACGCGTACACGTTATATGAATTCTGTAAATCCGCGTAGCGAGACTGTACGCATTTCGTTACGTACGAATTTGAAAATTTATTCGTATTCATTCGCGAAAATCTCGTCAACTTTTCAAACGTTTAACAACGGCGAATCAATTAAAATTATTCAAATTTTTATTAGAACATTCGCGGTACGTGGTTCGGTATATGGCTCGCGAGAGTTTATACGGACCGTATAAATATACGTTTTTTTTTTTTTTCAAAATTGTCTGATTCGAATTTTTTTCTACGAAAATTGATGGTATTCGCGATTTATTATATAATTAACGCGTATGTTTTAGTATGCTTGTAAACGCGCCATCATTATTATAACAGCCGATATAATATAATGTCAGTGATCTCAAGTTTCTCAGTTGGATTTTGTCGATTCCGCCGGGGCGACTGATGTTTTCAATTACAATTGAGTTATACGAGACCGATAAAAAGCTTCGTATGTTTTAAAATTAAGTTACATCGATATTATCCCTTTCAAAACGCAGCCCTTTGGACACGCCGAGTCCAGCGCTTTTTCCCTGGTTTTCATAACGTTTCCGGACTGCTGGAGCTGATTTTTTTTTTCCACGCGCTGCACATAAATCGCCCGTTCGACACGTCATATAATTTTCAAAAACGAACAGTATACGAGAACGCGTCCTGCAGTAATCCTGAAGTACGGCCCCAGGCGTTTACATAAAATATCAAAATGTATATAGCGATTCGAGCATGCGACAATTATTGTCAACAAGCGGACCGTGTCCCACAAATAATTTGGCAGACGTTCCTCGATCGCCCTCGAGCATTACGGAGTCGTACCGAGCCGTCGTTCCCACGTATTGACGACGTTCGACGTTTTTATAATATTTTAAATCGGTACAGTATCGGCACAGTTCTATTGGAACAGACAGACCGGATACGCGGTCGAATATTACAACCCGGTCGTAATTTTGTTTTTTTTTTTGGCATTTTTATAAAATGAAAAGAAAAAAAAGATAACGAGTCGCGGGGTGTTGTGGACATCGCTCAAGTGATTATTTATTTGGATAAAGATTTTAGAGTTTTGTTTTTATTTTCAATTTGAAAGCAATGATAAGTCGTTGCGCATTCGATAAAACGATTCTGAGCCGAGCTTATACTCTTCTCGTAACGTTACATATTTGGTGAAAATTTCAGGTTTCTATGACAATTAGTTTTAGAATTACGAAGAAATAGACAACAATCGATTAAGACGAAATTGTTGATTAGCGTTTTTTAGTTATATTTTTTAGGCGCTTTTGAGAAAATCGAAAAATCACCTCTCTAAAGTACCAACTATAGATGCGAATCGCTGCCGGAAACAAACTGTGACCGAAGAGATCGGATTTTCTGGTCGAAAATCCGTACACGGGATAGAAAAAATAAAAAAATAAACGTCGTCGTAAAAACAATAGATTCGTCGCTCCGCTCGGAATCTAAAAAAAAAAACGCTCGAACACTCCGTCACCGACCGATTTAATATAATAATCGACACGCGATGAGATCTGCTGATTTCGAGAACGTGGCGTATCGTTCTTTACACGCGTAATAGATACAAAAAAAAAAAAGCTTAATCGTGTATTATAAACGCGTTTTAATTAATTCGAAATAAACAGCGGCAGTTTTACAAAAAAAAAAATCCAACGAGCCCGTAGTATTAAGATATTCGAAAAGATTTTCTCCCGTCCAAGAATGTTTTTTTTTTTTTCAAGAACTCCTCTCGCGTTTACACCGAGTGACGCGTATAGCGCGCAGTATTGTCGAAATACTATATTATAATATATATAATACGCGTCACCTCTTCTGCAGCGTAACGTTTGTTTTTTTCCGCGCGTCAGGCGTGTCCTCTCTCCAACGGTTCTGTTTGGACATTTTTTTTTTTTTTTTTTAGTGTCGTTCGGTCGTGTACATATTGTTATAGAATACGGTACAGACGAGGCGCGCGCATTAAACACACCGCGCTGCACACATAACGGTGCGGTGGTTCTCCGAGGAGAGGAGAGATGTCCCAAGAGCCCCGCCGTGTCGGTCGACGGAAATTCTTTTAATATTTTTTTTTTTTTTACACTCCTCTCGCGAAAGGAATGCGGCCGGTGCTATTGATAACGCGTAAGTGTGTATAAAAAAAAAAAAAGAGAGAAAAAAAGTAATAATAACCGGTTCTGCCAGTGTGCGCGCGCGCGTGTATACCGTGTAGAGAGCTCTGCAGCTCTCGCCACCGCGCCGAGCCTACTAACCTTGTTTATTATTATTAATAATAATAATAATAATATAACGCGTTGTTTTTATATATTGTGTTTGGCGAGCGTGTGCAAATAACAAAATGCTGTGTGTGTGTGTGCTGCACGCCGCGCCGGCAATAATTGTATTTATCCGTATAGGTACCTCCTATATAATATACGCGTTCCGAAATCGAAAGGGAGAAATTTTTACCGAGTGTTTTATGTTTTTTTTTTTTTATGATGACGCCCTTTCTTTTACGCCGGCGGCTTTTACTTTTTTATTAGCTTCGCGTTACCGTAGTAGAATTTTTTTTTTTTTACGAACGCCTTTATACGCTGCGCGCGGTGTACCACCCAAAGTGCGCTGAAAATACGATTTTCGACAAATTCGGACGATTTTTTTTTTTTTGAAAACGTAAAGACACGTATATGTAACGGATTCGTTATTATTATAGTAAATAAATATTATAAATTCAGTTGTAAACTCGTATTTATTACGGTGCACGAGTTTTACATTAGTTTTTCCTTTCTCGAAGTGTCCAGCTCGGTAATAAAATAATGTTGAGCGTACACTCGACGTCAAGAACGCTATATACGGTCCCAGTAGCGTATCTAGGACAATTCCACGAGAGGGGAATACATACATTTTAACAGATATTTTTATTGTATTCATTATAAACACATATATTGATATTATTATATACATATTTTATGTAAACAAACATTTGTCATTTGAATACAAAATTTGATTTCTTTATTTTTTTTTTTCCAAAATTGAATTTAATATCATTCATTTTGCGTTCATACAATTATCAAAATATTATTTTAACTAACCTCCCGGGGGGGGGGGATATGACCCCCATATCCTCCCCTCCCAGTAAATACGCCACGGTACGGTCCTAGAGCGTCTTATATTATTCTACGTCCGCGGCATCAGCCATTTATACGTCGTTGTCGAACCAACAGAAAATCCGTTATTTTTTTTTATAATTGTTAAGACCTTTTGCAAGTGTCGAATTCAAAAAGCTTTTTCGTATACACTCAAAAAAAAAAAAATCCGTACTTATTCTTATATTTTCATTTTTGAACCGCGATTTATGTTTTTCTTCTCTCCGTCGGATCTGTACCGGCGGCGTGTCGAGATCACTATTTTTCAGGCCGCGGAACAGATTTTTCACAGTTTTTTTTGCTATAAATTCGTTTATTATACGCGTCATAAGCGTTTTATATCGGTATAATTCAATAAAATTACAGCGACTTTAACTTATACGTTTTGTACACAATGAGTATTTATACGTTATTTAATATATTTGTTTTAAAAATAATTGTCTCTTCGTCGACATCGCGTTATACAATATATCAGGGACGTATTTATGGGAGGGGAACTGATGGGGCTCCAGCTCCCCCCCACACCCGAAATTTCAGGAACTTTCTTTATGTATTCCTATGACCTATGGATATAGGATGTAATATTTGTAATAAATTCCTAATAAGTAAGTTGTTTTTAAAATGTTGAGAATTTGGTAATTAGTCCTATTTTTAAGATTCAGTATTAGAATAGAATTTAGAAATAATTCAACAATGATATTTACGCAATGCCTCAGACCCCCCAAAAAAAAAATTTCTAAATACTCTCCTGCAATATATAATCGATTTTCGACAGAGCCGAATGTGTTTCAAGAGTTAGCCTAGTACCTATATATATATATATATATATATATATAGAAAGAAAAAAAAATGTAATAAACATTAACGTTTCGAACAATACGCGCGTTTTAACGGAGTGCCACAATACGTGTAGGTATGTACCTAAGAATATTGAAAAAAGCCGCGCCGCGCGAAGTCAGTTTGTATATATTATTATTATATAACGCGTATATTGTTCCGTTTTCTCTGCGTACAGCGGTCGAAACCGCGGATAATATTATATAGGAAAATAATTTAATTGAGCACCCGTTTGCGCCGATGAGGGGGAAGGTTTTCTTCAAAAATACAACAAAAAAAAGAAAAAAAATATGTTTTTTCACGGCGGTTTTTTTTCCCGAGTGTAATAATAATAATAATAATAATAATAATAATAATAATAATAATAATAATTAATGTATTTTATATACAGAGGAGAAGAGGAAAGTTTCGACAAGCCGCGCCTCTTCTGCGTTCCGTCGGCGCGCGCACATAAAGTGTCTCGTAATATAAAATACCAACGAAATAACGCTGCACGAGCAGACGCGTTTTTGCGCAAGACGGAAAATTCCGTTTGAAACGACCTACACACACACACACGGGTCTTTGACGTTTCGCAATAACGCGCATAAATCAGCGGAACGCGCGCACCGCGATCCGCGTGGGAGCGTTTCGTTTCAATCGCGACCGGCCGTTATAAAATAGTGTTTTATGCGGGTTTTTTTATTATTTTATTTCTTTCCCCCCCTCCCCATCGCGACTATATCGCCGGACAATAATCGGGACGGACTTCGCGGGGTGGCTGTGAGTTTTTATTAAAATAACACAAAATAAGAAATTTGTTCGGAATTTCAATTCAAATTCTTCGCGACGAATTGCAGATGATATACACGTATAAACAGTGCGCGCTTTTATCGAAACCGTATTTATTATATTTTCGTAAGAAAAACAATTTTTATAAGAAAAAAGAAAAAACGAAATCACGAAACCGGATTGCGCGGACACCAGAGATATCGCTATCCGTCCCATATGCGGTTCTAATATTATAGATTTCAAGGCAAACGATAACTGCAACAACAAATGTCACACCGTACAGGAACTTAGAAAAGAAAAAAAAAAATCACTCTTATGTGTCCTAACAAACGTGATTATTCACAACGATTTAACGCACCGGGTCTCTCGGCATTATCGTTATAAGAAAAATAATTAAAATAAAAGACATTAATATTGTTTATTTATTTATTTTTCGGGAAGGGGTCCGTGACTCGGAAAAGGCTTACCTACTATCTATGTGTCCGATATAGCGGATTGAATAAATTTTCTGTCCGATTAATTATCGAATAATTTTTCCTCATTCCCCCCTCCCCCACTATATTCCGTTATTAGTAGTTATGAGGTGGCAAGGCGGAGCTGTGCCCCGGAACCCTGGGCTCGGAGGGCCTCGAAGAGGCTCTCGTAAATGCGATTTGTATATATTGTATAAAAATGTTGAATTTTGTTTTGAAATTCACATCGTACAGTTATAAAGAGTAACGTGTACAAAAAAAAAAAAAAAAAGAAACGAATAAAGTAAATTACTGCAAAAGTATTAAAATAGTATTTATTCATTAATGTGAATAAAATAGAACGTAAAAATGGAATTGTTGCTTTTTGATAGTGTAAAGGCTGATACCGAATTCCGTCCCGTGCCAACCCACATCGCCTCTCAAGTAACTAATAACTAGTAATATTTTCCTTCAAATTTTCTCCAGGCTGAGGACTGGCAGCTTTGCTGCTGGCATGTTTAAAAGTATTTTTTTTTAATATTGCATTTTTATATATATATTTTTTTTTTATACATTCTCTATTTTTTCTTTTAAAGTAGAATATTAGAATAGTAAATAAAGTATAATTATATTATGTTAATAGTACACGGCCAAAAAAACCGTATGTCAAGTAAATTATATTATTGCACGGTCCACAAACCGTATGTCAAGTACAAACTAAATTATCCTTTAACTAACTAATTGTCCTTTAACTGTTTTTTTGTGAATACGCAACCCTCCGTACGGATAAAAACCGTACGTTTTTTTTCCGTACGGACAAAACCGTCACGTGTGAAAGAAGTCTGACGCGCTACCTATTATACATCACTAGACGCGGGACGGAAATCGGCCAACACTGCTCCACCCTCGGGACGGAATTCGGCCAACACTGCTCCACCCACGGGACGGAATTCGGACGTTTTTACTAGCTTGGGACGGGATTCGGCAACGTCGAGCGTAAATGGTCGAGGGACCAAAACTCGATACTGCTCCGGCGGACCCCAAATTTATAAATACTCCACTGTCCGTTATATTTGGTTTTCGACGTGCCCGTCTGTATCGATAAACGATTTTATATTTTCTGTTATTAATACACATGTAGTCGATCGCCGTAAACGTATAAAAAAAAAAAAAAATGAAAAAATGAATAATTCCTCGTTTCGGATATCGTTTTCCGGATTTTACAAGTGATACACACTACGCGCGTATTAATAAAAAAAAACTTTTTTTTTTTTTTTTACAAAAATTACACACGAGCGCGCGTTATCCTCGAGTTATTGCAATGGAAATATTCGAAATATTTTGAAAAAAAAACACCGGGACGACGACGGGTATTCGTGTTCGTATATAAAAACATATTATTAAATCGCGTATTTAATACCATAATAATATTCGTTTATTTATAATTTTAGACGAAAGAAATGCGTTTTATTTATTTTTTTGAGAAATTAAAAATTGTAATTTTCCTGTATAAAATAGGACTTTATTTATATAGATATTATGGATGATAGACACTGTTCGTGATTCGAACTTTGTTCTTTCGGGCCAATTTTTTTTTTCATTTTTATGTTTTCCGCCGACTGTTTTTCTGCGGCAGTGGTGCAGTTCATTTATATACGGACGTTTTCGTTATTTAATTTGTTTTCACTCGGCCTTCAGAATAGTCGAACGTTTTTCATTTTTTTTTTTCTCCTCGACAAATTAATTTTCTACGTATACGCATCGATCGCGTTTCCTCACCCGTTCCGTCAGATTTTCGCTAGCCAGTACTGAAACAGAATCAATTCTCGTTTTCGGTATACGTACCAGCGCAATACTGGACGAACACACGCTTTGCACGTCGTTTTCGTTTTAAACATTTTGTAAATTAAAAAAAAAATCCGGTCAACTATAGGCGGGTATTGCTGCGGACATCGAAAATGTCCATCTGCTCCCGTATAAAATTCTTATAAATTTTAAATAGTTCATTTCGGTTCAATCCGGACTTTCGGTGATCCGAACTGGGTCCCATCAAGCCCGGATTAACGATTAACGTTTCGCGTTCGTCTCGAGATTTATACATATTTTTTTGCTTTTCGAACGCGCGGTGTATTTTTAGACGCGTGTCATATAGTGTTGTGAAGTTTCTCCCAACACGGGCCAGACATATTTTATGATTTTTTTCTTTTTGCTATTTATTGAAAGACGTTCGACATATACCGGGAAAAATTTGGAAAAAAAAATTTATTTAAAAAAAGTCACTTGAAAGAGTTTGGGAACCCGTAGACGTGTACGCAAATACGTGGCGCGATAAACTGCGCGGAACTCTTTTTCTACAACGAATAACTGGTGTTTATATATACGGCGTATAATATATAGTTTCCCTTTTCCGTCGAACGGCAATTCGGTTTTCTCTTTTTTCAACAGCGCGGCGAGAGGAGAAAAAAAATTCGTACCGATTAAAAAAAAAAACCGCGACCGTAAAAACACGTATTATTTTATCATCTCACTCGAGGCCGTGTTGAGTATTTTTTATTATTTTTTTTCAAGAAACTTATGTACGCGATACGTTATAATTATAGGGCGGAAGACTTGTGGGTTGTATTTTCATTATTTTTTTTTTTTACGCCACAATCCTGAAATTCGTAAAATACAATTTATATAATTTAATTTAAAAATGCGTTTTATTTTTATTTTTTGCTTTTAGATAGCTCGTATTTCTTCTTTGTTTTTCTTTCGACTTTTTTTAGATAATTATAATAAGTTACAATTTTTATTTTTATATTATTTTTTTTATTTATCAAATTTTTGTTTAACAAATTTTAGCTTAGCACTTACGGTAATACTTACACATATATCGTCACAAACAAATCGTAACATAATAATTATAAAACGAAACACTGTGCTGAAAAAAATTTATTAACTTTAAGGATAACAGAAGGATTATAATTGTTAAGAATACTACAGGAATTAGGAATTAATTTTTATTTATAGTAAATTTTTTTTTAGGAAAAAAAATTGTTTTAATTACAATTCCGTTACAATGCGTTTGTTGGATTTAACGCGCATTTCGACAGACGTACAGGATTCAATGTGACCTGGCGCTTGCGAGTGCAGTGCGTTCTGCTACACTGCCGGCCGACTTTTGTGTCGTACTTTTTCATTGAAACACTTAATAGGCGTGTTTTAGTTTTTTTTTTTTTTTTAGTACATACTTAACGATATGATTGTTAAATACAATTATTTATTTGATTTTAAATCGGTTCAATTTAGTTCTTCGAGATATTATATATATTTTTAAAATCGTTATTTACCCGTAAAATTTCTTTGTAAAATCGGTTTTTAAACGCGTGTTTTCGTTTTTTTTTTAAAAAAGTGCTTGCTTATTTATAGTGACTTTTTAGAGCTGCTACAAGTCCTCTAGTTTATATTTATTTGTATAATCGTCCGTTCCGCGCGCGTATTTTCCTTTTTCCCGAAAAAAAAACGTTTTTACGTAATTTTTTTTTTTTTTTTTTTAATTTCGAGAAAAACAAAACATTTCCATAGCTATTGTGAGTATATTGTCTTTGAAACGTGCAATTATTGTTTTTTTTCGCTATAATCGTGCGCACAATTATAGTGTATAGTATCGAAATATATTTTTTTTAGTTTTATATTATATTATCATTTAAACGAATTTAATATCATTACATTTATATACCATATTACAACGCGTTTGCACGTATATAATAACGCAAATGGAATATCGGTGTTGTTATTTTTTTTTCGCCTCTTATTTTCATACTTTTGAATCGTTTAAAAGTCGTGTTTTTTATGTAAATAAAAAAATACAATGAAATTTCAAAACGTTTTCGTGTCCGCACGAATTTATGTCGTTTTTCTGGGTGGAGGTTTTTTTTACGTGTCCGTACTTATGTAATTTATACGAGTACCGATCCATTTTAACGCGTATGATTTTTCTGCCCTATAATCGTATAAATCAGTGATTCTCAACCGGAGTGACATGTCGCCCTGGGGTGACATCGCCGTAGTGTAGAGGTGACACGAAATTCTCGGGGAAAATAACTTAAAGTTAGATTAAAACTTAGAATTTCAGTGCATTACGCGTATTTTGATAGTAGGGCGACGCAGTGTTGGATTCTCGTGGATAAGGGTGACATGAATCAAAAAGGTTGAGAACCACTGGTATAAAGTGATCAATCCGCCTATATACATATAAAGCGTTACGCGCGTTTATTTCTGAAACGACAATCGTGCAGTGTTAAAGGATTGCGCTACGCTTTTTTCATGCGATTTATTTACGATAATCATAATATGTACGTGTAAAACACGTTTTGTTCTCGGCGATTCCGAACAATTCTCAAACACAAATTGTGCAGCGTAAACGAGCGCACGCTTCGCAGCATCGCGGACCGCACACGCGCGCGCGCGGCCGAATGTCGCCAACCGAAATAGCGACTCGTCTTACGGGTTTCCAGCGCGGTTTATAATGTACTGTTGACACAATGCCGAGACGATTCCGGGAGAAATAAAAATAATATTATCTCTATTGCCACGGCGACGCTTTCGCGCCGTTATTAAAAAAAAAAAAAAACGAGAAGAAAATCGATCGGAAAACAACGAATTCGACGGGCTTTGTACGGTGCGCCATTCTTATATATTATACACTGCACACAAGCATTGGTTTATTTTATCCGTTTTAGTCGTGTAAAGCCGGGTTGGGTTAGGTTAGGCGTTCTCCTCCTTCCCGGCGGAAACGTCAGAAATGTTTTAATATACACTCGTACTCGGTTCCCGGTAAGAACGGACCGCGTTTATTAACGCACAGTACGAGAATTATTATTTCCCGCGTCTTATTATCGCGTAGTTTTTTGAATATTTAACGTTTTGATCGTTATCTGTAAATACAGCTGCATGTGTACGTAATAAAATCGAGGATTGCTCGAGCGAAATCTGCATTCATTAACAAAATAAACGTACCGTGCTCTAAAAACACGAGCATACGAGTTAATAGCAATAGCCAATAAAAGCGTTTCACTGTGCGGATGCGAAACTTGGTTGCTGAACAAAACGGACACAAAAAGCTTCTTGAAAGTTCCGAGGAGTTCGGAGAAGAACGACGCGAGTGAGCTGGACAGAAACAAGAACAATATTAATAACAGTGTACTGAGCGAAAGACAAATGGTAAAAGAGAGACCGAGGACGACCAAGAACGTCTTACATAGAAAAAATATGATATCCGACGCGGGACTAACGAATTAGACTAGTTGGTAATAATAGATACGAGTGGAGAAATTACGGAAACCAACCTTTGAATGCAAAAAGAAGAAGAATGTATAGATCCGTCTTGACCTTGGGTATATCTGCAGACATCCAGAATAAAACGCAATGAAAATCGTTTTTATTTAGCTGGTGCTTGTTAAACATTGTACATATAAGTTATTGGAATTCGGTACGGAAAGTTTTTGTATACGAGATTTAAACGACGAATCTACAAGTGGGAATTTCTGATGTCGAAAAATACGCGTGTTTTTCCATAATACAATGATCGTTAATTTTTGTTTCGTCCACTAGACGATTCTGCGTACCGTACTGACGAAATACGTAACAGACTCAGAGTTTAAAAAATAATGTAAAAAATTAGTTTAGCCTCCCCTATCCCGAATCCTGGCGTTGCGCACTGTAAATAATACGTTTTATAACTCGGATTCTTCTAATCAAATCGCTTTCGATTTCAGGTGAACGGTGTCGAGATGTCAACAGTATGAATGGAAGTGAATTCGCAATGTCCACTGCGCAGCAGCAGCCCACGTTGACGCTGAGTGAACTCCAAAAGGTAAGAACAAAATATAATTATTCGGATTTCGTGAGAAAAATTTTACCCGAATTCCGTTGTCACCCGTCCGAGTAACGCGCGTCGCGACGATTCATCGAATTTATTTTTTAATAATCATTGCGCGTCATTTAATTTTTTTTTGAATCGCTCGATTTAACGGGTTGTTTTATTTTAGTCTCGGTCTCGGATGCGTAACGCGGCTAAAATCGTAACGATTGAGTTGTCGGATTTGTGTACATTTTAAACACCTGTTGCCAATTTAAGGAGAAAAAAAAATCTAAAACATTGCCTTTCTCGACGATGTATATATTTTTTACTTTCTACCGAAAATTGTCACTTTTAAGCAAGATATTTTTTTGAAAATAATTATTACTTTATTTAAGAAATTAGTTTTAAGATTGTAATTGTATTCACACAGTTCCTGTCGAGGGGCTGTTTAAGTAAAAAAATTATTTTGACCAAATAGACGCGTCTCGTTTCAAAATTATGATTTTTGAAAAACGCCGGAGAAACGCCTGACGTGTATAAATGTTGAGTTAAGTCGCTTATTTTTTTTTTTTTCAACGACAAAATCCGTTGTCTTGTTGTCAATTTTCTCGCATACGATTTACACAAATTTCGATTACGTCCTGTGTGTATGAAGACGGACAGTAACTGAAACTTTGCACAATAAATGTTTGTCTACACAGCCGTGGAATATAATACGTCATTCGCATTCCATTTTGTCCGCGCATTAAACAGTCAATGCAAATTACCTGTGACTTCGACAAACAGTATAATTAACCCAAATAGTTGTAATAATATATGCGCGCGGTATTTGACGTGATTTAATATAATTATTCATACGCGTCACTGCGGTATATACCGCGACCGAATTATGGTAATAATGGCGGTTCTGCGGTAACGCACCGGCTTCCCACACGGTTCGAACTCGGACGATTTTGTTTTTCGTGAGCGGCCTATATAGGGATTGTATCTTTTAGGATTTTTTTTTTTGGGGAGAAATTTTGAAATTTTCGTTATCTTACTGCAGTTGGTTTATTCTTGTGTTTTCAAAGAATATTGTATGTACGCGAGTATTGAAAGTGTACGACACAAACCGTAATAAGAGAGATTAATTTACCAACTAATCGTAGTAAGTTTTTTAACTTCAAAAAAAAAAAATAATAATAGAAATTAAATAACACAATTGAATAAAAATCAAATAATACGAATAAAAAAAAAAACCTCGGAGAGTTCTGTCGGTAATTTTGTATTTTGTATTTTTTTTTTTTTTAAATTAACGAGAACCCTTCGATTGTTGTACTCGGCGTGTTAAAATATTCACTTTTTTTTTTTTTTACTGACGATTATTAAAATATTTTAATTATTACGTATAAAACTCGATGATCTGCAGTGTAGTAAAAAAAAAAAAAAATGTCTACCGTATTGTCGTTTTAATTGTACTCTCGGTGTGTTTTTTTTTTTAATATTAATTTTTAGACCGTCGTCGCGATGTAAACCGACGCTGAAGTGACGAGATTTTTTTTTATTCAGTCAAACACCGCGCAACGGAAGCGGAATGCTGCGCATTTTAAACAATAAGAAAATTCTCTACACCGAATCTTTCGAAATCCTAAAGGATACTTTTACGATAATAACCGCCGTCGCCGCCTAAATAAATAGGTTTAGAAACCGAAGCGAAATATTTCGATTATCATCATCGTGAAAACGTTATACGACGAGAGAGCAGCTGCCCGTGCGGGCTCCTTCTTTAATCCTTATAATTAACCGTCAAACGGCGAAAACGTCGATGGAGAGATCAAACGCCGGCTGATGAGACTGCTGGTCCATATTACGCGGTTAATAATAATAATAATAATCACAACCCTATAGCGAAATAATATATATTATTACCGGTCGTAATATTATAGGGTAGTGTTTTTTATTATTGTATTATAGGAGATGAGCGAGCGCGCGTGAAGCTGCTCTCTGCGTAGTGTTGATGATGGTACGGTGTTGAATGCGAATATCGTGTAATAACGAGATAATATTGTACGTCGTTCGGCGGCCGCGCAGTGCGGAGGCGAAAACAAACGGGTGCAAATTAATCTGTGCTGTAACGGTGTGTTATACAACGGTCGGCGTTCAAATCGGTATATATTCGATTCGATCGCCGGCGAATTAAATAGAATATAATATTATTAAATATTATAATGTACGATATCCGCGCGTCCGAGCGAGTCCACGTATAATCATATAGCAGTGGCGTTTACTTTTTTTGATTTCTCACTTTCGAGGTGGTGAAATAAAACACTTGGTTCGCAAACGATTTTATACGTTTATAATTAAAGTAATTTTTATAGCAATAAATTAAACGTATATTTGCGTAAATCAAATAGTATAAAAAAAATATTATACTCGTCGATTTTATTTCGAAAATACGTTTATCGGGTGATTTAGAATTTCTCGGAGAAAAAATTCTTCGGGTTTTCTTGCCGCCAACTGCAACGGCGAGCATAGAATGCGTCGAGCCTGTTAACAATAATAACCGATTTGTTTTTTTTTTTTAACTATATGGATTAACATCAGCCGATGCAGTATCACTCGGGTCTATATCCGATTTCTTGCGGATATACGAATTGACCGACGCGCAACAATTAATTTTTTAATTTACCTTTAAGTCCTGGCTGAGGGGGTGGGGATTTTAACGTTACTGTTTAGAAGACGGTTAAACGTACGCCGACAAAATAGTACTTGGAATTCTTTTGAAAATAAAACGAATTTGAAATGATCACCATCGACTATATTTACGGTCCGTTGATCTTAATTATTAACACGCCTTTCGTCCCGGTGACAAATTTTGATCTCATCACGTTTTCTCATAAAATCGCACCAAAAAAACCTGTAATAATACGGTATTTAAAAAAAAATCATCGCTTGTCTCGTAATTATTTTCGAGTCGGTAAAGTTTGTATTTTGAAAGATTCCGAAGAAAAATCCCGTTACTTGCAGAGTCTCGTTCAGAATCGCTTTTCGAATAACAACGGTTTTTCGCGTTTAATCCCTAAACGTTTCTCCGTCCGAGTGACTTTTTTTCTTTTTTGAGCCTGACGAATCGATACCGCTTTATTTTTTCGATAGTATTTTTACGCGTTCCTCCAAAAACCGGTAAAAAAAAAAGTCTTATGAAATGTATGAATTTTATAAAGATTTGGGTCAGAGTTGTAAAACCGAACGACGTCGACGGTTGCGCGGGACTTAGACACACGCGTACCATTAATTATTATTACAGAAAATGTATTGATCTGATTCGACAAAATGCATTTTTATAGGTCGGCTGTGAGCTAGCCGGACGTGGTGTATGGTGTGTGCGTTATTATAATATTGTGTTATTAAAATGTCGAGACTCTGCAGTGTAATAAAAAAAAGTCTTTGGCAATATTACATAA
This sequence comes from Slavum lentiscoides, assembly GCA_032441835.1. Lineage (NCBI taxonomy): Eukaryota > Metazoa > Arthropoda > Insecta > Hemiptera > Aphididae > Slavum > Slavum lentiscoides. Next base: position 4,092,544 of record CM063717.1, on the reverse strand, counting down.
TATTCAGCTACAACGTGGATCTGAATAGCGTATATTGTGAATGCGTTCGTGTTTGTTTGTTTTTTTTTTTTTTGTTCAATTGAACTACATACACATTTCTATAAGACTATATATGCTTGTATGTTGTTATTGTTTTTTTTTCTCAGTATGTAGAACGCGCGCAATGTTCGAATTTTAGATTTGAAAATTAAAATTTTCGTTTTGACTCCCGCCGCTCTAGTGACCTACTCGGATCGTAATTTTTTTCTTTGCGATACTCATTCGGAATCGGGATAAACGACGCGAGTGTTTAAACAACGAAATCGGTGTTCCGTTATTAAAAAAAAAGAAATTCTAACGAATATAATATGCTATATTATTCTTCTTTAAATGTCGACGATTTCATTATATTTTGTATAAATTTCTTATTAGCCCCGAATAAAAGCGATTTTCGACGTTTTTATTGTAAAAACAAGTAGTAGAAACGGCGTCCTGAACAACAGTTTTTGTTTCTTTACAATATTATTTTTTTTTTTTTTTGGAAATCAAATTTATATCTAATCTGTTGAGTGAAATATTTTGTTCTCGTGAAGTGTAACAGGTAGAAACGAATTCCGGAATCATTGGCCGATATTATTATAGTGTGTTTTTCCGGCAATAATAATCGTATAGTATTACATATAAATTTTTATTCGGAAAACATATTGACAGGACACGCGGTTTTAAATCGTCCGTTATTGGACGCATATCCAAAAGAATAGATTTTATTTCGGTACTTTTTCGGGCAGTCGTTGACCTATACCGTCGTTATAGTAAACTCAATTTTGTTTTCACTAAAACTACTCGCTTTACACGATTTCAACAATATATGAATCGCATTTCTAAAAACCAATTATTTTCCACAATATGCGTTCTTATTATTTATTATTATTATTATTATATAATTTACATACGATTTATTCTCGGGAATTCGTTTCATTTGTTTTTTTTTTAACGACAGCTATAATATTGTTAAACGATCTGAATAATTTTCGCATATTATTTAGACACGTGTCAATTAAATTATGAGACTATGTACCTATGTATATTGGAATGTTAACCGTTAAAAAACACCATCACGTCGTGATCAACGACATATTTAACGTCATATTTATTTAAATATAATATAAATCATTTTTAAAAATATGTAGGGTCTATTGGGTATTAAATCAGTATTTGTAGTATGTAATGCAATTTTTTTTTTAAACGATACTTGCAGGAACCATTGTATTGTAAATTCTATACGAACGAGAGTATTATCGAGTTTATTATAATAAACACATTTTTTTTTTTTTGATACAAAAATCGAATTTAAACACTTAAACGTGATTAAATTTTGAAGGGAATACTATTTTCGTATGTACGTCTAATAATTTACGTAATAAAGTCCGATAAATTCGGTTTTTTTTTTTTTTTTAAATATCTCCGTATCGATTTATTTTACAGAAAGACTATACCAGATATTTATTATGTACAAATCCGACACTAATATCAGTCGCAGTGTAATTTAGTTATTTCGCTGAATATTTCCCGTTAGACAGACGGGGAGACCACAAACGAGCGGGTGTGGCGGCGTCCACGTCAGAAAAAAAATTCGTATATTTATCAGTTCTCACGCGACGCGTTTCGCACGTTTCGAAACGCGGCTGAAATTATAATATCTTATTCCAGTTATTATTATCCATCGATAACACGAGGCGTTTGAACGATTTTATACAAAAAAAAAAAATATATATATATATATACTATACACGTATGCGGATATACTCGCGCTTTTTTAAAAAAAAACATTTTTAAATCGGTGCCGAAATATGAAATATTTTCACTAAAACGCGGACACGCACGCTCGCGTACATACGTGTAACGCCACGCAAACCGAGAGAAACCGTATAATATAATTTACGGACGCGCGTGTGTGTATAGCGAATAAGATTAATAGAATTATTAAGTTCGAGAGTTTATTATAACTTATAAAATCAACACAAACGAGGTTTCGAACGGTCCCATTAAAGCGGTTCTCGAATTAAACCGTTCGGTTTAAAAGTTTTTTTTTATATATATATATATATATGTATACACGACGTTTGGGCGCGCGCGTTTTCGACGCGTTTAAACGGTCGAACGACGAAAGTAAATATGTAAATGGTCTCGGTAAACACGTTTTAATATTATGCTAAAACGTTAAGTCCACCGCCGCCGCCGCCGCCGTCGTCGTCGTATTATTAATAATAATAATTTAATGAAATATATATTCGTCCGTTTCGATATGCACAGCAGTGTATCGTGTGACATTTAAATTCTGTAGTAATAATAATAATAATTTATGCTCTGGCTCTTCTCTCCCTGCACAGGGTGAACGTACTCACGGATCCGGTGAACTTGTAAAAAAAAAATATATACGCTTATACAATGAGAAATATTGTGCGCAAAGTCGCGGTGTCGCGCGGAAGTCATGTACTCGACACGACGATACGCAACGCATCGCAAACAGTGTGTAAATAATATCCGCATGGCGATTCGAAAGCGTTCAGACGATTTTCAAAAAAAAAAAACGAACATGCAGGATTAAGTGTGAGAAATTTAGGGTTGCAAATGTGTTCGATTGCTCCTACTATACATATCCTCGGTACATTCGTGCCGAACGCGCGGCTGCTGACCGCGTTTCCGTCCGGTTTCGAGCCCGTCCAGGTCTTTGGACAATGGCGGGGTGACACATAAAAAGAAATCCGCGACCACCGTTGATGGTGTTCTTTCGTTTAGACACCTATGTAACTTCTGACTTCCAGTACGGCAGTGCTCCGTCTTGTCGAAAAAACATAATTCCGTCTGTCCGGACAATACCGAATTCGTGATGTTGCAGTGATGCTCGACCGCTCTTCCAAAGCCTGAATGGTCGGCGATTTCCGTTGTCGGGCGGAAAGTGACTTGGTCAGGAAAGACAATGCGCTCGAGACGACAGATTTCGACTCCATCTGTCGTTTCGTTACTCTGACGTCCAGTCGTCGTCTGCAAAGGCAAGCGCGACGCGTGTACACTATCCACACTGGACAGCTAGTGAAACTTTGCCGAACGCGCTCGACGTTTCTGTGCGCGCACAACGCGGTACGCTTCGAGCAGCTGTTGGCGTTTGGTGTTATTCGAAAATCGCACCGAACTCTGCGCAGTGTCAATTCTCTGTATCGGATTCGAATCATTTTTGAAGAATCCTCGCGTGTAGGTACGGATGAACTCTCGGTGAAAACAAAGACCGATTTCTCGTGAAGACCGTCGGTTTTCGGCGGAGGACATCGATGGATTCGTATTAAAAATTTAAAAATATCCATTTGTTGTTATCCTGAGAATTCGCAATACGTTCTCGTTTCGTCGGTTGGCATCGTACAACGGGGCCCGCACGTTTACATATCGCTCGTGTACGTTTTTAAAACCTTGCAGGTGAGCCTACTCATTATACGATAAAAAAAAAAAAAGTAACTCGTTCGTGTATATATATATATATATATTTCTCCATCAGTCGTTCGCGTGCTCAACGTACCTTGACACCCGGTGTGCACCGACAACGACCATCCCACCCATACGTGTCCCCTCTTTTTTCGAGATCCTCTGGGTGATTTCCGTGCGCGTTATAACAATAATGATGATAAAAAATTAAAACCGAAGAATCGCGCTCATTAACAGGTGTGGTGTATACCCCCATCCGTGGAGAATACTGTGCGATATGCGTGTGTGTGTGTGTGTGTGTGTGTGCATGATCGTCGCTCGATGATGATAACAATTATTTTAACGGTTCGTCGTACTTTGGCCGCGTACTCAGCAACAGTCGTCCGAAAACCACACGCGTATGCGGTGCGCGTTTTATAACGTTTTTCGAATAATATTATATGTCGTTCGGTATTTCTGCTGCCTCTCTCGACGACGACGGGCAGACTGTTTAAAAAATATTTCAATTATTACCGCCGTCAATCTCTGGAGAGTACATCGTGTAAGAAAATCCACGCGAAAATCCGCGAGAGTTCTCTCTTCTCCGACGGTGTTTTGTTTACTCTTCGAGATCGCGTTAACTGGTCATAATTAATTACTGACTCGATTTTTTTTTTTTTTTTATGATTATTTGTTCAAAATATTATGCAATAACTGTTGTGCGCTAGTGTAATTTTAAAGTGTAGTTTTTATTCGTCGTTTTATACGCGTAAAAGTTGTACACGCACGCACACTTTTTTGAAAAAACGTGACTAGCCGTATTCTCGCTACTTTTTTTTTTTTATACAAATCTGTAGGCGCCGTTCGATGCACTCGAAAACGATGTAATAAATTTCAATTTTTCCGTTTCACTCAATACACGCAGTCGGCGGTATTTAATAATAATAATAATGATCGGTGTTCGTCTGCATCATCATCGTCCTCTATGACCGTTGCTCGCATTTCCGAATTTCTCTCACATTTATTATAAGTAATATATTTCGCGTTAAATTCATATTACTTATACTCTCTGTCGTTATCTTACTGCACGGTATTGTAATCGAGCGCATTCCACTCGTCTTCGTCGTAATACTGTCTGCGTGTATATATATATATATATATGTGTGTGTACGAATGTAAATATTTAATGATAATTTCTCAAAATTAATATTAATAAAATATTCGAACGAGTCGGCGGCGCAGAGAAATTCAAACGATTTCTCGTAGCGTCAATTACTTTTTTATCGAATCGTCGAAATTCGGCTTTTTCTCTCTCTCTCTTATTTTGCGAATAGTATACTGTTTTTTTTTTTTTTAGTACACAAAGTATTTAAATCGCGTCGCGTGAACGTTGAATCCCGGTTAAATTGTGAGCGTGTATAACCGCGAAAACTCGCTGTAAAATCTATAATAAAAAAAAAACGATATTTCTTCCTTCCAATTTTTTTTTTTTTTTTATGCTCAACACACGCGGTTTACGTACCAGTAACGCAGTGCTCGAATTGGAAAATATAAAGTAGTGGAGCTCAATTGGAAAATTTAAAAGTAGAGTTTCGAATGACGTATCGCGTAATCATGCAGGGGAGCTCCGGATTGGGCACACCCCTCCGTTCGCCATTATAATATAATAAATAATTTTTTTTTTTCAATTAAAAAAATTTCTTCCACACAGTTTTTACGATAGAACATTTTATACTAATAAACCCATTTAAATTCAAGTAGGAATAATAAGCGTGTAAAAATCACAACTTTATAAAAAACAATTTTTTTTATAAAATATCCAACGTAGGTATACGCGGATACACGAATTGTCGATTATCCTTAACGATGTCGCTAACGAAATTCTAGAATTTTCAAAACGGTTCGCGAGCAATAATTAGCAATTATAATTAGATAGAAATTTGTGCTGCCACACGTCGCATAACACATACGGTTTATTATTGTCCGAAAAGTAATCGTCGAATAATTCCGCGATAACGAGTGATGTGCGAGATAAGAAATTATCAAGTACTCTGTGTAAAAATAAGGTGGTAAATAATATCGATTTTTTTTGTTTTTTGAACGCCGCTCTTCCGCGTTCCTTCGAAATAAAGTAAATTTTTTTTTCTTCTAAATACGTTTGAGAAGCTCTTGCCCCCTCCCCACCCAATTCTCGAATACTGCCGGTTCGGCGGTTATTACGCGTATTTCGATATTATAATTCGTTCGAAACGCGTGTACCCGAATTCCGGTTGGGGGAGATTAAAAGGAAAAACTGCAGCGTCCTGTACGCGTGTACAGAGCGGGATAATCAGAACTTTTCGATTCGTGGGCGAGGAAATAATGAGCGAGTCTGAAATATTGTCGTGTACGATTATTTCCGCGAACTAAGCGCGCGCTCGAAATTCGTTTTATCGGTGGCCGCGTTAGAAACCGAGAGAATCCAGCGAACCGTTTTTTTTCGCCGTGTAAAACACGCTGGCGTTCGGGACGAAAACTGTTTATAGTCGTCGGAAAACACAGAGTTTGTTGCACTTTGTTGACGACGAACAAAACGAACGTTGCCGTCGGTTTTTTTTTCCTCCCGTCCGGCCTTATACTAATCCGCACGCGTAACACCCGGTTTAAAACGGACGGAGTTCAGACGTTTTCTAGCCGTATCCGTACGGTAACGCCAGCTCTGCACAGCGGACCGAAAACGACGGCGGCGCGCGGGTGAAAGCGAAGCCGCGCCGGCGGCGGCACCCGGCGGTGGTGCGTCGTCGTCTCGTGTACACTGTAAGAGGAAACGCGCCGTCTCGCGTGTCTCCCGCGTCACGGACGTTTGATTCGCCTTCACCAAAGTACTACTTGTAACCCGTACCCGCGGTGCGCATCACGTCGTACTACAACACTGCAGTGAAATAATAATACGCGCAGAAATGACGAAATTATATTATTATTATTATTTTTAAAAACCCGGGCGACGTTCTTCACTACGAAGTAAACCGTACCGAGTTCGTACAGAATCCGTTACCGTCGTCGGGGGAAGTAGCTTTTCCGTAGTAGAAATATCGCGCAAAAAAAAAAGAAAAGATTTTGAAAATGTGAGTGGTGACACTGATATCGCGGCGAACGATGAGACGTAACGCGATCAGCCAGTGGGAACTCTCGGACCGTTTCTGGGCGGAAAGCGATCCGCCGGAACCTCGCGCCGCCGCCGCCGCCAAGAGCTTTTTTCAAAAATGCGTCCGACAATTGGACCGGCTCACGGCCGACAAGAGGGTCAAGTACCGGTTGACCGGTACCGAACGTCACGGCGGCGGCGGCGCCTGTGGTCACGGCGGTCGTCGGACGTCGGCGGGACACGACGACGACGGCCGATGCAGAAACGACCGCGTGACGTCGTCGTCGCCGCCGCCGCCGGGCCGAGGAACATTTGAAACGTTCGGAAACGTTCCGTACCGCGAGGTGAGTATTTTCGGCGAAACTCGTTTACCCACTGCGGAGACAAAAAAAAAAAACGAGTCTGCTATATAGTACCTCTAAACGTGTAAACGTCGCGTGAGCGGTAAAAATGGAACGGAATATTGTGATTGGGATTTGCGAAAATTGGCAGTGGCGTATTTTCAAATTTTTCTGGGGGGGGGGGTCCAAATTTTTTTTTTTGAAAATTCCAACAGGATATAAGGTATTTAATAAAAAATACCTTTGGATAATTTTAACAAATAAGTACATTTTATTTTAAACAAATTTTTTTAATTTTTAAGTACAAAATCTAATCGTCTTTTTTTTTAGTTCTGAGAGGGGCCCAGTACTCCTGGACCCCTCCCCCCCGTAAATACGCCACTGTCTGTATCTATAATATATATAGCAAGTGATTTATGATTTTTGAACCTATTTTTTTCTTCTGGGGGAGGGGTCGAGACCCGGGACCCCCCCCCAAAAAATACGTCACTTAATATTGGTAACTTTATTCAAAGTAATTTCGATAAAAAATATTATTATTAGTTGTCATGACAACAGCTTACACATTTCCCGAGATTTACCCTCATACCGCCGTAACAGATGTTTATACTCAAAAAAAAAAAAAAATTCGGTGTATTAATCGGCGATTTCTAAAGAAATATTCATCAACGGGTTATTATATCGTAAATAAAAAAAAAATTTTTTTCTATCGGAGGAAACCCGTTGATCGATGTTATTTGACAACATTTTGTTATTTTATCAAAATATTTTTTCCCCGTCTTTTTTTTTTGTTTTTTTGGTCCAATTGAAAGTTACGAAGAATTTCTGATGATCGATTGGAAAAGGGAACAAAAACCTTATTGGAAAACTTAAATATATGAAAACGTTAATTCGAAGTAAACGACGGCACGCGAGTCCTTTGAAACTTAACCGTAACTGTGATTTGGAGTTTTTTTTTTTGTATAAACCGATATTTGGAAGTAGTCGTGCGTCGGTTGTTTTACAGGCCGAATTCAACTCTAAAATTATTTCGTTACGTATTTCTCATAATATTATTTTCATTTATAAGAAATAATTACGTTTTTCCGTACGTTTTATTGAGTTACTTTAGATTTTACCGAGTTATTTCATTAATATAATATTTACCGCAGTCTATAGGAAAACGTCGCGACGTGATGTGATTTTTAATTTATCGGTATTAAGAAGTCACTATTTTTTTTTTTCGTAGGTAGTTGTTTAAAATAAATCTCGCGATCGAAACGGAAACGATATTTCCTCTCAAAAACACCGAAACGGAAAAAATCGTAAAAAGAAAAGAAAGACTCGGTGCGGTAATTGCAGCTGTTGGTGTGTTGTACGAGGTCGTACACGCGTACGTGTGCGGTTTCGGACAATCACCTTTTACCGCCAAACCGACAATACAATTATCTGTTATTGCTGCTCACGAGACTTACAATGGTTATTATACTTACTGTTATCTAGAGGTCAGTACCACCTGGAACACGTATTTATTAATATTCGAAATGCTATAACGCTCGTATACCGCAAAACCGTCTTTATACCGTCTCTATAAAACCCGAATCGTACTTTTTCCATGTCTTCTACTCGCTCTCTCTCTTTAAAGGGGTCCACACACGATCAGTCTGCGTCTGAGCGCGATAAATCGAGATAACTGCACAGTTCCTGCGCGAGAGTGGATTCCTATATACTTTGCACCGATAAACTGCGCAATCGATCGAACATTTCGCACAGTAATATTATTCTAATCGTGTCTATAGCCACGCAAGTCAATACTCATGTCCTCTTCAATCTGTTACTGCAGTCGTGGCGATCTGATATTGACGAAATCGTCCGCAAAAAATGACTGAACGACGTGGCTTTTCGCGTTTTAGACCCCGTCGTATACTCATTCGAGGAGAAAACAACGCGACGTCTGAACGTGCCGCGCGGAAACGCTTATTTATTTCCTTATATGACGGGATTCAAACGGCTGTTCCGAGGAGAATGTTTCCAAACCGCGTGTGCACATTTCGCGTAATGTCACGATCCCCCGCTGATTTGCCTGTTCTCGTTTCTTGGAGTTCTTTGTGAAATCTAAAGTGTTCCGTCAGTTACAGCCATCAAACGGATGTCAAAATAATACGCCATAAAGAGTTACGGGACAGTGTATGCGCGTAAACGGATAGTCCACCCTATATGACGGGGATCGTGTGAGTAATTTTTCAAAATTAAAATTTCGTTTGTTTCTTTATTATTTTCCTCGAACACTGTTCGAGTAATGCTGCAACACTGTAGTGGTCGATAAACCGGAATCGTAATCTACCGAGGGCACGTTCTCTGTAGCGGTGTGCGCTGCAAACCGACGATAAAACGTTCAGAATAATGTTTAAAACAAAAAAAAAAAAAATGTGTGACCGCGGACGATTTTCTGTGGGAAAAAAACTCGTATAAGATATTAAAAACAGGTAGGTTTCTTTTTGTCTCGATTCCGTTCGTTATCGTGTAATGTTATTCGGCGAGAGAGAAAATCGACTGTTTTTCTCTCGACGAAATTTCGCGAAAAGCGTTATGTCCGTGATGCTGTGTGGTAGTCCTTTAACACGCGCTTTCGTCGCGTGTTTTTCCCTCGGGAACCTCGTGGAAAACCGTGAATCGGGGGACGACGGACGATCGGATTTTACGACAATTCTCTCAACGAAAAACGAGTGATGTGCGAGATAAGAAATTATCAAGTACTCTGTGTAAAAATAAGGTGGTAAATAATATCGATTTTTTTTGTTTTTTGAACGCCGCTCTTCCGCGTTCCTTCGAAATAAAGTAAATTTTTTTTTCTTCTAAATACGTTTGAGAAGCTCTTGCCCCCTCCCCACCCAATTCTCGAATACTGCCGGTTCGGCGGTTATTACGCGTATTTCGATATTATAATTCGTTCGAAACGCGTGTACCCGAATTCCGGTTGGGGGAGATTAAAAGGAAAAACTGCAGCGTCCTGTACGCGTGTACAGAGCGGGATAATCAGAACTTTTCGATTCGTGGGCGAGGAAATAATGAGCGAGTCTGAAATATTGTCGTGTACGATTATTTCCGCGAACTAAGCGCGCGCTCGAAATTCGTTTTATCGGTGGCCGCGTTAGAAACCGAGAGAATCCAGCGAACCGTTTTTTTTCGCCGTGTAAAACACGCTGGCGTTCGGGACGAAAACTGTTTATAGTCGTCGGAAAACACAGAGTTTGTTGCACTTTGTTGACGACGAACAAAACGAACGTTGCCGTCGGTTTTTTTTTCCTCCCGTCCGGCCTTATACTAATCCGCACGCGTAACACCCGGTTTAAAACGGACGGAGTTCAGACGTTTTATCGCCGTATCCGTACGGTAACGCCAGCTCTGCACAGCGGACCGAAAACGACGGCGGCGCGCGGGTGAAAGCGAAGCCGCGCCGGCGGCGGCACCCGGCGGTGGTGCGTCGTCGTCTCGTGTACACTGTAAGAGGAAACGCGCCGTCTCGCGTGTCTCCCGCGTCACGGACGTTTGATTCGCCTTCACCAAAGTACTACTTGTAACCCGTACCCGCGGTGCGCATCACGTCGTACTACAACACTGCAGTGAAATAATAATACGCGCAGAAATGACGAAATTATGTATTTTATTTTTTTAAAAACCCGGGCGACGTTCTTCACTACGAAGTAAACCGTACCGAGTTCGTACAGAATCCGTTACCGTCGTCGGGGGGGGAAGTAGCTTTTCCGTAGTAGAAATATCGCGCAAAAAAAAAAGAAAAGATTTTGAAAATGTGAGTGGTGACACTGATATCGCGGCGAACGATGAGACGTAACGCGATCAGCCAGTGGGAACTCTCGGACCGTTTCTGGGCGGAAAGCGACCCGCCGGAACCTCGCGCCGCCGCCGCCGCCGCCGCCAAGAGCTTTTTTCAAAAATGCGTCCGACAATTGGACCGGCTCACGGCCGACAAGAGGGTCAAGTACCGGTTGACCGGTACCGAACGTCACGGCGGCGGCGGCGCCTGTGGTCACGGCGGTCGTCGGACGTCGGCGGGACACGACGACGACGGCCGATGCAGAAACGACCGCGTGACGTCGTCGTCGCCGCCGCCACCGCCGCCGCCGGGCCGAGGAACATTTGAAACGTTCGGAAACGTTCCGTACCGCGAGGTGAGTATTTTCGGCGAAACTCGTTTACCCACTGCGGAGACAAAAAAAAAAAAAACGAGTCTGCTATATAGTACCTCTAAACGTGTAAACGTCGCGTGAGCGGTAAAAATGGAACGGAATATTGTGATTGGGATTTGCGAAAATTGGCAGTGGCGTATTTTCAAATTTTTTCTGGGGGGGTCCAAATTTTTTTTTTTGAAAATTCCAACAGGATATAAGGTATTTAATAAAAAATACCTTTGGATAATTTTAACAAATAAGTACATTTTATTTAAAAAAAATTTTTTTTAATTTTTAAGTACAAAATCTAATCGTCTTTTTTTTTAGTCCTGGGAGGGGCCCAGTACCCCTGGACCCCCCCCCCCGTAAATACGCCACTGTCTGTACCTATAATATATATAGCAAGTGATTTATGATTTTTGAACCTATTTTTTTCTTCTGGTGGAGGGGTCGAGACCCGGACCCCCGAAAATACGCCACTGAATATTGGTAACTTTATTCAAAGTAATTTCGATAAAAAATATTATTATTAGTTGTTATGACAACAGCTTACACATTTCCGTTCCATTTTCCGAGATTTACCATCATACCGCCGTAACAGATGTTTACACTCAAAAAAAAAAAAAAATTCGGTGTATTAATCGGCGATTTCTAAAGAAATATTCGTCAACAGGTTATATCGTAAAAAAAATAACTTTTTTTTTCTATCGGAGGAAACCCGTTGATCGATATTATTTGACAACATTTTGTTATTTTATCAAAATATTTTTTTCCCCGTCTTTTTTTTTTGTTTTTTTGGTCCAATTGAAAGTTACGAAGAATTTCTGATGATCGATTGGAAAAGGGAACAAAAACCTTATTGGAAAACTTAAATATATGAAAACGTTAATTCGAAGTAAACGACGGAACGCGAGTCCTTTGAAACTTAACCGTAACTGTGATTTGGAGTTTTTTTTTTTTTTTTTGTATAAACCGATATTTGGAAGTAGTCGTGGCGTCGGTTCTTTTACAGGTCGAATTCAACTCTAAAATTATTTCGTTACGTATTTCTCATAATATTATTTTCATTTATAAGAAATAATTACGTTTTTCCGTACGTTTTATTGAGTTACTTTAGATTTTACCGAGTTATTTCATTAATATAATATTTACCGCAGTCTATAGGAAAACGTCGCGACGTGATGTGATTTTAATTTATCGGTATTAAGAAGTCACTATTTTTTTTTTTCGTAGGTAGTTGTTTAAAATAAATCTCGCGATCGAAACGGAAACGATATTTCCTCTCAAAAACACCGAAACGGAAAAAATCGTAAAAAGAAAAGAAAGACTCGGTGCGGTAATTGCAGCTGTTGGTGTGTTGTACGAGGTCGTACACGCGTACGTGTGCGGTTTCGGACAATCACCTTTTACCGCCAAACCGACAATACAATTATCTGTTATTGCTGCTCACGAGACTTACAATGGTTATTATACTTACTGTTATCTAGAGGTCAGTACCACCTGGAACACGTATTTATTAATATTCGAAATGCTATAACGCTCGTATACCGCAAAACCGTCTTTATACCGTCTCTATAAAACCCGAATCGTGCTTTTTCCATGTCTTCTACTCGCTCTCTCTCTTTAAAGGGGTCCACACACGATCAGTCTGCGTCTGAGCGCGATAAATCGAGATAACTGCACAGTTCCTGCGCGAGAGTGGATTCCTATATACTTTGCACCGATAAACTGCGCAATCGATCGAACATTTCGCACAGTAATATTATTCTAATCGTGTCTATAGCCACGCAAGTCAATACTCATGTCCTCTTCAATCTGTTACTGCAGTCGTGGCGATCTGATATTGACGAAATCGTCCGCAAAAAATGACTGAACGACGTGGCTTTTCGCGTTTTAGACCCGTCGTATACTCATTCGAGGAGAAAACAACGCGACGTCTGAACGTGCCGCGCGGAAACGCTTATTTATTTCCTTATATGACGGGATTCAAACGGCTGTTCCGAGGAGAATGTTTCCAAACCGCGTGTGCACATTTCGCGTAATGTCACGATCCCCCGCTGATTTGCCTGTTCTCGTTTCTTGGAGTTCTTTGTGAAATCTAAAGTGTTCCGTCAGTTACAGCCATCAAACGGATGTCAAAATAATACGCCATAAAGAGTTACGGGACAGTGTATGCGCGTAAACGGATAGTCCACCCTATATGACGGGGATCGTGTGAGTAATTTTTCAAAATTAAAATTTCGTTTGTTTCTTTATTATTTTCCTCGAACACTGTTCGAGTAATGCTACAACACTGTAGTGGTCGATAAACCGGAATCGTAATCTACCGAGGGCACGTTCTCTGTAGCGGTGTGCGCTGCAAACCGACGATAAAACGTTCAGAATAATGTTTAAAACAAAAAAAAAAAAAATGTGTGACCGCGGACGATTTTCTGTGGGAAAAAAACTCGTATAAGATATTAAAAACAGGTAGGTTTCTTTTTGTCTCGATTCCGTTCGTTATCGTGTAATGTTATTCGGCGAGAGAGAAAATCGACTGTTTTTCTCTCGACGAAATTTCGCGAAAAGCGTTATGTCCGTGATGCTGTGTGGTAGTCCTTTAACACGCGCTTTCGTCGCGTGTTTTTCCCTCGGGAACCTCGTGGAAAACCGTGAATCGGGGGACGACGGACGATCGGATTTTACGACAATTCTCTCAACGAAAAAACCTCCGTCCGATCGTTTATCGATATATATATATATACATTTTTTTTTCGAGAAAAGTTCCTTTTTAACATAATATTTTTTATACGTATATGGTAGTAACGCGTTCGTTCGTTTTTAATCGATTCGGGGTTTTTATGGACGGGCGAATAACGATATTATGCCGCGATTGTATTGCATGCCGCCGCTGCTGTTGCGCTACGGATTTCAGAAAGTATTCAGCCGCACATCGTTGTATACCATCACTCACGTAATGATAAAAAAAACGAGTGAAACGACCGACGGGAATAGGTACGACTTGAGCGCGTCGTCGGAATCGGTGAATAAATTTCGTATAACCGCGTTTTGGAAGATATTAAAGGCAACGAAATATGTCATCGCGTTTTTTTTTTTTTTAGCTGTCTGTCCGTTTTTTGAATTTTTCCACGACGAATTGATCCGTCTTGGCCTGGATTTTCAGTGTGCTTACACCGGCACAACGCTGAAACGCCGGCCAACGCTTATTGGCACATGTTTTGTGCTCGTATCCGCACGAAGAAGCAGAACGGAGCTCTACAATTTTTTTGTTTTATATTTCAGCGCGTACAACGTACGTCTGTTAAGAACTGAATTCGTTGAGAGAATTTTGTAAACGTTCGTATATGGGAAATATAGCCGAACGATTACAGGGTTTAGTGCAGTGTTCGAATGCGCGCCGATAAAAATTAATATATCAAAAAACGTAATAGTACGAATATCGCGTTATACACTAAGGAAAAAATAATTGCAGAGAAGGTTTCTCTTTTCTTTCCAAGAGAGTTCGCGTTTAATTTTCAAAATTCGTGCGTCGGATATATTTTTTTTTTTTTTTTACACTAATTTTATTATAAAACTTCGATACGCCTATTTGTATATAGAACGTTTACGACGACGTTAAATTATTAATAAGTAACGAGCGCAAGAAAAAAAAAACTTTAAAAACGAATTGTCAGCTCGTGTATAAACTGTAGTAAAAAAATACGGTGTCTGTCCGCGAAACGAATCTATAGTTTCAAGACGGTTTGCGCGAAATCGCGTACGAGTCCGTCGCTGCGACTGCCAATCGAAATTACTGATTTTCGTCATTTTTCAACTTAAACGGTTATGGAATGTTTCAACACGAGAAGAAGGTTTGTTTCGCCCATATAAATTAATTTTTTTTTCCCCCATTCATTCGAGTGTACGAAACAGAGCTTAATTTGCACTGTTTACGTGCTATTGAATCGATCCCGCGATCGCTTCTGAATATTATATTGTTATTATCAGTTCAGCTAGTTTTTAGTTCAGACACTGTACAAAAGCCGTTTGCGCTTAATAAATTCAAAAATAAATCGTTTATACAAGTTTGTGTATTCGCATATCTCTATAATTCAAATTTAGCGGAAAAAAAAACATTTTAGTTTATTTTGTTGTTATCGTCGTCGTTTTTTCTCCATCGTTTCCTGTAGCGTTACCCGCCTACCGGTAACGCGCATAATATTTTCCTTTAATCGATTTTTTTTTTTACTTCTCTCTCTTTTTTTTAATCGAATCCGAAACCTCGTAATTCTCGATATTATCGTCTGCTGTATTGTTATCATATAAAATACACGCCTATATACACTCGAATAATGCTTATAATTGGGGGGTTTTTTTAAAAACAATTTCGACGAGTTATTCCCGTGAATACGACGATAATTACACCGCGTGCGCGTGTCGATATTCGTTATAATATAATGTCTGCGAATCCGTTTGATTGAATTGTACGTTATTTACACAGTAACACTTATCCTCGCCAGGCGTATTAACATTTGCTTGTTATACAAAGTTAAATAATTATAATACTAATAACAACGCTCGTGTCCGAAGGGAATTCGAGACGTGCTGTAAAAAAAAAAAAAGAGAAAAAAATTAAATATCGAGAGGAAAAAAACAGACGAGTTTCGTAACAAATTTTTTTTTGCATTTTTATACGTATAAAATCTAATATATATTGTAAATAATACATAAGCCTTTATCGTCCGGGGCCGTACAATCGATCATTATTATCGGACCGATATATCGTTTCGTATAATATGCGTTCGCAAAGTCGTTTATACAATACGCGTATATACACACACACATATTGTTTTTTTCAATATACGTTTCGATAAAAAGAAGGGCGGGGGGAAAAAAACCCGTTTAGATTACAGTAAAATTCATAATATATCCGATAAAACAATTTTGAACCGCGTATATAATATATTATATTTTCTCGTATAGCGTGATTTTCTTTAAGCGTATTCGTTTTGCGCACACAAACAAATATATATATATATATATATATATGTACGCAGTATATAATATATTTGCATAATACACTATCCAATTTGGCAACAAAAAGCGCATTTCAGATTATTATTAACGTTTTAACCAGAGAGAGAGAGAGAGATACCGTGTTACACATATATATACTAATATACCGAATGTGCGCTACTACTGCTGCATATATAACAGCAACTCGTGCGTTTACGAGCTTATTGTGTGTGTGTGTGTGTGTGTGTGCTCATAAAGTGGAGTGGGTTATAACATGATAATATGACCTCTCGCCGCGTATGTAGCAAATAAATAACGTTATTAACATTATTTCGACTCGGAGAATTTCGAATTCTCGTCTTCATCGACGAGAAGAATTTTCCTGCCTCGTAATTTTATACGACGTATTGAATTATTCAACGCGGATAATGTTCGCGACGATGCTGCTGTTGCTGCACACGATACTCGTATAATATATTATTTTAATATTGCGTGTCCGATTCAGTGGCGGTTAGGTACATGACGTTCAAGGTGGAGGGGGGCCTTCCAACCCCTTTTGCCAATGAAATATTCGCGTCGACGAGTAATAACCACGAAGAAAGATATATTAATGTACAGAGACGAAATGCGGATGTAGAAAAGGAAGAACAACGTGCGTGGAACGTAAACGAAATAACAATAATACGGGAAAAGAAAGCAGTCACTAGATAGCGCTACGACACAACGTGGCAGAAAGACGCATATAAATAGCGGTCGGTCTCAAACACACACACACACACACACACCCGCGCGCGCGACAGACGCGAACTACGATCAACGCCTTTCGCGTCTGACTGCAGCGAATAATTTTAACGATCTCAGTCGGAATGTTGAGTTGTGAGAGTTTGTATAGGAGACCTTCGTGCCAGACTCGGTCGAAGGCTTTCTCCACGTCGAGGAAGATGGAGGCGGTGTTTATGTTGTTGTTGAAGTTTTGGCTGAGTTGGTCGGTAAGTTTGGTCAGTTGTAAGGTAGTAGAGTGTTCGGGTCTGAAGGCAAATTGTTCTGGTCGGATTTTGTCTCGAATTTCGTTTTGTAGGTGCGTGAGGATTAGTCGTTCGTAGATTTTGGATAAAGAGGAGAGTAAAGCGATCGGTCGGTAGTTTTCGGGCAGTTTGTGGTCTTTGCCTGGTTTGGGTATGGAGATGATGACTGCTTTCTTCCAGGCAAGCGGAAAGTAGCAGATTCTGAAGGAACTGTTAATGATTTGAGTAAGGGACAGTAGTATGTTGTTCGGTAGAAATTTAAGAGCCGTGTTGGTGATGAGATCATCGCCGGGGGCTTTCTTTTTGCGAAGGTTGCGTATGATGTTTTGTAGTGTGCCGGGAGTGGTGAATAAGTTTGACCTGGTAATGTTAATGTTTTGTAGTGCATGGTAGTGATCTGTAACTTCTCGTAAGTCAGGGCCTGGGTTTGTTCGAAATTGACGTTCGAGAGAGTCGGCTACCAACTCTGCTCGATCGCTGGCCGGAAAGACTAGGCCGTCGGGACCTAATAGTGGGTGAGTAGCTGGTCGTTTGTGAAGGAGACATTTGTTGAGTTTGTAAATGGAGCCGTCTTGGTGGTCGAGTGAGTCAAGAAAAATGTCCCATTGGTCGGTTTTGTAAGTTTCGAGTAAGGTTCGAATGAGTGAAATTTTGGCGTTCAGTTGACGTTTGGTGGTTGGGTCGCGAGTCCTTTGCCACTCGCGACGAAGTCGGTTTTTGTCGTTTATTTCGAGTTTGATGTAGTCAGGTAGAGGTTGGGACGAGTTTTATGTTTAGGAGTAAATGTGCTGTTAGTGATTGCGTGTTGTATGTGTTTTGTTAGACGGTCGATTGCCTGGTCGATTGATTGGGTGTTGTCGGTCTGTTGGGCGGTCGTGATTGGTAGGTTGGTCAGTATTGTGGTGTATTTCTTCCAGTTGATGAAAAGGTTAGAGTTAGGGGGGGAGGAGGATATCGGGGTGCAAAGCGTTTCGAGAAGGATAGGGTTGTGGTCAGAGGAGAGGTCGTTGAGGTTTTCGATTTGAGTCGGAAAGGGTAGTCTTACGAGGGCGATGTCAAGTATGTCAGGTCTGTGTCTAGGGTTTGTTGGAAAGTGTGTAGGAGATGTGGGAGCGACAATGGAGTAATCGGTGTGTTGAACGTGGTCAAAGAGTACACGGCCGGCAGCGTTAGTCGAATGGCTGTACCACAGCGGATGTTTGGCGTTGAAGTCGCCGGCCGATATTTGCCATTCGGCGGTCTGAGTTAGTTTGTCCAAGTCGTTAGTCGTTAGTACAGCACCGGGCGGTTTGTACACCGCCGACACTAGTACTTCGTGGTCGTTGACACCGAGCGATCCGCTGGTTTCTGACCCCTATTTATAGGCGTTTTCCTGCGTGTGCCACGCCCTCTATGTTGCGTCATAGCGCTATCTGGTGACTACTTTCTCTTCCCGTTTTATTGCGGACGGCTGACGCGCCGTGTCGGTATATCATGCGGGTGTTTAGTTTGACGCTGACCGAGCGACCGTTCGTACGCGCGTACGTAATCTTTATTTATTTATTTTTATTATTTATTACCTATTAATAATAATATTTTTTTTCGCGTATTTCAATGAAATGAAATGAACGTGAAGATTCGTCTTTCCTCGTTGCACACTCGTTTACACGCGTTTACTCTTTTATTTTACACGTTGGCCCAAAGCTTTCAACACGCCTAAAAAATTGTATTGAAACTTAGATATTTTTTTTATCTATTTTTTTAAACGAATTGAGTTTCATTAAATATTATAGTATATTCGTTAGTCAATTTAAAGTATTATTTTGTTTTTAATTTGTTTCTAACATTGACGGGAATTATAATATGTTACTTGTAAAAACAACGTGATAAATGACTCGCGTTTTATTTAAATGATATTTTCGAGGGTTATTAATTTTTTTTTTTTTTTTGAAGTTTTTGCTGTCCTCATGCTAAGGTATGGGTAAATGAATGGTTTTGGGGTGCGTAGCCTCCCACGAGTTGATAGTATGCTCCAAGGTCGCGTAGCTAGCGGGGGGGGAGGGTTCCTGGTTCAGACCCCCACCCCCAAAATTTTTTTTTAAAAGAAAATTTAATGATTTATATTCTATTATTAGTTTATTATTTGTATTTTTTTTTATATTTTTACTCTCAGCCCCCCCAACAAAATTTTTGCTGGCTACGATCTTGGTATGCACACAAACCTGGAACTCGAGTAGGAGATCAAATGCAGTCTAGTGGCGCCTATGAAATTACCACTATTACATATTATTATAATTCTATTCGGTTTTTGGATATTTAAATGTCACTTATGTGCTTTACACACACACACACACACACACACACACACACACACATCGGAATCATAATGAAAACCGTATTTTTGATTACGTACGAATTTGGTATATGTTTCACTAAATTTAATATAAAAGCCATGAAAACGCGATGAGAGCTGATGTCGCATCATTATAAGTTTACGATCCCTGACTCCTGTGTGTCGCACACGCCACCAATAAAATCAACGATTTCTCCGGAGGATTATATAACAAACCGATATATATATATATATATATATCCTTTATAGTCGCGCGATATTTACAAGGATAATTTAATTCACGAGTTTGCAATATTGTGTGTCGGGCGCGACTGTGTAGATATTATACGACGAACACTCGCGAAAACGAATTATTCATTTGCAAATATTATAGTGTCGTCGTCGTTTTAAACGAATGATATTAACTTTCGGAAACTGAATTTTTAAAACTTTAGAATACGCTCAATTCGTGTATATTACGTACGAAACACGCTCGTGTCTAATTATAAATATTTTATTGCGACGCTCGGCCGTTTTATTATTTAACGTTCTCTTCTTAAAAAAAAAAAATAACGTCTACGTAAACAGGGTTTTGTTTATACCGACTAAAAGTATACGTAAATACGTAATAAGATATCGAACACGCCCCCGTCTAAAACGAAAATATATTTACTTCAAAGTAATTTTATATTTTATTTTTTTCCAAATGAATTTCTTGGTCGGTGTATCTCCAGTTTTGTCGACGTTAATTTTTATTCGAAACGAGACGACGTTTTTTTTTATCGGTATTAGAGATTTGTCATATATACTGCCGATGACAGACCGAAAATCAGTTGTTTTTATAATATTATAGTGACTTAAGTGAACCGGGGTTTACGATCCTCGTTACTCAATACAATCGTTTGAATGATTTTCTTTTTTCTAAACACGATGAAATGCTCGAAAAATTGTTGTTTTCAGTTTAGAAAATTAATTTCCTTTTCCCTATAGTAGTGAGTTGTAAAAATAATATATTGAAAAATAAAGATCGAAAATTTTTTTATTCGCGTCTCGTGATCCATTAAGACGATTTAAAAAGCGAATATAAAAGTTCTTAAATACAAACTACTCTCGTCCCGAACCGAGTGTACGTACACAACAATTCCAACGTTTCGTGTCCTCAATAATCCTTTTAAGCGTTGGCGTATACTATCATCCTTAATCGCGAAATTATTTCACGCACTTCTTGTGTCGACATTTCGTCGCGATCGTGTCGAACTATAAAACTTCCAGTGATAATAGTGTAGTAATAATTTGTGTATAAATGTAAAAAAAAAAAAAAGAATGTACCTACACTTACTGCTACCAAAAACGTTATTCGTTTGCGCTGTTTCAACGTTTCAAACTTTTTTCTTCTTCTTTATTTTTTAACGCGCGTTTTAAATGATGCGCGTAAACCTTTTTTGCCGTTATCACAACGGAAATAATTGTCGGAAGGGGAAAAAAGACTTCTAAAAAAAAAAAAAAAACCGTATTGACACGGTATAATATAATAAGCCGTTTCACTTGCGCGTTTTGTTATTTTTCCATCGGGGGGGAAAAAATATATAATACAGACGAACGCGTTATATAACAACACTATTCGTTCGATTCGACAATACATACCTGTATTACGTATTATACGCGGAAACGTCTAATATTTCATAACTGGACTGGACGGCGATTTATATATACGTTTTAAATAATACAATATCACGTACAATTCATACGCTTAATTGAAAGTCGAGAGTTGATTTTTATCTGTTGTCGATTTTAAAGTCTCCGCATTGTTTATTTTTCAATACAGTGCTTTGAACACGGTGTACTCGATGGAAAAATATAAGAAAATTAAATTCTTTAATGTCACTCGACGTTGGCGAAAAAATTTTTTTACACGTATCGCAGTATCGCAGCAGAATATTCGCGATATAAATCGATTTTTTTTTTTTTAACGAATCACACATTTCTGAACAATCGTTTGTAATTTTATACGTTGGGAAAATTTCTGTACGAGTGCAATGTTATAATACTTCAATATCAATATCGAATTAACGTATAACGTTCCGTGATATTCCGTGTATTTTTTTTTTATTATTACGTTTTTTTTCCTCCTCCCACGATAGTAGAATATTTATGTAATCGTTTCCGTCTGGCTACTCTCGTTATTAATAATCCGGCGTTTTTTTTTTATTGTGGTTATATTGAATAACTCAATTTTTTTTTTTTCTGTAATATTCGTTTCATTGGTTTTGTAATATAAATTTTTTTCTACAATAGCGTTACACGTTTTTACGTTTTATTCGAAATGATATCTCGTTTTTGTTATTGTTTTAGTAGTGGGTTTCGGCCTACCTCCGAACAACAATGTTTCTCGTATTTTCTGTCACTTCGTTCCACTATACTTTGAACGTCTCTTTCTCCGAACGTGATACGGGGGTTTTTTTTTCATCGAAATCGAGCAATTTTTTTTTTAAAAAATGTTTACGTTTTTCTTATGAACAAAACGCCAAATATACATATTATGTATTATAATATCAAAAAAAAAATAGCACAATTCGTAATAATAACCTGAACGCGGAAACGACAAATAAAATGTTAATTTCGATTTCAGGGCGAACTCGTGTGGTTCGATCCAGGCGTCGGACATGTTTTACCCGGAGAAGTTTTGGAGTATCACAAGCCCGCGCAGGTGCTCACCGTGCAGGCTGTTATCGCGGGAAAGGTGAGTCCTATGCGAAATATCATTACGACGTTGTTGAAATTATCGTGTTTTAATGTGTTTGACGACAGACTCAAATATTCTCGCTTACCAGCGCCAGCGGTGTTAACCGACGGCAAGACCTCGGCCAAAACGGTATCGAAGACATGATACAGCTCACGTAAGCTTTTCCAGAACGAATTTGTACAAAAACAGTGAAACGTCGTTATAAAACGTCCTTAACGAAAATATTTGTTTTGCAGGGATTTGAACGAAGCGTCGTTATTATGGAACCTGAAAATTCGATACGACAGGGAACTCATATACGTAAGTATTTACTCGCGCATGGACAGAGCAAAGGGACTTTTACACTTAAAAAACAAAAACATACATATACGTTTTTGATATTGTAATAATGTGGGATTTATGTGTGTTTTTTTTGATACAAAATATTTTGTTTTATTAAATTTTGTGTCGTATGAACCTGGAACACAAAACGATACGGTCTAAGAACTATTTATTGATTTCTTTGCGTTCAGAAATGCACTCCGCACGACAAGGTACTCTCTCGTAATTTCAAACGTAAATCTGCATCGATTACACTCGTTAACGAGTCTTTATCTCAGAGAGAAGTTGTGTTCGACATCGACATCAGAAATCGGTGCATATACTCAAAATAAATTAAATCGTCATTTTTTCACGTATTTAGGCCATCTCTCCGCGTATTCTTAACTTCGCCGTTTAAAATTTTGACATTTTCGACAACATTTTGTAACCGGAGTTTTTATTTAGTACGTCATAAAATTTTTTCACAATTACTTAACCATTTCTTCAACAAATAAATCACATTATTTAATTCCTCCTTATTTTTTTTCTCATTCTAAAGAATAGTTATTGAATCTAAAATTTGATTTTATAAACCTCAAATTTCAAGGAAGTTTATGTTTTTTTCTAAATACATTGTTTTTGTTCATAATATTTTTTATTTTCGAGAAATATTTTCGAGATTAAGACTATTCTCGATATACTAATTTGATAGAGTAGTGTAAAAAAAAAGCAGTGAAATTAAATTATGTTGAAATACGCTCCGAAAAGCAATAATCGGAAAATTTTTGCAAACTGTTGGATTCAATGAAACATATCCGGCAAAAAAAAAAAAAAAAGGAAGGCTACGAGTCCCTAAGCCATAAAAACGCGTTTTATCGCCATCTACAATAAATATTGTCGGTTTGGGAAAAAAATTGTGGCGCCGCTTTTTGTAATTTCCGTTTTGTATTTTTAGACGTACACCGGAAGCATATTGGTGGCTGTGAATCCGTACAAAATGTACGACATGTACGGTCTGGACATGGTAAAAAAATACGAGGGCCAAATTTTGGGAACGTTACCTCCGTGAGTACACTGGACACATAAACCTCTTGCTTTGCCTCACACTTTCAATCACACAGCGTCGGCTACCCTAGTCTTACGCCTCCACGATCTCTTGTACACTCACACCAGTTGTCTTCTGATCACCGTCAAATCCATCTGTCCACTTCTCTTTCGGTTTTCCTCTTCCTCCCCTCCCCTCTACATCATGTGTTTCATAACACCTCTCACAGTCTTTGAATCATTTCTCCGCATAAGACATCTCAGCCTATTTTCTCCAAAACAAGCGTTTTTATTCATGCACTATCTCTTATACTTATTCGTTTGCCTTATTCTATCCTAAATATTCTCATACTCTGTTCCTGTCTACTGCCATACAACACCGCTAGCCTCACCGATGTTTTTCTTTTTTAAATCTACCTTTTAATCTTACTGACATTATTTCGTCACACAATATAGATTCTCTCCACTTTATACAGTTTTTCACGTTTTCCTCAGAAACGCCGTTCTCGTGTACCACCGATCCTATGGACACTATTGAATCTATCACACACTGCCTCCAACGATAATCACCTCTATAATCATACGTACAATTGTCACTGTTATTCTAAACCTTAGTCCTTTTTTTTCCAAGCGCTAAACTTCACTCATACATATATAAATAAATTATTTCTCCGTTAAATTAATTTCTTTTGACTTTCCCCCCCCACCCCGTCCAACGCCAGTCATTTGTTCGCCGTCGGTTCGGCCGCCTACGGTATGCTGCCCAGAGGAAATCAAGTGGTCGTCATTTCCGGCGAATCGGGTTCCGGCAAGACGGAATCCACCAAACTCATTATGCAGTACTTGGCGGCCGTTAATAAATCGCCGTCCAATCTCATTACCGAACAAATTTTAGAAGCGTCCCCGTTACTGGAAAGTTTCGGTAACGCCAAAACCGTGCGCAACGACAATTCATCCCGGTTCGGGAAGTTTTTGGAAGTCCATTTCAAACAGTACGTTCAGTTATATTAATAAGCGTCCTGACATATTATATATAGATTTAATACGGTCCTGGTTTAAACGCCACGAATGTGTCACAATGATAATATATTGTTTTATTAACTGCTCGACGAAAATCCGTAGTTACATAAAGTACACTTAATATAAGATTATACTTGACATTTTGAAAATAAATACAAATATAACGTTTATAACGGCGCAGAATAATGGAAATTCGAATTGTTTTTATTGTTTTCAAAATGTTTAAACCGAACATTGTTCTTCGTTTCCTTTTTAAGTTTTTTATCAAAATGTTTTCGCTCGTTCAAAGTATCCGGTTATTATTATTTTTTAATTCGTCGATTTATTTTTTTATTGGAAATAAACGAATTTCTTTTTTACTACACATTTCCAATTAAATAACTAAAAAAAAAAAAAGATTTTCGTATAAAACATGCCGCTCTTCGACGTACTTTTCTGTAAATATTTTTTTTTTACGCTTTTGTAAAATATCTTTCGATTCGTTAAAAAAAAAAATACGCCGTAAATACACGAATCGAGGATATATGTATTGTTATTATTGTTTGAATAATATGCAATTTCAATCATTTCGTTTTCGATAAAGCGTGATAAGATCAACGAAACTGATCGACTGTTGTAAACACAGTACAGTAAACCGTACACGAGTTTTGAATGTATTTTGAGAAAATTTTCCAGAGGAGTGATTTTGGGCGCCAAAGTCACGGAATACCTGTTGGAAAAATCGCGCATAGTCACGCAGGCTGCGGAAGAACGGAATTATCACGTGTTCTACGAGCTGTTGGCGGGTCTAGCCGAAGAGGAAAAGCTCAAATACGGTCTGTTGTCGGCGGACAAGTATTTCTATTTGAACCAAGGCGGGAATTGCGAAATCGACGGGAAATACGACGGAGAAGATTTCCAATCGCTCATGTCCGCCATGCAAGTTCTGGGGTTCACGTCCGAAGAACAGGACACCATATTTCGAATACTGGCTTCGGGTAAATTATAATTTGCATGTTATTTTTCTGCACGCAATACCCGTTGTGAACAGCGTATAATTTCAAAATCGTTTGGTACTTTTCGTAAAACGTCGTTAACTGACAAAGAAGTCGCAGTTTCGTTTTCTTCTTTTTTTTACCTAAAGCAACAGTCGAAAATAGTCTTTTTTTTGTTTTGTTGAAATTTGGCGATTGCCGTTTGAACTATACCAATATGTTGCAAACATGAGAACGCGCCGCATGAGTATATCGAGTTCGACGTCTTGTGATTAAACGTTTCGCTGTCCTTTATAGATGATAGATGGAGATCACACAAATAATGTATACTTTCTCTTAACGTAGAAAATAATCTCTCTCTCTCCCGTAACAGTCGCGTAACTGCGGGAACGTATCGCGATTTCGAACGGTTTAAATTATAAGACTATATAAAAAAAAAATAAAAAAATGTATATTTGAATTTTGAATTATTTTCTTTTTACCGCGATTATCGGTAACAGTGTTGCACTTGGGAAACGTTTATTTCCACCGGAAACAGCTGAAACACGGACAGGAAGGCGTCGAAATCGGTTCGGACGCAGAGATCAGGTGGACGGGACATTTACTCCGATTGGACGTGGACGGCATCAAAGAAGCTCTGACGACCAAAACGACCGTTAGTGATCGGTTTTTTTATTTTTTTCTACAAAACCTTTTCGATCGTTCTCATCGTTTACTCGACTTTTTGTTTCTTTTTTTGCAGGAAGCGCGCAACGAACGCGTGCTGACGGCGTTGAACATCGATCAAGCTTTGGACGCCAGGGACGCGTTCGCCAAGGCTCTGTACAGTTCGCTGTTCACGTGGCTCGTGGCTAGGATCAATCATATCGTGTACAAGGGTACGAAAAAAACGACGGCCATATCGATTTTAGACATATTCGGTTTTGAAGACTTCAAGGTACGAGCGATTTGAAAATTCATTTAATAATTTCCTCATACGAAAAAAGGAGTAAGTAAATATTTTTCGACTTGCAGGAAAACAGTTTCGAACAGTTGTGCATTAATTACGCCAACGAGAACCTGCAAGTGTACTTCAACAAGCACATATTCAAATTGGAACAACAAGAGTACGCCAAGGAAAAAATCCAATGGCAAAACATCGCGTACAACGTACGGACGTATTAAAATAATAATTATTCGATAAACAAACTTATAACGAAGAGGTTTTTTTACCGTTGGGCGGGCAACACACAGGGGAAATTTTGTTTCACGCGATTTTTTTTTTTGTATACAAATTAATCACACGAGACATATAGAGTCAATACACACAGAGAACAAATTTATTTCATAAATATTTTTTTGCCTATCTACAGTTTCATACAATTCATTTTAATAAATGTCCAATGACGACATTATTGTTACGGGGGTTAAATCGAGGTATTCTGTATTCTGGTAATTGAAAATTATACAGACTCCGGATGCTGTTCAACAACTTTATCGAGTTTATGTATTTTTCGGAAATATCCATGTTGCCAATTTTGTTCTGACGAAATTGCCGACAAACACGAACACCCAGAATGAAAAATCCACATCAACAAATAACAAGCAGGAAGAAAAATTCATTCATCCGATACGTAAATGCAGATGAAGAAAATAAAGAACAGCGTGCGTAGAATGTAAAAAAAAAACGGGAAAAGAAAGTAGTCACCAGATAGCGCTATGATACAACATAAAGGGCGTGGCCGGTAGCCGTATAAATACCGGTCGGAAACGAGCGTACCGCTCAGTGTAGTCGCGACCGTCAGACGTGTACTACGTTCTCTGAAGATGGAACCTGTAACGGTTTCGGAACGTCAGATAAAATTTGGCAACATGGATATTTCCGAAAAATACATCAACAGTAGTAGTTTAATCCATGAATGTTTTAATAAATTCATAAGTTTTATGTAAAAATTATAATTTTTCTTCGACATTTTAAAGAATATAAAATATAATAAATTATAATATAATAATTTTATTTAATGAAATTAATTTCCTGTTTTACGAAACAAATTGTTATTAAACGTAACCGTTTTCTGTCGCGTTCCAGGACAATCTGCCCGTGATCCAGTTGCTGTCGAAAAAGCCGGTCGGCATACTTCACCTGCTGGACGACGAGTCGAACTTCCCGCGCGCCACCGACGTGTCGTTTCTGGAGAAATGTCATTACAACCACGCGCTGGACAACCTGTACTCCAGGCCCAGACTAAACGGTCCGGAATTCGGCGTTCGCCATTACGCCGGCCCGGTGTGGTACAACGTCGACGGGTTTTTGGACAAGAACCGAGACACGCTCAGGCCCGACGTGGTGCAACTACTCATATCCAGTTCTTTGCCCGTGCGTAACCACACCGAAAACGGTTTTGAAAAAAATGTTTAAAAATCGCATGCCCGACCGTCACGTTTCGTTCCGTTTTACAGATGTTGAGCAAAATGTTCAGCTCACTGCGCAACAATTACGAAGCCTCGAAAACGTTGAACAAAGCCAACGGGAGGTTCATCACGATGAAACCGCGGACGCCCACCGTCGCGGCCAGATTTCACGATTCGTTACAGCAACTACTGGAGTCCATCTCGGGGTGAGTCGGACTACCCGGATACTCGACGTAACGAGTAAATATAAAACGTTATTGTTTGCAATTGTTGTGTGCAGATGTCATCCGTGGTTCGTGCGTTGTATCAAACCGAACTGCGAGAAAGTGTCGATGAAGTTCGACATGCCCACGGTGCTGGAACAGCTCCGGTACTCGGGAATGTTGGAAACCATAAGGATTCGCAAACTGGGCTATCCGGTGCGCATGAAGTTCAGCGAGTTCGTGGACAGGTACCGCGTGTTGGTGCGAAAACGAAAACTGCCGCCGAAAGGCACGCCGAACAGGTGAAATGTAGCTTTTTTTTTACCGTCTTAAAACAAAAAAAAAAAAACGTATTTTTCTTTCTCCTAATAAACCGCGTCCGGCCGTTACAGGGAAATCTGTCACGCGATTCTCGAGAAACACTCGGACGAATATCAGTTGGGCACGAGCCGGGTGTTCCTGCGAGAAAACCTGGAACGTCATCTGGAACGAGAACGGGCTGCCATCCTGAACACGGCGGCCATAACCCTGCAACGGAACGTCCGCGGGTTCCTCGCCCGGACGCGGTACACCGCGAAAAGGCAGAGCGCCATCAAGTTACAGGCTTCGGTGCGGTGTTGGATGCAGCGAAAGAGATACGTGACGTTGAAACGAGGCGTGATCCGAGCACAAGCCACGTTCAGAGGGAAACGGCAACGGAAACGATACAACCAACTGAAGGTTTGTGGGCGAGAAAAATTAAAAAAAAATTCTTTACGAATCGCTTGTGATCGCAGGAGGAATTGAAAAGAAAAGCGACTTTGGCCAAAGAGAGGGCGAGGCTGAAAGCGCAAAAAGAGGAACAACTGCAAGAGAGGAACGCTAAACCGCAGCACGCCGTTGCCGGTCTGAACACGTTGGACATACCGGCGGAGCTCGCGTTAATATTCAACAAAATCGACGGTAAACCGAGTGAAATATTTATAACGTAAAAAAAGTAACGCTTTGCCAGTCAAACTCATTTAGGTTTCATAAAATGTCGTTTTTTTTTTTTTTTGTAAAAGTTATCGGACTGAATTGATTTTCCAAACTTCTCTCGAGTTTTTCTACACACTCGTTTATATCGTTTGTGCGAATAAAAAGAAAGGAAGTATTTAGCTCACCCGCTTTTATCGTTTTATTTTTTTTAAACAAGACTCCCCCGTTCAACTCTCAAACTTTTATCGACAACATTTCCCGCAGTAATATCCTGAGCTCTAGTTTCAGTGTTTATTCGGGTTATTTCAATTTGAAAAAACCCCGCCCTTTTCGTCGGACGAATCACTCGTTTAATTTGAATTTTTACTTATTTTTTTTTATTTTCTACGTAAATTCTCTCCGCCGCGCTGAATTTATGTGCGTCGCGAGAATTCAAAACACAACGTACTATCGACCGTCTTTAAATTATCTTTAAATCGGTCCATTTCGGTTTTATTTCGTTTCGGTTTTATCTCGAGAAACGCATTTTATTTATTTTTATATAAGAATACGGTGTGCGAGTGTGCAGTGTACACCGGACCACGCGCACCACGTACACGACCGCGTTCCAACCATACCTATTGCGCCCTTTTCATTTGTTTTACGACGACCTCGTTTCGTCCTGTATTGAATTAAGTAAGGGTGAGTCAATAAGTACGTATTACACTTCTTTGTGACAATTCCACGTTTAACCGTCTCGAGTATTAAAGGGTTTTCGTCCGTATTTAATAATAATAAATAATTAATTAAAAAAAAAACGTGTCGTTAATATATCTCGTTTTTATCGATCGTAATACGATTTCCGCCGTTTGTTATGCAATTATAAACTAATTTAACTCGTTGTTTTTTTTTTTTTTTAGAATGGCAACCGTTACACAACGAGAGACAATTGGTAAAAGTGGTCGGTCCCATCGTGGAAATTCAAGAACAATACGCTCTGCCCAACGACATCGATCAACACGCGTTTTCAAAGTTCACAAACATTTATTTCAAAGTAAATTCAACATTTATTACGTCGAGTGATATAACCCGACGAGTCGTATATACCTATATCGTAACTGTAATATATTCGACGTAAAAACGTTTTTTTTTTTCATCAGTCGCACGTGTGGGGAATGAAAAGAGAAGCGATCAAAACGCCGTTCTTGCACAAGAGCAAAGACGCCGATTACATGGACTCCATAGCTATTTTCAAATTGATTTTGCGGTTCATGAACGACGAGTCGTTGTCCCCCAAGAGAGAACAGGCGCTAGCCGACTACATCATACACAAAGTACGCTGTCGTTTCTCGTTCGTTTTGTATTGTAATGTTTGTCGTTACATCGTGTTGCGATTTAACATTATGTCATTCCTAACGTGATGTTCTCAACCCGGCCGGTTAGGTCGCTTCAGCCAGTGCCAGTTCATCCGAGAAACGTTAAACCGAATATCATAAAAAAATATCGAAAATACATATCGTAGGTTGTTATTTTAAAGTTTTGAAGGAAGGAGAGGCTCATTTGACCACTCGACAACTGATTCCCACTTAGGTTTTTACTTGGTTTTATATTATTTATTGTAAACGAATCGGTCGATTTTTTTTAAGGGAGAGGGAAATGTTGTTTAAAAAAATGACGCGGGTGGTTAAATAAATATGTACACTAAAATAAAAGACTGACTGCACCGCCTTTAGATTTTTTCGTTTCTTTCACTTGCCACTTACAAACTACATACAGTAGCTAAACGCATTTGTTTACGTCATACGTGATACGTCAGTAGTCAGACAATGAACCCGACAAACCACCATAGACATACCATTTGATGTGAACCGTGTTGATTGATAGATCTCAGAATCGCGGTGAGTTGTAACCGCACGATTTAAAATTTGCTTACTATCACTATTACCGTATTTCTGACAGCGTCTATCTACGTATAAGTTTAGTATTATTTTATATCCATCTATTCGCTT
Source organism: Slavum lentiscoides (assembly GCA_032441835.1). Taxonomy (NCBI): domain Eukaryota; kingdom Metazoa; phylum Arthropoda; class Insecta; order Hemiptera; family Aphididae; genus Slavum; species Slavum lentiscoides. The sequence continues at coordinate 4,061,524 of CM063717.1, read as the reverse complement.
TATTAGGTTAGGATTTCTTATAAATATTTACATATCAGCGTGAATCATTTCGGTGCAGGCCTATTACTAAAGAAATTCTTCTTTTTCTCTCCGCCCGTTGTCTCACACACAAGCAATAGGTTCGACAATTTTTACAGTTTGCCCTTCACATCTCCCTGTATCCATAATCATATTTTTTATCTACTCCACAAACCCCTATAATACCTTTATCGACCTTACCTCTAACCACGTTTCCCTTGGCACACCTCGACTTTCTTCTGCGTCGTCATCTACACAGTTTTCTTCGATTTCTCCGTTCTCTTAACCTGAATATTCGAAATTTTCAATTCACGAATTCACACTAAAACCTTACCGCCGTACTTCTAACACGATTTTCTTCCTCTCTCATTTCCAAACCCGAACACAAAACATTCCGTTTTAAACGTACTACTATTACAGGTTTGTGTCCTCGAACTCGACGCACAAAGCAGCATACGAAAATAACACAGTATTGTCTCATAAACAACGCAAATCGTATTTTTATGTGACTTTTGAAAGGTGTTAACGTAGTGTAGTAATAATTGTCGTTTGGTTTTTCGCTATTATCGCGGTAAACGACGGATTACACGTATTTCGAAACGTTATAGAAAAAAAATATATATATATTGACAAAACGGTTTCGTTTTTGTGCACTTTAAGAAAATTTTATCGCGTATCGGTCGATTTTACAGATTATCATGTTCTTATATATAAACAAACCGGTCGCGTTTGCTGCTTTGTAAGCGTTTATACAGAGTCCTCGTTTCTCCGGACGATTTTTAACCGTCTTATGAATTTTTTGGCATTTTTGTCGCCGGCAGGGCTTGGCCAACGAACGACTGCGGGACGAGATCCTGTGCCAGTTAGTGAACCAAACGTGGCGCAACGACGTGGAAGCGAACAACGAGCGAGGTTGGCTGTTGATGGCGAATTGCCTGTCCGCGTTCCCGCCCACCGGACCGTTGTACAAATATCTGTTGAAGTAATTATTACCGTTTAGATGATGTAAATTTTTGGAAAGTTAAAAGCCGCCGCCGCTCGAAGAGTATAGGACACCGTCTTCGAGTAGGCACTCGGGGCTCGAGTTTTCACTCTGCAGTTCTGATCGTTAAGAATCCTGTCCGAAACAGGTACGTTTCCGATCACGGTTACGACGGTTACAAGGGCGTGTGCCAGAGGAAACTGTTGTCCGGACACACGTGCACGCCGCCGGCCCGGTCGTCGGCGCCGTGTCTGCTGGAGTGGAGGGCCAACCGGAAGAGGTTCAACACGGCGCTGGAGTTCGCCATGCCGGACGGCGAGACGATGACGGCGAGCGTGGAGTCGTGGACCCGGTGCCATACCGCGGCCTCGGCGTTGTTGGCCGAGCGAGGCGTGGCCGAGTGCAACGGATGGACCGTGGCGCTGGACAACGATCAGAGGAACGGGTTCGATTACGTGTTCGACGCCATTTCCGAAGTGGAAATGCCGCCCGGTTATCCCGGCAAACAGCCGGTACTGCACCACCACCAGCCGATGCCGTCGCCATCCACGCCCGTGTCCAAGGTAGGTCCTTTGTCCACTATCAGAGCGTTTTATCATTTTATTTTTTTCACCGCCCGATTTACCCCTTTGTCGAGTAATAACAAATTTCTGTTTTCTCTACGACCGTTCGGTTTTAGTATTACAACACAGATACGTTTGATTTTGGATTCTGAGCTGTTTAGGTGTGTACACAAAAATTCTACCGGAACGAGCCGTGCTCCGATCTTTGCGTTTCATAACCGGTTTCCGGTAACAAATCGCGTCTAGTCGCTGTGCTTTACAGTGATCGTTTTCGCGATTTTCTCAAAAGCGCCTAAAAAACTACCGAAAAATTACGTGAAAACACGGTTAACCGTTATTTAATTTTGAAAGCAGTGCAGTTATAAAAATATTCGCACGTAACTTCTTATCCAACCGGTTTCACCAACATTTGTTAATTATATTTAACGATTAGTTGGTGAAAATTAGGTTTCACCGAGATTCGTTGGCTTTAACACGTTGTTAAGTCAATCACTCGAAATCAGCTTGTTAAAATTTAATCGGAATTTTAAAATGCCGTAGACCCACTATAGTACATTATAGGTTATAATCGCCTATTTTTAATATAATATATTATCACTTATCAGTCATCACGTTACGTTATAACCTAGTGAGATCAAGTTAACCGTTTCGGTGACCCAACTAACATGTTGTTAACTCAACAAATAGAATTTAACAATAATATAATGCAATGGTGGAACTTATATAATTTAACCAGATGTTAAATTTAAACAAATTGTTAACTAACACGGTGTTAGAGTGTATTTGACAATAGTCGGTGAAACCGGCCAATTGCATATTAGGGAACCAGAAAAAAATTTTTATTTCAATTTCAGGCTATTTTTATTAGGCAATTATAGATTTTGAGGTATTTACAATATTCATAAAAGAAGTAATTTTTTTCGGTTTTAAGGATTAAAAATTTCAAACGTACAGCCATTAATCGTCTTGAAAATCGTTTGTCACAGAACTAATCGTCCTGTAGAGTCTTGAGATGTTTACCAAACATGTAACTTTGTACTGTTAACGAAAACGATTTTTGAAAATTGTATTTTCCTAAAAGGTTTATTCTTTAGGAAATTATATATCAAAATAATGTACTGTTAAGGGGTAAATCGTAAATTATGCGCGCGCTTTATTATTAATAAAAATAATATTACACCGAAACGCTCCGTTATTCAGAATCGTTATTTAAATCGAATGCAATGCGATTTATCGAATCGCTTTCAAAATTAACAGTAATAACAAAACTGCTTTGTCCGTGTAATTCACTTAAGCGATATTCACGACACCCCGCGGCTCGCTACTTTTTTTCAATTACAATATTTGTCGCACGAAAAAATTATTGATTAACGCGTTCGCAAAATATAGTGATTAAAAAAAAAAAAAAAGAAACTTTACCGTTTTTCATCACTCTACGGCTAAAATATTTTACATAATTTTCATCACTCGAAACAAAATATTTCGCGGCTCACTTTTCGTTGTTCTAAAGCCCGGAGGCGCTTTTAGAAATTCGCGAATTTCCCCCTCCTCAGCCCCCGGGTGATTTAATTTTGAAACGCATATTTATTTATTATTAACCGATATTGTTGTTGGGCTTGGAGCGAATTTTTCTAAAACGTTTACCCGCGCAAACTTTATTGTTTTTTTTTTTTTTCGTAATTTCTATAAAACCGGTGCAAACGGCACGCGCGTCAAACCGACCACATACCGTGGTTAGATTTGAAAAAAAAACACAGCCGTGTAGTAATGATTTCACAATACGGAATATAAAAAAAAAAAAAAATTAGTTTTTCCCGGCAACACGAAACGGTGAAAAATTAAAAAAATATATACGCATATTAAATCGTCCTCGTGTGTCAACAGGTGGAACCCGCGGCGTCCGTGAACCGTAGGCCGACCGTGCCGCCGCCTCAACCGCCCGTTATAAAACCGGTAAGTGCAATCAGAGGAAAATCGTTATTAAATATTGTAATATTAAACGCGTGTATATCGTTCAACGTGATAACGACGAATGTCGTGTAGCTTTTTATATAATAAGACGGGCGTATAGTAGAATTCACGTCCGAATCCGTAATTACACAGCAGTTATATTACATGGTGTTGTAATCTTTATGTGTGTCAACTCTCGAGAATGACGCGTCCGAAAAAAAAAACACCTACTCTCTGCGGAAGGAAACGCGTATTATTCGCGGTTAATCGTGCACGTTCGTCCTAGAAAAAAAAAAATTTTTTTTTTCTCCGGCGGCCGTGTCGGGCGATTACATTTATACGCGCCGTGCACTGCGCGTTTATCGTCTCGAAATAAATTAACTTAACGCAAACGACTCGTAATAACGAGATTACGGGACGTCTGCTGCTGCACGAGGCGCGTGTATAGCGTTTTGTGAATAATATATATACGTGTCGACGTTCTCTAGCAAAAGGTCCGGTCGATATCTCGAGATCACAGCGCGGAAATCGGACTGTCCCGGCAATCCGCTCTGAACGACCGGTACTTCGAAAAGACCAGCCGGTCCCGGAGTCTGGACAATTTGATAACGCCCGTGAGTGTCCGTACGGGAAACGATACGCCGTCGGCGACAATAATAATTCGTAACATTCACAGGTGCCGCAAACGGCGGCGATCGCGCCCAAAAAACTCGACTCTCTGGGGCTGTCGCACAGCAAGCTCAACGAGCGGTACATGTCGATGGAACGCATACAAGAAACCGAAAAGGACACGGACAGCGACGACGAGGACGAGGACGAGGACGAGGACGACGAGGACGACGACGACGACATCGCCAAATCCGTCGACGACGACAATCTGGAGTCGGTCAGTCAGAGGGGCGACACGAGAATCTATAACGGGTATGCGCGCGTATTGGCGTGTGTTCTATTGACCGTCGTTTTTTTTTTTTTTATACGTTGCCTGATGGGGCGCAGTGGAATCGTGGCGATTTTCGATTACGAAAGAGTAATATTTGTTTTTTTTCAAAATTTATTTCGTACCGCCTTCGAGTGTTTGAAGAAAAAAAAACCCCCCCGTTATTATTAAAACGTACGGTCCGTCAACAGGCTTCGTTAAATCGGGCGAACGCGGAGAGTGGAACAACGTCCCCGTTTCGAGAATTTACAAATCTTTCAGAATACTCGTGTGTGTGTGTGTGTGTGCATCTCGTAGGAAAAAAAATCCGTTACATCTGTGCGAATACCGCACTGAATTTACTGCCTCTCCGCGTTCATTTTCCAAAAAAGAAAAACGGACCTATACACTATCGCTGCGGTGGGTCTGTTAAGAGTATACTCGAGTGCCTCAACGCGAAAGAATAGGCGGCACGAAAATATTTCGTCGAACGCTGCCGAATGTCCGCGTCCAGTTTTCACGAGACCGGCTGCTTGACGAATGATCCTCGCTTCGAGACGGATAAAATGTGTAAAAATTAAATTTAAAAAAAACGTTTTTTACGTCCACTCTTTATGGCGGTATAAAAGAATTTGTCAAAAAAAAAAAAAGTACTCGTCATTTTGCCGTTTCCACTGCCCCCGACCGGTGCGTGTATTGACACGAGAAAACGTGTATATTGTGGAGGGTATATTCGTTGAAATTATAAGTGCGTAATAATATATGATTTTTTTCGTTGACCGTTGCTAGTGCGGCGTCGGACGTTATGTCCCATAGTCAAATGGATTTCGACTATCCGGACATAAACGCGAGAAGCGAGGACGGCAAAGGGTCTTACGTGAAAGGTCATCCGAGGTAAACGAAAAAATATCGCTTTTTCCCTTGTAAAAATGTGTGCGCTTTTTTTTTTTTTTTCTAAATTATTGACGACGACGACGCGTTTAAAGCAATACGGCGGCGTTTATTTGATGCCGTATGGCATTGTGTTTTGTTTCGTGCAGATTCATAAAATCACAGTACGCCGGCAAACGCGGTTCCCATTCGATCAAGTCGCAGATGGACAACAAAAATTCGGACAAGTCCGAGGCCAGGAGTTGTGCCATGTCCGACACCAGCGAAGCTCCGTCTCTAGGTAAACGCGAATAGTAATTACAATAAAAACCTCCGAATAGCGGACGAAATTTCGGTGACCGACAGTGTACGCTATTCAGACGTTTCACTGCGTGTTGGCTTGTGAATTTTACGTCTCGCGCGTTATTCTGCATATCGATTAAAAAAAAAATAGTTTATAATTAACGCCTCCAAATCCCGCCGTCAATTAAATTCGAGTTAATATTATAACGAGCGAAACAGAAATAAATACGTTATTTGTACATCTTTCCCCTCTCTCTCTCTCTCTCTCTCTGTAAGCGACGAGTTTTTTTTTTATTTTTCAAACGCTTTCAGTCGTTAAAACTCCCACGAGTTAAAACCGCACTGTATCGCGAATGGAAGAGACTCCGTACGCGCGCGTTGACCTCGTGCCCAGTAATATTTTCAAAAAAAAATTAAAAAATTTACTCCTTCGCAGTGTTAACGAGCGGAGTTAGGTTTTTTCTTCGGTCCCGTTTTTTATCCCCCACCCTTTCCCATCCCGTGTACAACTCGTGCCGACCGTTCCGGATCTCTTTTTTTCTTTCCGCAGCGTCGCACGTGAGACGCGTCCGCGTGCCGTCCCAGGCGTCGGACGTGGACCAGTTCCTGGACGACCTGTTCAATCCCGTGCTGGACCAGCTGTCGGACGCGAGATCGTTGGCCGCGTCCATCAAGGGCTCGTCGTCTAGGGGCAAGTCGGCGTACGACGGCGGATCGTCGCTGGACTCCAGGGACTTTGCCAAGACGGTAAAGGGCGGTGGCAATAATGGTCGGACCGCGGCGGCGGTGAGTTCCGACGATGAGAGGCCGCCGCGGCGGACGAGTGCACCAGAGGACGACGACGTCGGACGTTTGGACTACGCGATGTTCGCCAAGACCGTGAAAGGCGGCGGTCGAGGCGTCGCTTCGCAGCCACAGGTAATATACAATAATCGTCGACCACAGTGAGGGGAGACTGCGCCGCCAGGCGCGTCCTCCCTATAGTGGCAAGGGGGAGCGTAGCAGTATTTAAAACGTAAAAACTACCCGTTTTGTTTGACAAAAACAATGCACGACGATTTAAATGTTTTAAAAACAATAATAATTTCCCAAGAGCCACTTATTGTTCCGTGTCCCGTTCAAAAGAGACCGTGACCCCCTGCTGCGAACAGTCGGTATATAGTCACGTCCTGTCGCTTATTCTCGTGTTGTCCGTGGTGGAAAAACGGACTGTTATTTTAGCCCGATAACCAATAATTTTCACGTTATAACGTAAAATATGTCAACGGTAACTCAAAGATTAAACGTATGGAAGAAATACGTTTTTACACCGTCTTACTCGTATTGACCATAGAGGGGAGGGGGGGAGGGCTGAAGAGCTCTCTAAACGGATCGCCTGTAATAATAGCCCGCCACGAATTCGTAAAACGTTTCAGTCAGTCTCTCGTTATAAAGTGAAATTCACTTTTGACAGATTAACGTAATTATTGAGTCAATAAATAGGTTTCGACCCCCCACTTGAAAACAGTCTATTTGGGACAACTGGACGCGGCGATATAATTGTGCTTTTTTTTTTTTTATCTTTCTCGATGCCCGCAGAACGGTGCCGGAGGACAACCGGGAAACGCTTCCTCGTTCGGAGCCATGTCGCCGTTGATCGGATCGCCTCCGGTCATGCCCGTGCTGTCGCCGCCGTCGTTGCTCATGCCGGCCATCGGTCCGCAGATGTTCAACTCTCCGAGCAGTGAGTTTGTTTTTTTTTTTTTTTTACTTGTGTTTGTTTGTTTTTTTTTTACGCGTATTCGCGCGTTCGTATACAAACGATAACGGAGTAACAATAACGCGGTCGTAACGGGGCTCACCAAAAAAAAAAAACCACACACGCACACGCGCACAAAAACAATGGCCTGAGAGAGTTCACACGACTACGCGATGCGTGTACCGATTTCTCTGCGCGTCGTCCTCGTCTCAGTTCTCGGCGTTTCCGGCCACGCGCCGCCGACATTTGACGAACCGGCGCGCGACGCGACGCGCACCGCCGCGAGATTTCCACTGTTTCCCTCCCCCCGCACACACAGTCCGTTTTTGCCATTTTATTCGTCGTCGTAACCCGTAAATGAATTGACGTGTAATTATTATTGATGAAAACTGTATTCGATTTTACCGCGTCAGGTCTCGGTGCGAACGCGTCCAATTCCACCGGCAACGGGTCGTCCGGCGACAGCATGCTCGCGTACCAGGCGAATCTCCACCAGGCGTTCCTGCAGTCCGCCATGGCCCAGAACATTCAGATACAACAGCAGATACTCGCGCAGAACCAAGCGCTGCACCAGCTGCTCCAACAGCAACAAATGTTGCCGCCGGTACGTGACTATATACAGCGCTTATGTGTCTGAATACATACGATTTGCAGACCGGGAGGGATTTAAAAGGATTAGTGATTTTAAAAAAAAAAATTTGTTTTTAACAGTCTCTATTTATTTTGATCTCTCCGCGTAACCAGTTTAATGTGTCTGAAAAACGTTTCATCGCGAAATCTGCTTTTCGGTACAGTGTTTATTACCCTCTATACGAGCAGCAGCTGAAAACGCACGTTCTGCGTGTGTTTCCACCGCTAATCGATACACGGACCGTACATAATGGCTTTTTATTCGTATCGTTTTATAAAAATGATTAATAGTGGTTTGCGAAATTTCGAAAACTTTACGTTTTCTTTGTCTCGTCGCCACGCACGGCATAACGGTGTTAATAAGATGGCGTTTTTAATTTCATCGGCGTCCACGTCATTAGCTTTTGCGTCATTGAAATTATTGTAAAATTTAAAAACTTGTCCGAGTCACGTTCCGGAGCGTACGAATTCTATCTGAATTGTATTTATATTAGGTCGGTCCGGAAAACACTTCGGGCGTATGGAACAATTCGCCTCCTAAGCACAAATCCACACCGACTAATAAGTCTCAAGTAAGCGTACCAGACACGAATCGAAGTGGATTTTTTTCTGAAATTCTGAAAATTGAATGTAAATTCGTTTCTCTTTATGTTTCGTTTTTTTTTTTTTTTTAGGGATTACGCGCGGGATCGCCGCAATCTACGTTTACAAATGTTTTGAGCGAGTTGAAGAGTAGAAAGTCGTCCGTGGATTCCAACGTCGGACAAGTAATTTTTTCTTAAAAAAAAAACACTCTCGCGTGTACCGTAGCTAATATTTCGAATCACACAGAGTCGCGTACCTCCACCGCCTCCGATGCCACCGCCGCCGGATTTGTGCGACCCCAGCGAAGTCAGGCCGTTCATGGACCCGTACGGCAGGGCGAAAACCGTGCGAATAGGAAAGTGGAGGTGGCCGCCGCTGAGCGACGGCACGACTAGCAACGGCGTGCCCGGCGACGTCAACGGGTTCCCGACGCATCAGAGTTTTTTGCAATTCAAAATGTCCAAACAGCAGCAGCAGAACCACGTGCACCACCAGCAGCACCACAACAGGCACAAACAATCGCAAGTGCGTGTCTCTCGACCGGGGGAGGAGGGGAGGCATTCGAATTTAAACGGGATCGTATGAATTTTTCGGTCGACAGGACTCGAGTCAGGACGGCGGCGATCTGATGAACGGAGTGGAATGGGAAGAGTACGAGATACAGCATCAGCATCAGCAGCAGCCGGACCCGGCGAAACGGCCGTCTTCGCCCCACAAAGAACTGCAGCACGCGGACGTGCACAAATCGTCGTACAAATCGCTGGAAGTGGGCGCGTCGCGACCCAGTCCCGGCAGCGTTGGAAAACTGCGCATCAGCAACGAGATGAAGCACAAGTTGGAAATGGTGACGGCCAATCACAGTCTGCGGTCGTCGACGGGCAAGCCCAGGCCGCAAGCCATGAACAACATGCCTACGCCGCCGGCTGGCAAACTGGACACGGACAGACGGCTGTTGTTGCAACAGCAGCTCGGTGAGTAGCGTTTTGTTTTCGTCGGGGGATTCGTTAATAATAAAACTCTGGACGATTCCGCAGCCGGAAGATGGGGCAGCGTGGACAGCGTCGATTCGCATAGCGCCGCGGTCAAAGAAGACGCTTCGGACGCGGCGATGCGACGGAATCTGCAAGCGGACCGCATTGAGAGCGGCTCCGGATGGCGTTTACCTCCTCCGCCGATCACTCCGTCCAGGTCGAACAGCTTTTACAATCAAAACATGTGAGTGTCCCGTGTCTTCGGATCGTTGGAAGAATGTCGAAATAACATTATTTTTTTTTCTTGTCAAAGGAAAAAGAACAACGCCGGACAAGCACCGCCGGCTCCTATACAGCCGGTGACCCGTGAATACGATCAGAACGTGTTCCGGAATTCGTCTCCGAACAACCACAACCACAACAACAACTACGGTGGCGGCGAACCGCTGCCGCACGAGACGGACAAAGCTCCGGAATTCAACGGCGTTCGTCCGGAGCCGAGAATACTGCAATCGCCGTCGCAGCAAAACGAAGACGGACAAACGACCAAGTTGTTGCAAACGCCGGTCAACTCGTATTTCACGTACAACCGCGTGCCGTGGAAATTGAACATCCGGAAAGAGGTGAGTGGATGGATGGAGTAGTAGAATTTTTTTTTTTTTTTTTTTGTAAATCGCTTCACCCTCTCCCGTCCTTTTTCTTTAGGTTTTCACGCCCAAAGAATCGATATCCAGTCCGTTGGCGTTACATCTGATATTCTGTCAAATAGTCGGCGACATGTTCAACAAATTCCATTCGGTACACGCCAGGATATCTGCCGACGAACGCGAAGACATGTTGGACGTAAGTATAATATATAACTGTTTACAGCTGCGCAGGGTGTTTTGGGCCGCATACCGAATACGCGTCGTCAGACTCCGATAAAATACTTTCTTTAAATTAGTATTATTGGAATACATACTCCGAATACTTGGAAAAATAAGTAATTTTAGGATATATATATATATATATATATATTTACTATTTTTCAGTAATACGAATATCGAATATAGTAATTATATTATTATTTAATCTCGGATATAGACAGTCATCAATTAAATACGTTTTTGAATCTATCACTTCGGCAAAATCTCATATTTCGTGAAATATAGTCAATTTTTTTGTTAACGTTTTGTACATTGATTTTGTGATGCAAAACGTACTGTTTTCGGCAAGTTGAAATGTCACTTTTAAATCACTGAAACGGAAATCAACGATATCATTCGATTCGTTGTGCGTATCTGTGAAAATATATTTCTCCGCGCGTGTCCTAACTCGATTTCGTCAAAAACGGAAACAATAAACGAAAAATGATGTTTCACAGTTGTTGGATCGTTTCGGGGTGACGGCTAGTAACATGCAAACGGGTCACCACAAGGCCAGCACCAAACGGTCCATCGTCGAGTTGGCTCGCCAATGGCCACTGTATTTCGCACGAATATTTCCCGTTTCGGTACGTAGACTTTATTCAGAAAATAAATAAACGCCTACGACCGTGTTAAATAAATCGACTCCTCCCTTTACAGTGCGGTTATCAACACAGAGACGTGGAATATTTGGCGATCACACACGCGGGTCTTCATCTGTTGCGCAAAGAGGACAATCAGTTTCAAATCATGCAGACATTGACGTGAGAATCTATATAATATATTATATTTTTGAATGATATCAATTTTTTTTGTTTTTTTGTTCCATCCACATAGGGAAGGCCTTAAGTAAACGTTTCGATGCTATTCGTACAGATATACTAGTAAATTGTTTTGTTAACTTTCTCGTTGTTTGTTTTCTGAAGGTTCGAAGACGTCGCAGACGTTTCGATGGGCAAGGCGGGTGGCTCCGTTCAACTGACCGTGATGTCGGGCGAAACGATTCCGTTCCATTCTAATAGGTCCAGGCCGATACATTCGATGATGAGTTCGTTCTGGAAAGACGCAGCACCGCTCGGACGACTTCCCCGTCAAGTGGTAAATATCGAACACCATTCGATCCGGTAAAATTACGTTTGCTATGATATTATATTGTAGAGGCGACTGATATAAAAAAAATATTTAATTTTTCTTTACTCGATACGTCTATTTGATTCGATTTCAGGATGAAAAAATCCGTCCTGCTGAACAACACAAGGGTAAATAAATAATTATATTTTTCTCCCTTCGTCAGCAATACATGTGTATATATGTTTTTCTTTAGGATGGCAACAAGCAAACTCGAAATATAACAAACCGACTTCACCGTACAAACAACAACACGAATCACCACCACCACCTATCCACTACGTACGAAACATATAACAATCATTTTTACGAACCGTTCGCCGCGTCGGAATACTAAAAACGTATATTTTTAACTTACAGGCTGCAGATGACGGTAAACACTCGTTACTTCAATTCGCGATGTATAACTTCAGGCACAGTTCCGAAAAGTAAACGAATAACGGAATTCTTTTGTGAAAAATTACGTCATTCTTATTGGTTTCTTCCTTTGGCGTTATCGCACAGGTTTGACATGCTGAAATCTTCGAACGGCGAAATAAACGGTTCGTTGAAAGTGATACAGAATTCGAAGAAGAAGAGCGACGACTGGACGTGGAAGGAACAGTTGGAAATGGTGAAGTACACGAACGTGCCGATATCGGAATCGCTGTTGAAACTGGACCCGGAATTGGACGCATTAGCCATCGAATGCTTCGAGTGTATCATGAGATATATGGGCGACTTGCCCACGACGCCAGAGTTTACGGAAGTCAAATGCGTTTACACCATTCTCATGGTAATAATATAATATTTTAGTTCGAGTGACAGATGGTGGTATTTTTAACCTACGCGTGTTTCAGCATTGCCATAAATTCGAGAGCTTGAGAGACGAAGTGTACTGTCAACTGATGAAACAAACGACCAACAACAAGACCGAAACGTGCCAACGGGGATGGCGCTTGCTCAGCATTGTCGCTGCGTACTTTACGTGCTCCGAGAACCTGAGACCTTTCCTCCTGAAGTATTTGGAAACCGCCGCGTACGATAAACGGAGAGCTTTCCACGGTACCGACACATATTGTCATAATACGCACTTTTATTTCGCGTTGCTGTGACCCGAAGAAAAGTGATGAAACCCCATACATTAACATCGGTTTTTTTGTCCAGGTACCGCTAACGTGTGCTTGCAGAATCTGCGGAAGACATTGCGGTACGGCGGCCGGAAAAACGTGCCCAGCGTCGAAGAAGTGACCGCCGTGTCGGCCGGTCGCAATTCCAAGAGACAACTGTACCGGTTGCCCGGAGGAAGCGAGACCGTTGTGAACACCAAGTCTACCACAGTGGTCGCAGACGTGATTTCCGGCATGTGTTCGCTGATCAACGTCAACGACCCGTTGGAAATGGAAGAGTTCTCGTTGTACTGTATCGTCGAGGGCGACGCGTTTACCATGCCGTTGGCCGCAGACGAGTACATATTGGACGTGACCACCGAACTCCATAAGAACCAACAAGTACGTGACGCGAAACGGGCGACTTTTTTTCATATATTTTTATTGGCATTTCGAACCGAACGAACGTTTTTCCTTGTGTTTCTCAGGTGTTTTACTTGATATTCTGCCGGTCCGTGTGGTATTTCCCGTTGCGGCTGGACAGTCAGCTCTACGTCCAAGTGCTGTTCAATCAGATCGCGCCCGATTACTTGGAAGGTCTACTGTTGGTTTTGCCCTTCGGACAGTTGCCCCAAGAGTTGTTGGTGAGTCGCATTATATTGTATTCGAATTAATAACGTGTTCGTTTCCAACGGGGCAGCGCCCGAAAACCGAAAGCTGGTTCCGGAGACACGCAGATTATATTCGTAAAGACTTCCTTATTTTTTTGACAATCTAATTGTGCTTCGAGTTTATTAAGTAGCATAATAGATAGAAAGTAAAATAGATTCAAATTTAAGAGAATCCCGGTTTGATATTAGGAAAAATATTGGTTACAAGTAAAGCCATTTTCGTCGGTTAAAAGCTAATTTTCAGTGAAAATAAAGATACTTCATTGCCTTTGTCGATTTACAATAGACATTCGATAACATGCGTTGAAATTTTTACAAATCGAAATTTTCAACAAAAAATTTTTTTTTTATTTTTGAAAATCCAATCGATAGATTGAAGACTGAAAGAAAAGATTTATTATTGAAATATTTAATAATGGTTACTGTTTTTTTTTTTGCGCAGTTCGAAGTGTGTAGATTGGCTGCTCTGTTGCACCGTGCAGCCGATATGGTTCAACCGCCGACATTGAAAGAAACGAAATTCCTTTTGCCCAAACCGGCGCTCATGCAAAACGAAGTAAATCCTCAACAGTTGGTGCAAATGGTTCAGAATAATTGGCCACAGATCGAAGCTCTACACAGCGTGGAAGCGAAAGCCCAATTTTTAGGTATGCGTATACACGTTTACTATTGTTATAGTTGTCGAATTTAAAAACCGTTTTGAAAACTCAAACGTCAGGTTCAATCGAAATCCAAATAGGAAATTCTGTATATAAATTGTTTTTCAATATATATATATATATATATTCGATATTTTGTTTTATAAATCACTGATCTATAAAATGTCGACTTGACATGGTTGCACACTTATTTTTAGATGTTCGGCACATTTTACGGAAAAAAAAAAAATATATCGCCGGAAAATATCATAAATATCGCCGCGTCGTCTTGGCACTTAGAATTCAGAAACTTATATTTTAACGGCTTAAAATTTCGAAATCGCAATTATTTTCAGGGCACGAATAACGACGGGTTACAATAGTCTATAAAACATTTTGTTTAACAATGAGCGCTTTGTTATTTTAGTTAATATTTCTTTGAAAATAAAAAAATATCTACACAATAACTCGTTACATAAGTGTAAACGATAAACGTTTAGTACCGTGTAGGAAAGAAAAAAAAGGACAATTAGCCGGTAACATTAAATTAAAAATTATTCTGAACTACGAAAAAATCGAAACGAAATCGACATTGGTTTTGTGTAATATCGGTATGTTGGACAGAAAAATACGTATAGTTTACAGGAGATTGTGCATTCCGAAGAAATGTCGTCGAAACACGTATGAATACTTACTTTGAATATACCGAAAAATCATCGAGAACAGAATAATATGACGTGTTACGCAAGCGTTTCGAATCGATACGGCTATTAGAAATAACCGATATTCGGGTTTGGTTTTATTTTTCAAAAGTCTTCGTAATAAACGGGCGAGGGAAAAACGATGTTATTTCTACGTTTCGTTCTCTCTTTTTTTGTTTAATTTGAATCGACGTAATATCGTTGTGAAGTTGTAAGACGATCTCTTAACGCTAATAATATTTAATCCGTTTACATTTCAACGAAGTCGACCGAGTATTATTTTATCAGCGCTCGGATTCTATAGCCTTTGTTTTAATTATTATTGAAAACGGATAAAAAAATATAGCAGAGCGTATTTATAATACGTATATACAGATATATAGAGAGAGAGAGAGATTCAGAGAGTATAACATTTTACATTGAATGTTTCAAGTGTTTTAGATTTCTAGTGTTATTGCTTTCCCGGTTTTTTTTTCTTTCTACTAATACGCGTTAAATTTAAATTATTTTCCGTTTTTCATAAAAAAAAACCTTAAAAATAGATAAATTAACTCACATTTCGCATAATACGTTTTTGTATCGCGACATTTCGGCAGTGTGCGCAGACTTTTACTAAAACAAATTTTTTTTTTTTTTGCTATTTTTACTGTTTTTTTTTATTTTTTTTATAGCGTATTTTTGCGCTAATTCTGAGAGGTTTTTTTTTCGAAGCGCGTATCTTTCAATGCTTTTTAACGCTATAAAATTCGAGCAACGCCGATTATTATTGCAAATATTTTCGACGACATTGTGTAGCTCCAAAGGTATAAAGAGAATAAAATAACAGTATCGGTTAAACGATAACAAAGGTTACTTGTATATTTCGGTACGTTTTCGATAATTCAATTTTACGTTTGCCCGAGACAGAAATATTAAGCAAATGGCCGCTGTTCGGATCCAGCTTCTTCGCGGTGAAACGCAGCGGCGACCAACAGATCCTGGCTCTGAACAGGACCGGCGTCCATTTCCTTCACATCGTTACCCACGTGAGTGTTAAGGACGATAATAATTTTTATAGAAAAAATTTCTTTTCTAATTAATTAACGCGTTTTTCCAGAAACCCCTATCGACAGTGCCATTTAGCGAAGTGATATCGACTAGGAAAGTGAGAGCCGGCGAAGGCGCCACTCTCTACTTGGAGCTCAAATGCGGCAACTTGTTCCAGCAGCGAGTGGCCAGACTGCAGACGGACCAGGCCCACGAAATCGCCCGGCTCGTCAGACAGTACATAACAATGCATCGCCGTGAGTCCGTTTTATTTATATTTTTTTATTGTTCTCGCGTTTTTTTTTTTTTAACTTGCAGCACACTAGCGGAAAAAAATCATTTTCCTACACTATATACAGACATAAATAAAACATTTATTTAAGAAAATATAAACGCTAGCAGTATGGGTGAAAATTTAGCGTTCTTAAAAGACGACGTTAATATTCATAATATAATTTGAATAAACTATTGGATTCCAGCAAAAACCGTGGCGCTGGATTACCGATTACATTTTTCAAATGAAAACTAAATTATTGTCCGATATTCGGCGAACACTATAAAAAAAAAAAAAAAACAGCAAAATTTACCGCTACAAATTCTCCTCTTCGTATACCGCGTAAGACGTGCGATTGCTCTCCAATATAAAGGTCTACGCGTGTATATAGTCAGTTTTCAACTGATTTTTACTACCCTGCACGGTAACACTTGTTGGACGTACAAAAGCGTTTTGTTTCAGTAATTTTAGCTAACCTTTTTAGCTCTTGCACGAAATTGTGAGAATTTGCAAGCCTGTCAGATTTTCATTTTGTACTCTTGCACCCTTACGAAATATGCGCCTTACAACGGGAAGGCGTGTTTTTCGACAATTAAATCCACCTTACGCAACGGGTCGTAATAAACGAACCATATCCGAACGTCGACGGAAATCGAAAAACCGTTTACATTTCAAACGAGTCGTACAGATTTTTACAGTACTAAAATCCCACGCAAGGTTTTTTCGATAAACGTTAATACTTGTTTTGTTTTTACAACGCCTCGGCGGCGTTTATTCATACGGTTTAACCCTCGCTTAATTGCGACGGGAACGAACGCGCGCTGTTTAACGCTAAATTTGTACGTAATAAAACTACATCGGGTAATGTAATAATGTGGTGATTACGATTCGCGCACAACACTCTCGAACAATTGATAATAAACTCGAAGTCGTTCCCGCCTGCGCGCGCGCGATTTAAATACGTCTAATAAACCGGTGCAAAATAAATTGTAAAAAATAAAATAAATCCGTTGATTTTCGAAACGAACGACGAGCGTTTTTATGTCTCGAAGTCAAATTAAAATGTGTTCGTCTACGCGACGTTCGGGTTTGGTTTTTGAATTCGCCTAAATTTTTTTTTTTTTTTTAATACGTTTCGAGTTACGTTATTATTTAACGAATTAAATATGAATATAATTTATTTTTTAGTTTACTACGGATTATGGGATAAACTGTTTTTTTTTTTTTAAAGCGACGAAATCGATTACAATTTTCTTATTTTTTTTTTTTTTGCGGTAAATCTAAATGGTTCGCGGCGGGTATGTCGTAAATAAATTTTGACACTCCTTACGGGAAATGCTAGCGTGCGCCACTCTATATAATATGTAATCAATCAATCAATCGGGATAACAACTTACTGTATTGGCGCTATAAGAATAGAGTAGACCTAGACGGATTTTTTCACCACTCCATCAATATTATTATTATTATTATTTTTTTTTTTTTTTTGGAATTTTGTTTTACAATTAGATTATTATTATTATTATTATTATTGACGTGTAAAACGGGTTTTTGCAAAACGCGATTTCATTAGCTGCTTTCCGCATAATGAAATCATCTTTTATTCAAATATCTTTTGGTTCGGTTTCCAGATAACGTCGGTGTCCATTGAAAAACAGTTGACGTCGACGAGAGCAAACATTTTCCAAGTCGTGCTCAACACCGCATATTTTTATAATAATTCGCGTGTATTTAAAAATATTGTATTTAACTGGAATGTCTAAACCACTGCGCGCGTCCAACGGGAAGAAACGCGCGTCGGAGTTTTATATATACATAATATATATTATTGTGTGTCGGCCGTTATGGTGTTGATAAAATTTCACGCGACGCGCGTTCTTTTTTTCTTTTCTTGTAATAATACGAACGAGATTATAATATAATTATATACGATAATAATATTATTTTAGCGATTTTCGGAAGGAAAATAAAATAAAGACTAAATTATTATTATTGCGCCGAACATTTTTTTTAAAAACATTTTTATTTATATTTATTTTATATTATTTTTTTTTTTTTTATTCCGCAAAACAAATCAGTTTATATAATATTGAATTACGCGTAGGATTTATATATATATATAATATTTAATATGACATTCGTTGTTTTAATTTCTTTCTTTTTTTACCATTTATATATTATAATAAACATTTGAATATATAGTATAATTTTCAAAAAAAATATTTTATTGTGCGTTTTTATTTCAATGCCCCCTCCCCGACTAAAACTGTACTATATATATATATATATACGCACTTACTCGTTTTTCGGTTTTTTTTTTTTACTACTGTTATTATTTTGCACCGCATGCTCTCGACATTTTTACGGTAGAAAATTTGACGTACTAGAAAATGTTATGGGAATTCGCGTCAAATCGCTTTTACAATATTATAAATAAACGTTAAATTAAAACATGTATACGAGTGAAGTTTTATTTATTTAAAAGTATCTTCAAAAGTCATACAGGTTAAGATTTTTAAAGAAAATAACCGTAACATTGCTATTACTCTGTAATAACATACGAAAAATATCCCTCCCCCTTCGTTTTTTTGATTTTGATACAACTCCGGCGCTATTGGTGTTAGGAAGGTAGTTTCCGCGGGAAACGTTTTGTTTTAGTGTCTTATAAGAGGTACGCCTAGCAAGTTTTCCCGAATCACCCCTGAATGAGGGGGGTACATTTTTGGATCCGTTTTTGGACCCCCTCGTTTATGGGTGATTTGAGAAAACTCGCTAGGCGTACCTCTTATAAGACACTAAAACAAAACGTTTCCCGCGGGAACTATCTTCCTAACACCAATAGCGCCGGAGTTATATCAAAATCAAAAAAACGAAGGGGGGTATTTTTCGTATGTTATACACTGAAGTGTCCTCAATCTATCTATGGTATCGCGAGTCTTCTGCGACTAAAATTGAATTCACTACGACGATTTCAAAATTCACCCCCTCCCCCTTCCAAAATCGGTCTGGGGGGGGTAACTCGTTAGACTTTCGTGTTAGAGTACCCAAAACCGTAATGTACCCCGTTGAATTTGTGCCTCTATCACAAATAGCGCCAAAGTTATAACGGAATAAAAAAACAAATTTTTACCGATAATTTTCTTACCGGGGGTATCAATATACTAGCATTATATGTTACCACGTGTGAAAATATTCAGAAATTCTATTTTTACTACAGGGGTGTATAATAATCCTAGGAAAACGTTACCGAGAGGTAAGAATATAACTAGGATAATAATACCCCCGGTAAGGAGGTAAGATTTGACGGTTACACCGGGACGGACGTAACAGACCGTACCAGTTATGATAAATATTATCGTGTGGAATTTTTTTTTGTCTTGTAAATTCGATTTAGGCGGGTACAACAATATTCGATAACGACTACTACAGACTATAATATAATACGCATATTATAACAGTCGATTTTATACAAATCTCACATATACGGTCATAAGTATATATAAATAAGTAAATTTCCGGTATGTTTATCGACTTGTTTTTTTTGTTTCTTTTTCGTCCTCGGGCTATCCTAACTGTAACTCGACCTTTCTAAACTCGTCTCGTTAAATACACACGGTAAAATGTTGATGCGAGATATTTTCAAAATTAAGGTCATATATACATAAACTTTTTTATTTTTTATTTTTTAGACGGATTAATACGAATTATCACGCGGCGATAGTACACGCGAAATATAAATAACGCGATTTCGATCGATACATGTTTTATCAAAAAATTACCCGCGTATAAGTGTACCATTTTTTTGCCGGATCCTTCTTAATTCTTAGAGAACGAGTGTTCGCTGTTTTTTTTTTTTTACTTTAAATACATTGTATCTTTCAAAGAAAGCGGCCTAGGTGGTAAAACGTCGTTTTTCAAAGTCATTTTAATACCGATTATTATATTATTAAAATGTAATAATATATTCTGCCGTCGCGTATGTATTTCGGAATAATTAAAATTAAACGATAGAAATGATCGCGGAATTAATGTCGAACCGTAATGAAAGTAAACATTTTCGATGGTCGCAAAATCAACGCGCAACACTCACATAATAGTGTTTTTTAGACTATTTCGCTTTCAACGCGCTCGGTACGGCTATAGTTATAAGTACGTTGTTGTCGCGACACTATATAGAGCGGTATACGTTTTCTAATCTTCGAAGAAGCGAAAACGATCCGTACTATATGAAGCGTGTAAACATTAAAGGCAAACAGAGTCGACGCGACCTTAGGAGGAAAACTTTCTATTATATTTTTAAGTCTATTAGTATACTACGTCGGTACGTCGACAAACTACAAATTTTGAGGCCGAAAAAAAAATGAAACGCCCAATACCACGGGCCCCAGAATGAAAATCATTCGTGTTCGCTTATAATATGGTAAGACCCAGTGATAGCGTGCCTCGTCGTAAATACAATAAATGTTTGCCTCAATTATTTGCGTTACGCGCGAAAACGAAAGTTAATAACTTCATTAAATAATCAGAGATTTGGTTTTTTTTTTTTTTATTGTTCAGAATTGCTTTTTACGGACGTTTGGAACATTTTTTTTTTTTTTTGACAAATCGCGAAGAAAAAATGTATACTTAATGTTAGTGAGAAAATATGGGTTATTTCTCTTTGTGTTCGAACAACACCTATTCAGATAATTTACCACTCGGTTATTTTTCCCAAAAAAAAAATATTATACGATATAATATATAATATTCAGACGTTTTATATTATTCGCGTACATAAAAGTGCGTTTCGTTTGTATAACGTGTGCCTATTACGAACAGAAATGATGTATAAAAACGGTTAGTGTATTAATTTTCCTGAAACTCGCTTTTCTTGTATGAATATAGTCAAACAATATTTGCCTTAAATCAATAAAATACATTGTTTTCGTTTAGTCGCGTGAAATTCCGGCATAATATACAATATAATATAGGAAATCGAGGTGGATTCTGCTGTGTGTATAAGAACAGGATATACCAAAATAAGTTTTAAAGATTTGCTATAAACAAAGATTTTGTTTCAACAACAACAACAACAACAAAAAAAGGAACGCTTTTATGATTTGGACTTGACCGCTTTTATTTTTCAAAACGCATTTATAACAATTCTAAATAAAAGAATAAGCCTGATAAAAGAAATAATGACTTGGACGCTAACGGGGAAAAGACCAAGGGGAAGACCTCGAAGAAGATGGATAGAC
This sequence comes from Slavum lentiscoides, assembly GCA_032441835.1. Lineage (NCBI taxonomy): Eukaryota > Metazoa > Arthropoda > Insecta > Hemiptera > Aphididae > Slavum > Slavum lentiscoides. The sequence goes on along the minus strand of CM063717.1, from coordinate 4,040,330 downwards.
AGCATAAATGAAATATGGAATGCGGTAGACCAAGAAGTTAGGACGAATTGGCAAATCATAGCGCAAGATAGAGAGAAATGGGAGGAGATAGTTTTGGCGGTAAAGATCCTCAATGGATCGTAAAGCCGGATAAAAAAAAAAAGTAACAATTCTAAAAATTTTACTCTATTTTTTTTTTTTTACTACCTTTCAACTTCAATTTATTTTAAATAATGATAAAGTTCATATAGAAAAACCTCTAAAAAACGTAGTCACGTAAACCAAATTTTCTAAAAATAATTTTTTTTTTTTTTATAAATTTTTACAGAGTTAAAATTTATTACATTAAAAATAATAACGATTTTTTTCTTTCCTTTTTTTTTTTTACTAATAACTCTAAAGCGCTTGAGGCTCGGGGTTGAAAACAATCAATTTACCTTCAAAAAAATTATAAAATATATTTTGTTTTTTCTAATAGTCGAATCATTATAGATGGAAAGCGAGGTAATTTGGAAAAAAAATCAAACGAGAATTACGCCTTCATTCACATTATACACATAATATACTGCACATTTACGACCGTCTTGAAAATGTAAAAAAAAAACCTTTTCGTAAACGAATTTCGTATAATGCCTCACTCAATTGTGCGTATATTTCTGCATTAAACGCTCATAGCATTTTCAAATTTAAAGAGATATAGTAAATACACCGAGTCATGTGATAATAGCGTTATCTATATGATACAGATTAAAACCCTGTATATTATTTCCGTATTCTTTAAGAAATCGGTAGTTAATTATTATGATGGAAAGTCTTTAGGAAAAAAAAAGCTATTGCAGACCCGACCCGACCTAGCAGATTTCCGATACCACCATTCTGTCGGATGGAATAAATAAAAAAAAAAACCCCCGTAGTGAAGTAAGATCGGTAAAATGTGTACGTACACGTGTGTAGAAGACTGCAGCGAACGTGAAGTGTTATTTAAAAAGGATAAAGGATTTATAACAGAACGGCCGCCGTAAACACACGGAGAATGTCGTGAATTCTCACGTGTAATAATCATATATAGTAATAGCCGTACGAGCAGCGAAGTGAAACGTTTAAGATAAAGAGCAGCGCATATACAAGCCGTGTATTATACGTAGCTGTACGTTTCAGTTTCGCATTTCGTCTCTCTCGTTTCAAAACGAAATGTGTCAACGAGACCAGCTCTATATAGCTTGTTATATACATATATATATAATGATGCAATAAAAACGCGCGCGATAAGTTCCACATATTATATACTTCGGCGAAGAGAATATTCCGGTTTCCGAATATTTTCGTCCATCTCCTGCATATATAAAACTATTTCGTACGCTCAAATTCTATAGTTGGTCTTTTTTTTCGCACGTATCTCCCGGAGAAGCTGACCAACGAGCTGGACGTGGGACCTCGTCACCGTTTTCGCGTCGAAAACTGCAACGGTATAGAGTAGAAAAAAACCCGAATACGATGCGCGTTCGGTTTGAAAAGGAAAATCGTCTTGGAAACGTCCAAACGCGATCAAAATCCGTGACGCGTAGGTGCGCGAAGGAACGCGGCCGAGTGTTCGAGATCAATTATTTTGTGTAAGAAGGTCGGAGATGAGAAAATCTCTCGCTTTTGACGCACTCGATAATACATTTAATAATCATACGCGTATGTACAAAACATAATCGATATAAACGAAACGGGTTTCAGTCGTCCGTCGTACATGAGAAAGTATATGAACCGTCGTCGTCGTCGTCGTCGTACCTAGTGTGTATAGAAAATATGTATTATTTTCGTTCGTGCTGAATTCGAATCTTGGACGCGAAATTTCTCTTTTTCTCTCTCTCTCACTAGCAATAGCCGGCTGGTTCGCTACACCTTGTCTGTGTGCGACTGTACCATCACGTGTTTCCGTCCGTTTTGCTATCCGTTTCAAAAACGCCCTCCTATATACTCGTAGATCTAATGGTTTTCGGAATACACCAATCGATTCGTATATTTTTTTTTTTCTAGAAAACACTTTAAATGTCGGTTATTCGGGGGGACGAATCACGTAAACTCATCACACGTACGCGTGATGTATTTAATCGTTATTTTTGCAATCGTTAAGACTTACAATCGTCGTAAAACGCACACACGCTGTCGTTGGCTTCGGAATAATAATAATAATAATAATAATGCTCGCCACGGCCCGTGACCGATCTTCGGACACGCGACAAAAGTGTGCGCGAGATCAGAGCCAAAGCACTTTCCCTGACATTGATTCGCTCGCACGTGTTACTTTGAGAAAATTCGAAACTATACGCGACTGCGATATTTGAAATTACATTTTTAGCCTTACACGCTTCTCGTCGTCGTCGTCGTGAGAACGAAAGTAACCGACTCTCCGTGCACATATTATTATAAAGGCATTTTCGCTTTTATAACATTATATCGTTATATTGTATTATTCTCCGGCCGTCGTAACATTTTACCATTGCTTATTCTAGACGAGGCGGACGCCAGCTGTCGAAGCGCGGCCGTCCAGAAACTAAAACGAAATTCGTTTCGAATTTTTTCGCAAACATTTTTTTTTTTTTTGTTTATTCCAGACACTCTTATTACACACGCGTATAAAACAATATACTATATACCGTCTATCCGTTCTTTTCGGTTCTTCGCGTTGTCGCTCGAATATTTTCTTTTATGCTGGTCGTCTACTGTATATAGTAGGAAAGCCAGAGAACTCGTGAGGATGATCCTGGTTACGGATTCTGATGGTCAACGACAGCTCTTTCCAGAGTTGTTTGACTTCGAGACCTGTGAGTGATGCGGTGATAGAGGCGTAAGAATACGGAAACGTGATACCGTTAGAAATCGTGATAGCACAGCGAAATTCTTTAATTCCAAAACTTTTCCGTATGACGGATTTGTGAAATACTGAAATTCGGACTTCGTCGTCACGACCAGACTCGCGCGTTAATTTACTTAAAAATCTCGGAAACGCATTTTGTCTAAGGAGTATTGGACAGGCGATTTTTTTTTTTTTTAGACAAGTAAATGATTCGGAAGACTGCAGTGGCAGCGTAAAACGACGATTTAAAATTCGACCGTTTAGAGTATTGGATACGATTCAATTCAGAATAAACGATATTAATTGATTAGCATTTTTTTCTACGTCGATTATGGACGTACACTACTTACAAACGGTTTTAGTTTTTTAAAATATCTAAAAGTTACTCCCACGCGAAAACCCAGAAAAGACGCTGTCGAATTGAAATTTTTTTTCAAAAATAAATTCCGTTCACTGTACAAACGATGTTCGTGACGTGTTGCCATCGATTCGCTTTTACTTCTTACTGAAGTTACCAGCTGACATAACAATAATATATCATTACAAAGCGGTATATAATACATCTCTAAACTAGTACCACAATATTTCAGTAAGCTGTTCATAAATATTGTCGATTACATTTTCTATCAGTCTATTCGCAACGTGTAAGTGTATATCGTTTTTACGAAAAAGCGTAAAATCTATAAAAACATTTTTTTTTTCAATATACCTACACTGCAGCTCTTGCTTACACGTTCACTCGTATAAATAATACGATTTGAAATTACGTTTTCGTTTATCACAACCAACTCACCTAATGAAAATGTCGGTGTTTTATAAGTATGAGATCATCGCATTTCGTTAATATTTGTGAATAAACAACGATTAAAATAATACTCATATTTGTACTATATATAGGTATACGTCTGTTAGGTGTTCAAATGTTCAATATATTTAACTATAGTCGGGTGAATGAAAAGTGGCCGCTGATCTTTACGCTCCCGGTGGCGAAAACACGTCAGGTTGGGGTAAAATAGTTCAGTTATACGTGCTAAAATCGTGATAACATTGATATTTTAATCACAGAATATATATTATATGTGCTAATACTCTTACACGATAGGTTATAATAGCTGTATATTACGTGATAACAACAAAATGATAACGCATTTAAGATTTTTAATTTCTTACTGATAGTTTTATTTTCCTATTTTATTTGAGTTGTAAACACAAGCCGTATTTAAAATGGAACACATTTTTGGCGATTTTTTTTTATATATAGCGCTATAACGACGAAAATATACGCGACCCCGAAAAATCGAACCCAGTCGCGATTTTATCACGACGACCAACCGACTTGTATCTGAAAAAAATGAATAAATACTCGCGGACGCGGTACACATAAGTGTGTACGCCACTGACCTGCAAAATAATACGCGTTATACGTTGTTGATGATGACCTACCCAAATCGCACGAAACCGCCACACCGCTCAATACCGGATTCGCCGTTCCGTTTTAAACGTTTCGTTTTGCATACATTTAAATATCCAACGAACGTCTCGAGAACGTCTGGTGAATCTTCACCGCGTGTGCTTGTTAGAAAGGATGATATGGTATTAGTATATTAGTATTTATGCGTTTCGTTCGTCGCGCAAATAAATAATGTGGGGAAAAAAATTTCGTCAAATTTTCGCGCATCGTTTTGAGCGCAAACACCTTCCGCTAGTGAGATGCGTTACCCTGGCACCCCAAAGTCCATATATTCCTAAAAAAAAAAATGATTGCAGCCTTTAGTAACTAATTCGTAACAATTCGTCGTAATCATTGTGTGCGTTAAACTGTTTGGTCCACGTGAATTCAATGTTTTTGTTTTGACAGCAATTGGGGGGGGAATCATCGTGTAGTACGTAAATATTCCATCGCTGCCGTCGTTTATTTTAATAAATACAATCAGTAGTCGGGAGCCAGTCCACAGTCTGGCTCGCCCGTGCATGACAATTACAATAATAAATTTGCCTCCGGCACATTTTTCTTTAACCGAGGTGTTGACGGTTCAGGAACGTGTTTGCTTCACCGCCACTGCAAAGATCCGGTCCGACTCGGGTCCCTGGGGCAGCCTCTTCTGACCGCGTTCTGACGCGATCTCGTCCTCTTGTGTCCGAGCATCGTGAAAGAGTACTGGCAGATCTTTGCGGAATCAGCCATAATTCGTAATCGCCCGGGAGTCGACTTCCTTCTGGACCGCAAATTATAACTTCTGTACGTCCTCCGGTCGGAGGGAGCGTCAGAGATGCTGGACGACCTTTTGCCTGTTGCAGTACACGCATTTTGCATTGCGAAATAACATCTGTGCCCGGTCAACACTTAAAAATAGGTGTTGAGTAATATCATTAATTTTTTACGTTCATATTGCAAACGTCCATGACATTTAGAATTGCGAATTCCTGATGCCGACGTGCAAACATACTAGTTTGTCTAGTTCAACAATAACATAGGATATATCCTCGCACCCCTAAAATACTATTTGCAGCCGCAAATATATTACAGAAATGAAGTACCTTTCAGACAATGATATCATTTCCTTTCCGTACTAGGAATTGTCATTATTTCCTGAATCATCAACACATCAAAGATATATATATTTTTTATCACTTTATTATAATACGACATAATCGGCGGCCGGCCGATCGCTTATACACGCCCGCCGAAGGGACTGGTGTCCGTGAATTTCTCTCCAATCCGCCGAAGGACTCGTGACGCCGTCGGCGAGTTATCGCGAAACAATTATTGACTTAAGCCGTTCTTAACGTTCTGTCTGCAATGTCGGATTGAAAGCGCGTTCGCACAAACTTCATTGTTTCGGAGGAGGAGAGGCAAACAAAAATTACATAGTAAACATTTTGTAAAATTCAGAATTTCTCGCGCACAACGACATCGACACAAATAACACACTGTAACGATATTAGAGACCTGCAGCGGTCGAGAAGTAGACCGACGATGCCAGACTTCCGCGAGATAATTGCGAGAGAGTCCAGAAACGGTCCCTGGGAACGGGAACTCGCGGGAAATAGGGAATACGTACATCCTGGGGAAAGTATACTTTCTCTCCTCCGAATACCTCGAGAAACCTCTCACGGACAAAACGCTAGAAAAAAAATTTTTTTTCTTCTTTGATTTTACCATAATTTTACCATAAACGCTAGAACGTGTTAGGTACACGCCAGATAACAACCAGCCAAATCATATAGAAATCGGTATAATACAAACGTATTTTCTCTCTCCCTCTCTCTCTTTCTATGTATGCCTGTCTATACCTCCACGACATAGTCTTCTGTAATTAATTTAAAATGTAAAAATAATTACGCTTTCCAATTAATTAAACTGTGTATGACATTTTATTTATTTATTTTTTGAACTCGGCAAAACGTTACGCGGTGCAGGTTCTGTTTTTTTTTTTAATTTTATACAGAAATACCGCCTGGTTAATAAATTATACGGAAAAGAAAATAGCCGTCCAGATGCGTGTTAGACACGATCGCGCGACAAAATTAATCGGAAAAGGCTATTGTAAATAGTTTGACGATAATTGATTCCAATAGGAAATACAAATTATGAGGTATTACGCGCAATTACTCTGTTGTTTATACACCGAGCGTCACGTTTGTTATACACTATTTTAAATATCACGAATAAAAACGAAATTAAACAATAATAAAAAATGAAAAAATTCTACTTCGAAACCGAAGTGGTCGTCGTCATTCGGTCTTTAGTCTCATTTGGTCTTAAAAAAAACCTTAGTATTTTCAAAATTTTTACTCAAAAATTATTCATTTATTAACATAATATGTAGCATGAAATTATTATGAAACCGTTTTGAAATTAACGTGTCGTCCAGTGGCGTAATTACGAATGTTATCATCTGGGAGATGGGGACATAAAATTTATCCGATATAAAATGTTTACGAAACAAATAGTTATTGGTGGAAAATAGTTTAACACCACCACAGGAAAAAAAATTATACCGACTCATACGGTTTGTTATATCACAGTATCCTGTAGTAAAGTCGTGTACGAGAAAGACGTGGTTTTACAATGTCGGTCAATCTAATAAAAAAATTTTACTTCCCAAATAATATATCGGATGTAAGGACGTGATGCTAAAAATTAATTTCGAACGCGGCCGACCAAATGAACATCCCGATTATATGCACTGAAACAGACTTTCAAGATCTCGTAGCGATTATTCAAGTCCTCGTTCATTATGCCACAGCTAGAAACACGGTTTTTTTTATTATTATTATATACATTTTTTTTTTATGAAATTTATGAATAATTTTATGTAGAAAAAAAAAATTAATAAACGTCCTACCGTTTAGGACGTAATTAATGTGGAAACCGTCGGCCACTTTTTTTCTTTCGGGGCGTATTACGTTTAATGTTTAAATTCTAATCAGGAATTTCTGCGGAACACGAAGAACAGTATTCCATAAAAAAAAAACTATTTGGTTTTACAATATTTCTTTTTTTCTAAAATAAAAGACTTTCTCACCGGCGTTTCTTGATTAATTTTTATTTAGTAACCACTTAAAAGAAAATTTGTACTGTTTTAGCTTTTGTTTACCTAAAAGGAATGAATTTTAAAAAAAATTGGATCAATGCGCTCGATACAGACTGCATATATTTATCCCGTTCGTTTATTTATCATTTAATTTATTTCGAACAACGTATATAATATATATGTACGTTATTAAATTACCGCGTATATATATATATATATATTAAATGAAAATAATAACTTCAAATTCCATTTTCTATATGCGTTCATTATAGAACATCAATTAAAAAACTAAATTGCTTCGCGGCGATATTGTATAAATATTCAAAACGCAATAACGCGCGTTCAACCGTATAATACATATATAACGCGAACAACGTTAATTACTGTTGATATTTGCTACGTTTTGTCCTGAAAACCGTATTATAATACGCCCGTCCTAAAATTACCGCTAACCTTAAAAAATTTCACTAATATTATAATTTATAGACCGCAATATGCGACAACGACAGCGCGCGCTATATAAATCGATATTTCAATGGATCGTTCGGATCATAACGATAATAATAATATACGTTAACGACCATAATACGTATTATATTATATTCGTGTCACATATATCTCGTTCGGCCAACGCTATAGTAAAATGTAATATACCAAAGTACGAATTATGAATTATTACTAAAACGATTTCCGACCGTTAATATATAGGGTACTTGCCGGCACGTAATATTTCAATAAAATATAATGTATAATCTAACCTCAGACCGAAAACTGAACGTTCTCTCTCTCAAAAAAAAAAAAAAAATGCAGATACATCGGTACATGTCTTGTATATATCTCATTTATTTTTTACACGTGACAAAAAGTTACCTATAGCTTAATCCTCGTCTCCTCGTACCTATAGACATATCTATACATAATATAATATATATATATAGATCGCGCTGCCATCGCCGTTCCAATGTAACTGGCAACGACGGTATAAGAGTGGGGGGACCTGGCCGGGTGGTGAGTAGAGTCGGGTTCATGACGTCTCATGGTAACGCTCTCGCGGTGTCGCACAAATTTATGGAATGACCCCAGCCATAAGCCATGTGTATACATGTCAAAATAAAATTTATTTTTAAAGAAAAAAAAAAGTGTTTTCTACTTTTACTATACGTCGTTTTCGATACGTTCACGTGTAACACGCGAACGGCGGTACAAATAAATATTTACTGCAGTCAAACAGAGTCGTGAAAATCAAATTTCATACGGATATACTATATGCGTATAAAAAACGAAGGATAAAATGCGCATAATTTTATTTTCACTATTCGGACAATATTGACGTTTCGAGGATACACACTGTTTATCGACGACGTCCTGTACCTATACACTGCGTGCGAATATACGTTTTGTTTCGTATATTATTCCGCTGCAATCCCTGTCCCTGCAGGCGGTCCTTGTTTCTCCCGAACGCGGAATTCGTATGACATATTTTCTCTCCGAATTCGATATAAATGAAATTTTTTTTTTTTTTTTATTAAAGTCGTTGTCGTGATGTGTATACCTACACTGCCCGCAGTACTCTTGAATCGCGTTTAAATACACGACTTGAATTGATAGCCGAGGCACCGCGGTGTATCGGACTTGATACTTTCGAAAAACCTCTGAATATGTGCACGAAGAAAGTCGTTCGACGGAAACAATAATAAAACGACTTATTTCATTTCCTAACGGTACGCCGAACGTAATGGACCACGCACTTTTATTATTAAAATATTATCTCCTCGTCACTACGACTCACAACGACCGAACGCACAGCGTATTTCGTCCAGACCGACGGAAGTTATAAATTCAGAACGTACACGCGATGTGCGTTGCACCTTTTCGAATTAAAACGATTCGTTTTAGATTCCGAGCTGAGCGAGGAATGTATTTGGTTCTACGACGATGTGGTTTTTTTTCCTATGTCTGTACTCAAAAATTCTACCGGAAAGAGTGCTCCTTTTAGAAAATCACAGTTAGTTGGTGTTTTAGAGAAAACGTGTTTCGACTTTCTCAATACTTTTTTCAAAAAAAAAAAAACTACCGAAAAATTACATAAAAACGCGATTTGTCGAAATCGATTATAATCGTTATTTCTTCGCAATTCTGAAACTAATGCGGTTACAGAGAAACTTGAAGTATTCACCGAATATGTGATTTTGTATTATTATTAGGGCGGAAAAAAATTGCAAAAAAAATTTCTTTCAATTCTAAGCTATTTATAGATTTTTGAAGTATTTACTTCATTAATGAGGTGTAATTTTTTCGGTTATAAGGCTTAAAAAAAATGTAATGCAATGTCTGCAGACGCGTACGTTACTTCGACTACTGCGTTCGGAAAATCGTTGGCCACGATTTTCTTTCATGAACGTCTCGTGTTTTTCGACAAAGTGTATTTTACCACGTTGTTTCGTTTATTAATGAATAACGTTATATCGAATGCAACGATTTACCCCGTTTCTTTCAAATTCATATATATATATATATACAATGACGTGCCTAGGAATTTTCAATGGGGGGGGGATGTTATAAGTAAATAGTAATAATACATTTTAATAAATTGTCATGGTAATATCAAAAACTCAAATGTTTATGTTTCAAGCTCTCCAAAATCGTTTCTAGCTTATTATTACATGTACATTTGTAAATTGTTCTATAATTAAAATTAATTTCAATTATGACACACTAATAGCAAGTTGTTCAATTAATATAACGTATGTTATGTATAGCGAATGTTTATTGTCATGAGTAATAACTTTTTGCTAATAACTATAATGAAAAGTATTGAGTAACGACTCTAAAACTGCACCTCTTATAACTAATAAGTTGTTTTCTGTAAATCGGCAAAAAAGACAATGAGGGGGATATAACCCCTAACCTCCCCCCCTGAGCACGCCACTGTATACATATATACATATAGTATAATAACAAATCGCTCAAGTCTTTATCCGAGTAAGCGAAATCCGCGCACGGCTCGCTGCCTTTTTTTTTTTCTTTTCGTTTGTTCCGTCTTCAAATCGCGTTTAATTATTGTAAAAAAAAAAAAAAAATCTGAGCAAAGTGAAAACGGTATGGTTTCATAGGAAATCTTAATCGTCGTCTCGCCGAATTACATTCCATCGTCGCGGACGATACGCGTTTTCTAGTATTCCCGCGTAATACGATACGCACATTTTTAAAATTTTTTCTCTGTATTTCGTCGCGCATTATTGTCATCCCGCGCCCAATTATACAATAACCGCAAAGTGAACGAGAAACGGACGTCCAATCATCCGTCTGTGCAGTCCATTGATGTCCATCGATGGACGAGACGATACCGTTCGCGTCATCGCGGTGCTGATGAAAAGCATGTTATGGCGCGTGATCCTGCCGTTTTCCCGCTGACGCGTTATAACGTATTGAATTTGAATTCAAAATCTCCGACGCGATACAACATAATATTATCTCGTAAGAAAACGCCTGTACGGACGTAAGTCTTTTATGACCTGCGAATTATTTCCGAATAAAAAAAACTACATCGTCCCGAAAAACCGCGCTGTCTTCGAAACCGTTTTTTCGGATTGCCTGAAAAATCGTCGGTGGACTGTACTCCGTTGAAACGTGTTCAAACTTTACTGGCTTTTCGGCACGGAGAAATCGATTTCTTTTTTTTTTTTTCTATTTCAACGAAACGCCTATACGTTTTGAGTTTCACTGTACGTCTTTTATTAAACACATAATCGCATCAGTGGCGTACACACGGGGGGTTTGGGTGTTCAAACCCCCCATTGACTTTTTACAAAAATATTTTTCGTAGTGATTTTAGCACCATAGCACCATATTTGGCGCGTGACCGACGACGTCTTAATTTCATAGAAAAATAATTTTTTTTGTTTTCATGACTGTGCAAAATTCACCATTTTACATTGGATTATATATTACACTATACGATCAGTATCGGGAAAGAACGACCACAGCATGTTGCGGTCGTATTCCGTCGGTTGCGGAGAATCGGTCTAATGTGATTGCGATAGTGCGTTTGGCGTTTAAATATGACGTGTGTATTTTGGGTGTTCCCGTTCAATTACCGATCGGGTCCGGTTAATCGGTAACCGACAAAACGCATAGTGTAGCTCCAGCCTAATAATTCTGCTGCTACAAAACCCAGCTATATTTAGTTTGCATTTGATCAGTAACCGTGTGATCCGTGCGCGCTTTTCTGTTTGAAATCACGCAGTCGAATAATATAATATGTTCGTATTTATTGATATTGTCAATTTACCGCCAGCACCGCAGTTATATATTTATTTTTATTGTCAAGTTTTTGGAATTTAGCAAGACTGATATCTTGTGAGCGTTTATAATATTACGATTTACGAATTACGACTTCGCGAATGTGTTTTGTTTTAATATTTTGCTGTTCATTCGTATTTGTTTAAAATTTAAATATCGAAGAGAAACGAAGAGAATAAATGAATATTTTTTGGCGGATAGTAAGAAGAAAAATATGGAACAATTATTCCTTTAACAGCTGAAGAAGTCATCGATGAATTAGGGCAAAAACCAAGGAAATTGGATATTGTATTATAATTATAATTATTATTATTTGTATTATTATTTGATACGTTTTATAAAAATCTTTTCAACTAATATATATTTTTATATAACCCCCATTGAAAATTTCTGTGTACGCCACTGAATCGCATCGTTTATTAACATATACGATTTACGTATCGTTATTATACAGTAAAACGCACCGCGCCACCGTACGCCCGTGGTCGTGATAACGCGAGGATTCTAATGGTTGTTTTTACATTTTTTTTTTTTTCCAGTCCGAAATAACAGAATAATAATCGCCGAGGCGTCGTCGTACGAAAAATATTTTTGAAATTACACACGCGTTCACACCTATATATTATATATGGCCGGGCCGAGATTCCGCTTTCTCTTCGTATGCATTATTAATACCTACGTATTATAATAACAGTCGAGTGCCGACCGACCGACCGACCGACCGACTCGATTGACTCGACGTGACGAACAAGAGGAACGGGTGACCGTGAAACTGGTTACGGTGTTTCCGAGGTCCCACCGAAACGAGTATATCTATATACTTGCTCGTATATGTATGTATAGTAGCGAGTCGTCAATTATGTGTTCTACCGGGAACGCGGTAACCGTGACCCAGAACCGCGGTACACTGGAACCCGCGGGAGTCGTGTCCACGATGGCGTTCGTTCAAAACGAAACGAAAAACGCCACCTGAAAAAAAAAAACGCGTACTACACTGTATATATATATATACGCAGTGCCGTAAAACCCGGGTGCGCGGAGTGTGCATTGCACACGGGCCCGGAGCTCAAATTATATTATAGGGCCCTCTGGGAGTTATTATTAGTAAAAATAAAGGGCCCCAAATTTAAGTTTTTCACACGGGCCCCAAATGGTGTAGTTACGGCGCTGTATATACGAGACGTGGACGCGACGATTTCGTCGTTTTTTTTTTCTCCCCGCCGCCGTCATCGATCTGTTTTCTGACGGAAGTGTTAATACGTCAGAATTTCAGACTCGTCACGATTCCGACGCAACTGCTTATTTCTGGTATTACTGCAGGTAACATTGGATATACAAGTAATATTTGAAACGATCAAATAAACGAATAATGATTCCGGTGTGAGCATAGGCGGATCTACGGGGTGTGCCGGGTGTGCCAAGGCACACCCTATAAAGTAAAACAAAATATACAATAGGTTATAGTATTGGTTAGTAAACAAGTGTTGGATACTTCAAGTATTTCGACTTTAGTGTATGGAAGAAAATTATGAGCTAAAAATAACGCATAAAACGGATGAATTTGTTTATGGCCTCACCTCTGTATTATAAAAAAATAACTACAAAAAAGGCCGGGCACACTCGAACGTAAAACTCTAGGTTCGCCTGTGGGTGTGACAAAACGAAAAAATACGTGAAAAGAACGATACGCTTAGAGTATTTAAAAACAAAAATTGTTCGCTATTGAATTCCGTTTACGATAAGATTCTCGTATTGTGAAATTGTGGACCAATGTCGTTTTGATATTATAGTATTTTTTTTTTTTTCTTCATAATGACATATTGTTCATGCATTAGTGACACCAGCTATAATTACGTGCGATTCTATTCCACGCGTGACGCGTGATATCATTGTTAGACGTCAGACGATGTTATCCACCGATATTGAAGTCGTGAGGAGAGCAGCGACTCGTTTGGCGACAAACACCGATAGGATTTGGTCTCAATTCGATACTCGTCCGGGGAGCCATTGATTAAAATAGACGAGGCGTCTAACGAGAAGAAATAGCGGACACGTCTCTTCGTCATTGTACGTATGTAGGTGTGGTCGGGGATGTAAACGTTGTCCGTGTACGCGACCACAATATATTTTAATGCTAATTCAAATCTTCGGGCCGTCTCGATTTCGATTCTAAGATTACCGCGTACAAACAGATCTACCTCGATAGGTATGTATTTATCCGTAAAATAACGCATTCGTCCTTATTCGTATTATTCACGACATTATACCGTAAGGCAATAACGGATGAAGTCACTGTGGCCGGACTGCAGATATACGGTCTTTGGCAGTTCTGTCCGGATATTGTACTCATTAGTCGCATTTCGCACTTCAGTCCTAACACAATAATAATTATATATATATATGCTCTGCCTGATTTCGCTGCGTCCTCACTACTCGTCCCGGCCATTTTATCGTCCGGCTTTGAACGAACCCGTCGACTGGTGTTTTCAGTAATTCCTCTTTTTTAACATATTATTAACGAACAATTATAATAATCGCCGCAGTACGCGCGTATACAGTGGCCGTTTTATTATTATTATTATTATTATTTCTATATCACACGCGTGTACGGAGCCGAACGACGTGTGGTGGCGTACACCTCGATTGAGAGGCGAGGAGGGAGTGAACAAGACGCTCAGGAATTCAATAATAATTACTATAAAGACGTCGTCCGCTGCAAGACGTATTTATTATTATGTACGCGTCGTATACGGAACACTACTCGTGGCGCGCGCGTTTGCAGTGCCCTTCGACGTCGGGCGAGGCGGCGCGCAGGTTATTTTTTTTATGGGTCACTGGGTCTGCAGCGGTGACGCGAGTACCTACGTACGTACGCGCGCGTACGTCCGACGTCGCGCAAATGACCTTCCGACGGGTCGCTGCACGCGACGACGGCATTTCGCGACCTTTCCCCCCAGCTCGTCAACCGTCGTATTTTCTTCTGCCGAGTGTGCCGGAGTCGAACGCGCGGGATTTTCTTCCATATGAAATATATTGGAGGAAAATATATTTCATATGGAAGAATAAATATGGAGGAAAATATTTACGCATACAATATTGTAGAGAAAATCCTAAACGCACGTTACGGGTAACGTTTGGACAACGTCGACATTAGCCGGACAACGTCGACATTAGCCAAAATGTTAAAATATCAGCCGCCATATACGTACGGGTGTTATTAAAATCTCGGACGACGTTATTACGTTAGCCGGAAATAATAGGACCTTTTTGTATTTTGACGTATTTGTAAAAACGTATACGTATCGGTCACGAGACAAAACGGGTTTTATAATCTATTAACAATATTCAAGTTACACGCAGTAAATGATTTCAATTCGTTTTTAATAATATTAATTAATATATTATTTAACACGTAATTAGTAATTTTATTTTAAAATGAAATATTAGACCCAAATATTTTTCACTTTATCGGTTAAAATAAGATAAACTGATAGCAGTCAATATACTCTGGCGGTCCGGCGCTTTATTTATTATTGTGATACCATATAATATAGTGTGTTTACCTTGTGAAACCTTTTACATCATTTTCAACACACGTAAATCTAAACATTATCCGTTATTGACTGGCTAATGTTATCCGGACAATGTCGATATGTCGTGTTTATAAACGAAGAATTACACAATACACAAAATTCATGGCTAATTTCGACAGTATCCAAATGTTAACACGCACACATATATATATATATTTAAGTCGGACGTTTGAGACGTCTTCTATATTTCGATATTATTAATAATTTATTCGAGCGACGCTCTTCCGCCACTCCGTACACACTTATATAATACGTAAATGCTTTTCGGATTTCTAAAATCCTTCGGTCCTGCAGCGTTTCAACGTGATTTTCTTTTTCGATTTACATAAAGATAATGTGCGCGTATAGAAGTCGAAGAAAAAAAACGGTCAAAGCGGGTAAAGGATTTAGAGAGAAACAATAATAGCCAGAGGCGGATACGCATTTAGGATCGTTCCTCACGTACTATAATACTGTCCTGAAAAAAAAAAAATACGAAATCGATAAAAAAAAAACGACACAATCTGTTTTGTCGACATAATAAATTCAACTAACGTTAATCTATATATATATATAATATCGAAAATATAACAACGATTTTATGTATTTATTGATTTCGCGGCACGACCGTCCGACATCCTTGCAGGACACGTCTAGAAACCTGTCTCTTTAGGTCACTAAAAAATCATTCTGCGGAGCGTTTAGAAGCTGGACAGCGTACAATTTTAAAACGTTCCAAATATGTGATATTTATTGAATTCTCGTGGTTCGTACGGAGTGTTGAAAATAAAGAGTGGAAAACGGGATTTAAGAATTTAATCGAATACTAAATTTTTTTTTATAAATAAACCGCGCTGGCGATCGTTATAGGTCACCGTGTTCGTGAAAATACGTGTGTTGCCACGGGATTACAGGAAAACCTGCAGTAGCGACGACGGGAACGGCGCAATAATATAAACGCGGAAAAACGAAAGTCTGTAGAAAAAAAACAAAAAAGGAGAAACAAACATAAAATCGCGATTGTGATTCCGACCGGCGTGCGTTTTGAAAATATTCCAAAAACGAAATCCGGGAACGAGACCCGGCGGTGAAAGTCGGGCGACGACCAGTTTTTATTATTATACGCCGTACGATCACGTGTAAAAAAAAAATATATATATATATATAATAATTTAAATGGAAAAATCTCGGATACGGACGTCGTTATATATTATATACATATATTGTTATTAAATTTGTTCTTCCAAACCCGCGAGAGAACTACTAATATTTTTGTACGCATTGGAGGATAGATTTTAATATATTTTTTTATTATTATTATTATTATTATTATTGTGGCCGTGCGAGGTCTGTTCAGGAGATACACGACCGTACACAGAAACCAGTCTCGCGACTATATATACGCGGTCGTCTTTCTTTCGGTTTCTATTATCCCGGGCGATAGTTTGACCGCCATGGATTATTATTATTATTATTATTATTCGTATTACCTATTACTTTTTATTTTTCTACTTTTTATTTTTAGGTCAAGGATGTCGAGACAAGTTCAACGCACTTATAAGGAACCGATGACGACGACCGTAGGTACATACTCTATATGTGTATGTATATGTATGTTCACTCTCTCGAGCCGATTCCAATTATAATCTCGGAATAGACGGACGTTTTTATTTATTCTTTGTTTTTTTCGTCAAAGGCGCGTTTATCGCGTAAACTTGTGTGAAATTATACGAAAAAATCAACAAAAACTTTATATAAAAATGCGTACATGCGAATACGTGCAGGCGACTAGAGTTTTTTTTTGTGTTCATAACGTCCGGACCGAAGGACCGCAGTCGCGAACGACACTTTCTCCTCCCGTCGCCGCGGTTATTATTTTATTTACTTTATTTTTTTCACACGCGTTTTACTATACGCGATTGTATTTTATTTATAAAAAAATTCGTAAAAGCGAGCGGGAATTTATTGTATTCGCACCGTATTCGTGTTTATTGTGTACGGTTAAAAAAATATTCGTGTGATATACAAACGCGCCTCAAAACGTCACGGGAGAGGAGAGGAGGCACAGAGAATAATCGTTGTAAACGTCGCGATTAATATTTCATGTCCGTTTTAAATTCGTCGCTGTAACGACACTGTTGCAGAATGGCGATGAACTCTCGCGTCGAGGACACTGTTTACATCGTTTCCTGCTCCCGACGTACCGACGACGACAAAGATCCTGGAAACAGATTTGAAGTCTCTGCGCTCGAAAATCGACTTTTTCCCAGTTTTTTTTTTTTTCATATTTATAAGATCTTCGAAAAATCGAGTACTATTAAAAACTGCAGACGTCTCGCGCGTGGCGTTTTCCCCGAGTCCGGGAATAATAACAGTTTCAATGAGTTCGAATGTCATACACGTGTAGCATGTTTTCTTCCCAGATTCGGAACGAACAACGCAAGTAGGCCAAACTTATAACTGAACATTATAATCATTATTTTATCGGTTTTAATTTCATATATATATATATATATATATTTATAAGCCGCGTTAAGTAATCACGCGCTGGCGGCCGAAACCTGTATTTATAGAAAATAATATAACGTTTCGTTTGTGTGTATAGTACACCGGCTCCGAAGAGAAAACGCGTCCTCCATATACGGCGGGGCAGACCGTACAGATGAGGATATCGCGTTGTAATAGAAACCGATGCGAGAACTCGGGGAAAAAAAAAACGAATTCTTCTGGACAAACAGAACATATTTTACAGAAAGTTTTTTTATACGACAATACGTTATCGTTTGAGTTCAGTCGACGACGTGTGCTCGCGGTGTACAAAATAATATTTTCGTGAACCGTCCAAAAAAAAAAAAGGAGTAGTCGAAAAGTATATATAGTGTGTTTTCACGCGCGGGTTTGCACTAAAAAAAAAGCAACCAGAAACGCGCCAAAAACGATATTAAAAAAAGTGAAAAATAGTATTCGAAACATTTCGTCCTATAAAAAAAAAAAAACATTCGAATCTAATATTTCAATATTTCAAGGAGTGAATCGCGTTTTTTAAGAGCTGGACACAAATCGTCTGATTTCTCAAAACTCTTCCGAGTCGAGCGTGCAGGAGAAAAAAACGATTATATTCCGGACTGGCGAGTATTTTTTGGATTTTCTGTTTTTTTTTTCTTCTTCGAAAGTATGTTTTCCTGTTGAAATGTACTGCACAAACAAAACTGTGTACCACAATAATATTATAATAACACGCCGAATAATTTAACACCACAACGTATGAATATTGTTACGGTACGCGAAAGAGATAAACGCCGAGAAATTATATGACTTGGCGGCTAATTATTATTATTATTATTATTATACGCGCGAGTGCGTATAACGAAATAGGAATGACGTCAAAAGGTATCATTTTTTGACTTTTGAAAGTTTGGTTTAAAAATCTCTGGCTGTAAAAAAAAGAACGCAACGCAAAAAGGCACTTACCCGAAAATCGAGTTTTCGTGTTATTGTCGGAATTTTTTTGGTACCGTTAATCAATTTTCGAATTTTTTTTTTCTTTCACCTACCGAATTTTTAAACGGACAAAATCCGCTGCGTTATTTATTGTATTTAGCGAGAAAGTTCCATCGCCAAGGGTGGCGAAGTTTTTTTTACAAATTTTCCAATGAAGGCAAAATAGTGGCGATAATTTAATAAATATTATAACGTACAGAATATAATATTATTACATTATATTAATAATAATCCGTCGGCATACGCGTAGCGCTGAGAATGTATTTAAATTTTATTCACTCCGGCTTCTATACGCATGCTCTTCAGAAAAAAAATGTTTTATGATCGAAAGAGAGTTAAGCATTGGCGGATATCCGGGGGGCTTAGCCCTCCCTATATCTTACAAAGCCCCCCAAAAAATTATTGCCAAATTATACAAATATTGTTTAGTTAAATACTTTATAATAAATATTTGTAAAATAAAAAAAAATATGACAAAAACATTTTGAAGAAAAACAATATACGAGTATATCGTTTGATATAACACACCAGTAAATTATACTCTGTATATACGTAATTCAGAACACATACAATTATTATAGCTCTGGTGAGTGTTAATAAAATTTCCGTTGTTTGTCAATAGTTCATTATTGGCTATTCAGTGTTCTTGTCTCTCATACAAAAATATTAGCGATTAGGAAAAGCGAAAACTATCGTTTTTCGTGGAAATTATTGTGTTGATGGTCCGTGCGACCGTGCGTGTGGCTGGCGGCTGCCATTACACATTTGTACATTTTCAAACGTTGTTATTACGCATTAGTATAGATTGCAATTTAAAAGCAACTTTTTGATTTTTCCAGGTGCGCTTGCGGAATATTATTTTACTGTTTATTCGTTTTATTGTTGGCTATTGCCCGTTTTATTGTTATTAAACATGTTTAGTATTTTTAAAATCCAAAAAAAAGTAATGCTAAGCAAAATCATCAAGTATGCTAGTTTTAAAATAATATATTTATGTATGTTATTTATTATTTTTTTGTATTCAATGCATTTGATTATTATACACGTATTAAAAAGTATATGTTATTTGGTAATATATAATTTGGTTATTAATTTTTAGAATTATATACTTATAAACTAAAAAGGGTAGTGTGTGGAGGGAGGTGAAACCCCCCACGGCTTAGGTTTGTATAAAAATTAGTAGCCCCCCAACATTTCCAGTGGATATCCGCTTATGGAGTTAAGACATATTATATGCTACATATTTATATAAATACATATCTATAATTCACACATTTATATATTAAAATTTAGCCATAGGCGTAGGTATACAACAATATAACGACGAAATAATTCGCGAATTCCGCAGCTAGCGGAGAAATCAAAGCGTAAAACGTGTAAAATCATATTGTAATGTTAGGTTATTTAAGAGTCGCGTAAGGGCCGCAAAATCGTGTTGAATATTCGTTTTGTTTTTATGTAATAAAATTATATAATTTTTTTTAAATGTATTCTATCGTTTCAACATTTTGAATGGTGTATTTGGATTTTTGTTTATTTTTTACAAAGTAATGCTTTTTTCTCCGTTTAAATTATAGTAAGTACAAATTCTTAACGTATGTATACAATCGAATCGGACAAAACCGAAAAATCAGAAACAATCAGAAGCTCGTGGACAAATGGAGAAACTGGAAGTGGCGTTATTCGTGGCCAGGCCCGTACTGGCCCACCGGGCAACCGGGTAGATGTACGATGCGCCCTTTAAAATTACGAGGCACATTGCGCCCATTAAATTTAAAGAAATTACGTCTATTAAATAGATTTTGGAGAAATATTGACTTCGATAATTTTCCAATTACAACTGGATAAAATTCAATGATATAACATTATTAAAAAATGTTTTTTTTTCATATGTATAATAGGTATAATAGGTAATTAATAGGTACACCGTTTATATAGTCGCATAGACATTTTGGTGTCGTCATTGCCATTATGTTTTCATGCGTTTTGTTGGTGTTTGGTTTGTTGTTCTAAACTAATTAAGATTCTTAATCGGTAATATTTAGACCTCTAAAATGAAAAAAAAAAATTTTTTAGGCGCCCTTATAGGATACAGCAACCGCCCTATAAGAGCAGCCAGTACGGATCTGTTCGTGGCTATATCCGTTATATTAAACGACGATTTTCTTGTAAACGTTTTTACTTAATAAAAATAAATAGCAGACATCGTATTCGAATCGGAACGTTTTTTTTTTTTAACTTTACTTAAATCAAATAAAATAATTGCGCGTTATTGAGAAAATAAATTTATTTGAGGATATTTTGTTACACAGAATTTTTTTTTTTTTTTGTAGGACAGTTATTAAATCCGCCCCTGCGGTATACGTCGCGAGAAATGTTGAATAATCCGCTTGCAAAAGAACAAAAAAAAAAAATGCAATTTATTCGTAGAATAAAATCCAATATTTTCCCACGAATAATAATATTAAGAAAAAAAATAATTGTTTTTTTTTTTTGCTCTCTCGATATACGCGATTTTTATCCGTTTATTACTTGCTGCAATAATCGATTTCGAACACGAAAGCGCGAGGTGAAATGGGAAGAAAATAAATTATGACTCGTAATATAATATAATTATTATTATAGATACGTATATACGGTACAAGCGACCGTGTTCGCTTTCTTTTGTCAGGGCCGGGCGGACACGTATATGAAATTGTTCTGTACGTACAACGTGTATTATGAATTTTTTTTTTTTTGCAAAAATTTGTAGTGTTTACCGGTTTTTTATACGGCTGGCAAGTCGTTAAAAATGTCAAAAAAAAAAAAAAAACCACTATTGTAGAAACTCAACCGGTTGAAAATCCGCTTGACTTTCATCCTCTCGCTGCAATACCTACCGCGGTACTGATTAGAAAATTAATACGCGCGTATCGTAATACATACGGTGTTGTAAAAAATATTTTTTTTCAAAAACTATTTCTCGAATAGTATTTTAAAGTATTTTAAAAAACTATTAAAATAATTTTCTAAAAAAAAAAAAATTAACGCTTTAAACATAAAAATGTATTAATTTTCGGCTATCCAAACATATTCGTCGGTGAAATAATATTTATAATCAAATATACGAGATTACTCAACGTATTGAAAAGTAGAACAAAAGTATTCAACAACAATTATTATGTATTTCGTAACGAAAAAAAATATATATATTCTTTTAAAATATAACATTTTATCGAATATACGAGAGAATAAAAATTTAATTATAATATTTTTAAATCATTATAATAATTTTTAATAATTGATTGAAATATTAAAAAAAAAGTATTTAAAACGATTTTTATTCTCGAACACTTAACGCGTGTAAATAACATTTATATCACCATTTCTAAAGTAGTTTTATTTACAAGCGATTTTTTTTTTCTTCTTCCAATTAAAACGGTGAAACCGCGACAGCGATTTAAATACGCGTGTCTAACGCGCGATTTTTTTTCCATTCTTGTATACGGTCGCGATTTTCGGTGCTGCAGTGTGTCCAGCGAACAGTTACAACGATTTCCATATTAATTTACGTAACGGAAATTAATAATTAAAATCAAATTTAATCGTCAAAGTTATTTGAAACGCGCTTTTTGGGTCGTTTCCAGTCGCCGGCACACCTATACCGCGCGCGCGCGTATAATAATATAAATTATTATAGGAAAATAATCAAACACAGTTTGCCACTGTGTGTCACTCGGTTGAGCTGAAATTCTCGTATTACACGTCGAACGGTATTAATTTAAGTGTGTATAATTTTGTTCGGTCGTCGTAATATGGTGTACGCGTTTAAATCCCAGAAGAATAAAATCGAATTTCATTAATAATAATTATCGCGTTTTACAATATAAATACACATATAATATAATATTCGGTGCAGTAGATACGCGCGCTGCAGCGCGGTATAATTCGCCAATTTCGTTTCACGAGAAAATAATATTCTATCTATAGAATCTCGAATAAACGTTATTATTTTTGGGCGCGTACTGCATATTTTAATATGGGTTAAGCTACGGTAATTTTTTTTTTCCATTCCAGTTTTTTTTTTTACAATAAATTTTACATATTCGTATTTTACAATCAATAAATAATAACTACACATATTATATACATTATTACGAACGTTCGCAGAGTCGGTATTATATCGAATAATCGAACGTTTATCCGACGATATTTAAATACTTAATTTTTTTTTTTTTTTGAAGTTTTTATTAACGCGTTAGGTTTTTGGTAAAAAAAAAAAAATTGCAATGCCATATATATATATATAATATATAGTTTATAACGGTTACTATTCGTTTTGTATCTCGCTATATATAAACCGAAAACTAGAAAGTTTTACAATTTATTTACGCGATAAAATAATAAAAATAATTATTAATTAATATTATCGCAATCGATAAAAAAAAAAAAAAATGTTTTTATATACGTATACGTATTATTAATTAAAGCCAGTGAGAGTATTATTTAATAAAAAACCATATATATATATAAATGTTTTATTGAATTTGTTTATTTTACTACAGCGGTTTCGAGTAAAAGTCATCATCGTCTGCAGGCGAATAAAACAAAATACGTATAGCTACCTATATATATGAAAATTATTTACAGCGTTAATTAACGATTTTAGCGTTTGACTGCAGTGTCAAGTTCACAAATTACCGTTATCGCGTATAAACTCTTCAATGGAATTAATTATACTTTTTTTTTTTTTTGTACGTAAATTCGTATTTTTCGATCTACGACAATCCAGTTTTTTTCAATATTTATCGAGAAAAAACAAACGGAAATTAATTTCAATTGACAGCGAAATGTGTTTATGAAATTATAAGGCTTATTATAACTGCTGCGACAGGCGCGTTTTTTTTTTTTATACAAAGTATCATTGAGTATATATTCAACCGAATCGGACGAAATCACGATAGTATAATGCAATTCGGAAAATTTTTGGCGGATTTATTTTACCGATATGTTTTTTTTTTACGATGAATCTGAAAGTTATCGACTTGAGTGTCGTTGAACGTCTGGCCTCGAATAAATCACGATTCGTATAGCGTTTTACAGTTAGTACGTCGAAACAAAAAAAAAAAAACTCGTAATTGTTATAAGAAAAATGAAAAAAAAAAATGTTTGATTTCTCGGCAAATTGTTAAAACGGAATACGACACTTATTATTAAAAAATATATACTTAAAAATGAACGGTGACAATCGGCAGTGAACCGTGTTTTCAAGAAGCTGCAGTAAGTCGCTTCTGGATTTTATAGTCGGGCGACGAGTGCTGCGGGTCCTAAGGTCGTGTAAAAAAATATTCATTCTCTAGTTTTGATGAGAAAAACACACAGCAGCCAAAAAAAATTTCCCTTTTTTACTTTTTCCCCTCCCCCCCGTCTACTTCTGTATAGTTATTGTGCATGACTTGACAAAATCGTTGTTTTGGGTCCCGTCGAAGCGGTACCAGCGGAACATTTGCTACCGAAAAACGATTATATATACCTACTTGTAAAAATTTTAAAACGCTGTTTTCACTCGAAAAATCGTCTACGTGGAAAAAATAATATCGATATAGAAGAACTAAAACCGCGGTCGGGTAGTAAATCGTTTGCTTTTTCGATATACGAGAAATACTCTCGCGTCTCGTCGATTATAACGTTCTGGAAAAGAAAACTCAATTGAAACGTCAACGAACGTATTATAATATAGTGTTATAATACGAGTTATCGCGAATTGATTGTTCACGGGGAATGTTCCGTATAAAAAAAAATCTTATTTTATTTTATAATAATATACACGCGACTATTTTAAACGCGTACTGTACACATAACGACCGCGTGAGAGTTTTGCGAATCTTCGTTATAAAAAAAAAAAAATAAAAATTTCGCTTTTTTTCCCCGCCAATACGCGCGTATCGTAAGACTCTTCGCCGCCCAGCTCGTTTTACATACTTTCACCGAGGGTTAAAAATTCTGTATATAATATTATCACAGTATACGTTGGCCGTTAACGATATAGTTAAAAAGTCAAAATTAAATTTTCCGACTTGACGGATCGCTCTTTTCGCCGACAAACAACTCATATTTCTTCGTATTAAAGCGTATTTTTTTTTTTCAAATTTTTCATTACCCAACCACGTCCGATTTATACAAAGGAACGCGAACGGCGATACCCAAAACGAGTAAAACTTTAGATTTCATAGAAACCGTTTGAAAATCACGTATATTTTTGTATTAATTTGTTTGGTGTAAAAAAAAAAAAAGAAATCAAATCAAACGGACGACAAAAAAAAATAAACACGATAACGTCTGTTGTTTAACGATAATACATTCGAACCAACGTAATTAACGTTTAACATACAGTGACGAAAAAAAAAAAAATTCGGTTAATTTTTAACGAATTTTAAAAGAAAAAAAATCGCCCAGCCTCGTACATTATTTATTATTGTATTGTAAACGCGTCCGGTATAAGTATACTGACACGTGATTTTGATTAACCGCGTGAAAAACTCGCGTATATCGATTTTACGACATGCTCGCTCACGGGTTTATGTTTAGCATAATAAAAAAAAAAGTCATAAGGCAAGTAATAGAATTTCTATTGGATTTACAGGCGACACTACTTCGCACGTGGGACAAATAAGTATTTACAGATAATAATAAAACAGAACTATTGATTTTTGAAATTTAGTATTATTTCGAACGTGCGGGAATAGGTTATTGCATTTGATTATTTGCCTATATCGCTGTGTATTATATAATTATTATTATTATTATGTTCTTGCACGTTTCGTTGCCGCGCAAAACGATTTTACGACGTCGGCGATTTCAATTATTTCGAATTTTCTTCAGTACAAAAAAATAAAAAACCGACAAGTACAATTATGTGTGACGTGCTCTTGAACGGAATTTCAATAGTTTTTATCCGAAATTCTATTTTCGATTTTTTTTTTTTTTGCCTATTGAATTTTTTTCGTAAATAATAGTTTTCTCACAACACGAACAGTCGCACTGATGTCGTCCGTTCGATTGTCAGAATTATATGGTCGCCTGTTATTAATTATTGCACACGTCATTATCTGTTATACGTGCGTTTAATGTTTACCGTTGTCAATTTCGTAGTTAAAATATAAGTGACAAAACGTTTTTTTTTAAATCTAATTTTTTTTTTTAGGAGAACATAATACGCTTTTAATCTCTATGGTGTTTAGTTTATAGTGTGTACATTTGAAGAAGAAAAAAAACGTCCATCCTTCAACACGCGTTATAATTTCTCGTGTCCTTACGACACTATATTGAGATACAAAAAAAAAAAAAAAATACAAAAACCGTAGATACTCGTATAACGTTATACGCACGAAACAAATCTGTAACAAATCTCGAACACGGTTGACTTTAGTGAGAAATGCAAAACTAACTCTATAGTTATTACAATAATATTATGTGTTATTATCATGACGTGACGCGATAAACGTTCGTCGATTTGCAGTGACGTGCCGGCGTAGGCGTTTTTGTCTCTTGGGGGCATACCTGTCGACTCGCGAAACTTTATACTCGCGCTGCCAAATATCGGTTTTTTTTTTTATTAGAAAGTGACACAGATGTCACCTAGTCGATTTTATTTCCAAAGATTAGAGCGATACGCGTTTTTTTTTTTTTAAAGAAAATGTTTTAAATTATTTATGTAAAAAAGGAAAAAACAGAATGATCGATACTAATGAGCGTACCGCAAATTTATCTCTTTATATCGGTGTTATAAATACAAGACGTTATTGACGTCTAGACGTTTGTAAAGAAAATGATTTCAATATTTAATAACGTACCTCCTTTCAAATGTCTTCTTCTAGTTTTAAATACACCGTAACGTTATTTTAGTTATTACCGACACTGTTAGGTTTAATTAAAGATTTAAGATTCGTTTACGGATGATCAATGTTTATCCGGCGAACGCATCTCCGACACGTTATTATATATTAATAAAGAAACGACAGTCGTGAAATAATAGTAAAGCATTTAAAAACGAGACGGAAATTCGTTAGCGATTTGTTCCATACTGTTTGACTCCACGGTGTAAAAACAAAAACAAAAAAAGCGATTTTTGTCGCGCTATTTTCTTCAAAATGTCACGAGACGAGTGGAACTTTTTGAACTGCTTACATATAGTTACAGATGACGAAAGCTGGTGCTTGAGTCGGACAAAAGTTTCTGTCGCGTTTTTCAAATGAGTATTTCTTTTAAATGTTAATAGTTTATTGTTACACAGTCAGTATGGTACGCAGAATCGTCTCACGGAAGGGGACTGCGCGGATTAAATCACTATATACACACATATTAACTGATTGAATAACACTTTATTATTATAGAAAAACACGCGGCAATATTTATTTTTCGATAACAGAAATTTCCAGCCAGAGTTTCGTCGTTTAAATCTCGTATTAAAACTTTTTGTAAAGATTGCCAATAAAAAAAAACGTCCGTACATATTCTCCAACACTACATAAACAGCTAAATCAAAAATCGTTCAAATTATATATCCGTTCCTTTTTTTTTTTTTTGTACATATTTCTTCGTTTATTTTTTTACGTGTTTATTTGTTTTTACATATTTGTTCGTTAAAATTTTTTTTTAATTTCAAAAATATAAGCAGATAATCACGAGCAGTATTAACAGTGATGGCGGATCTAAGAGTCGATTTTGGGGAGGAATTTTTTTTGGGGAAGACAATTAATGATTGTATCGATAATCAATTATAACGATCAGGTAGGTACCAGTTAAAGCGCAACTGATAAGCTTTTTCCTCGGAGTTTTTATTGGTATCGCCGCACAGAGTAATAGCGAAAAAATTGACAAAAAGTATACGGAATTCCTTCGCTAATAAGGGGATGACCTATTTTTATTTTTTTTATTCGCTGTCAAGGAAAAAAATCGCCGGGTAAATTAATGTCAATCGGCCATTCAGTCGTTAGACTTTTTAGGTTTGTCGGCAAAATACAGAAAAAGTCGATGACCTTTTTTTTTTGTCTTATTAATTTTTTTTCTACTTAAATTTTTCCCCATTTCCCCCCGTAGATCCACCCGTGCAGGTTTTAATATTATTCGGAAAAAGCATCGTTTAGTAATCGTATCGACTAAAAAAAAATAAAGCGAAAGATATTTAATTCGTTTGAGTAGGAATAACGATTGTAATCAGCAAAAATTCGTTATAAAATCGTTCTCGACACGCTACACGTATTGCGATTTTAGCAGAAAAAAAAAAGTTTTTTTTTTCCTTTAAACACTTCGGGCGGGACTGAATCCCCTGCCGTATCCTGCCGTATACCGCCCTGTCGTATATTATAAATCGCTTTTTGTTGTATAAACTACGCGTGTCTATCGAAATTCACTGCAACCATAATATCGGGCCGGTCGGGTTGAAACTTTAAAATTCGTACGTATGAAAATATCAACTGCACGCGATGACACCGAAGCAAATTACCTTTTCGACACGTGATTTATAGCGCGTAAGTCGCTATCGTTTTAACGAAACTTTGATGACGGTTTCGAGGGCGGAGGGCGCCACTCGTATGTTCGTTTCTCGGATAGACGAAGAAGTCGGAAAACGCGCTCGCACCGCCGGCTCATCGTCACTTACGTTATGTCAATAGATTTATCGACCGGACAATTTTTCGCGCCGCCGGGACCGTTTTTCGCGCACACGTCGCACGGAACTTTTGTAATTTCTCTATAGTTTAAAATATAACAACAATTTAAACCGATATACGTATATATATACATATAGCGCGTATACATAAATCATTATATGCGACGTCGATGGCGAAGTTTTAATTAAAAGAATTTTAAACGAAGCGCTCGGCGTGTGTGTGTGTGTGTGTGTTACACAGCAAAGTTCGTAAATTACCATAAATATTTACGTTGGCCGTCGATATTGCGGATTGCAGGTGGTGAAAACAACGCGTTTTCGCGACCCGCAAATCCTGCAGTATAATAATAATATAATAATATCGACGGCAAAACGCAACCGAAGCGCGGGTGGCTTATGGCCCCGCGGAAACGGTCTCTTTATTATTGCTTAGTGCAGTAGTTCTCAACCGGGGTGACATGGGCGCAGTGTAGAGGTGACACGAAATTCTCGGGGAAAATAACTTAAAGTTAGATTAAAACTTAGAATTTCAGTGCATTACGCATATTTTGATAGTGGGGCGACGCAGTGTTGGATTCTCGTGGATAAGGGTGACATGAAACAAAAAGGTTGAGAACCACTGGCTTAGTGAAAAACGTTCGCTTAGAATATTCCGCGTTATAATTTTTAATTTAAAAAAAAAATTTTAAAAACGTTCCGTACGCGGTGTAATCTACTGCACTATTAAAAAATCTAATAACATTCACAACTCTCTCGACTGCGGTTAATAATAATAATAATATATGCTATTTATATATACTGCACGATGTACCGTTATTCGTGTTGGTATATTGACGATTAATCGGTATTCGTGTACGTAATATAAGATAGTATAACACATTTTTAATTATACTCATATATTATTATAATTGGTAGTAGTAAGTTCTTGCGTTTTAGTTCTCAATAATTCTGCGGTGTTCAGATGAGGGATAAGTCCGAATACGATTTTTTTTTTTTGTAAATTAGTATTATACGCTTTAAACGTATTATATTTTATTGAGACGAAGAACACAAACGTTTTTGAACGTTATAATAGTCATTCATTTCCGTGTACGTCAGATATTTTTCACGCGACGTTATACACCATTAACTGTAACTGAATATTATCAGCATTGGCGTTTATACAAGTCCGACACAATTTGAGTTTTTTGAAAATATGATATTACTAGACGTTTGAAATATTAATCAACGAATATATATAAATATATTTTTTACCAACACATATTCGATCGATTAAAAACAAATAATAAAAAAATAAAAACAATCGATCGGAACAAATTATAGCACCTGAAATTGCGTTCAAACTGTATGATTCTCAAATTGAGGTGATTGGAAACGGGTATTTGTCTTGCACACGCACAAGACATATTGAAATGGACGTTTCTTACTTCCAGCGTACCTATAGAGGTGCGATAAGAAATTTAAAAACAGTTCTGAATTCTCCGTCAGGTCTACATTGCAAGTATACGCGTATACCGACCGTAATAAAACGAGAGAAAAAAGTAGTCACCAGATACCGCTACGACACAACATAGAGGGCGTGGCAGAAAGGCGCTTATAAATAGCGGTCCAAAACCATCGAACAGCTCAGTGTAGTCACGGCGGTCATTCGTGAACAACGTATAGTTCACGTCTGACTGCGGCGTGTGTGCGTGTGCGTGTGGTGTTTGAGACTGACCGCTATTTATATGCGCCGTTCTGCCACGCCCTCTATGTTGTATCGTAGCGCCATCTGGTGACTACTTTCTTTTCCTGTTTTATTGTTATTTCGTTTACGTTCCATGCACGTTGTTCTTCCTTTTTCTACATCTGCATTTCGTCTCGGTACATTAATATATCTTTCTTCTTGGTTATTACTCGTCGATGTGGATATTTCATTAGCAGAGGAGCTTGGCTCCATTTTCGCCCCTCCCCCTTGAATATCATGTATAACCGCTACTGATTCGTGCGTATAAAAATAATTTATCGATTAATTTTTGGAAATTTTTTTTAAAAAGTAAATTGTGTCTGTGGCACGTATTATAATAATTATATCGGATGATTTTTTTTTACGAGTATATTCGTAGTAAAATCGTTTTGCACGGAGCAAAAAGAAACTCAGGACCTACTGTTATTATTTTTACCGTGATTTTTGAGTGTGTAAAAAAACCGTTCAAACAACAGTGTGTGGAAAATCGTGTTCGAAGCATACCATGTAATAAATCGATGCGTTTGCATACATTTCGTTTAACAAAACCAATGAAAAAAAAGCAGGAAATTGTTCAATAACTGTCATTGAAGTTAAAAAGAGAAAAAAATGTTCTCCACTAATTTATTGACGAAAATTGAAATATACGAGTTTATACTATAAAGTAAAAGCCGCGCATTCGAATATACAAAAAAAAAAAATCAGTGTTTTCTATACACTGCAGGAAATGAGCCTCGTCCGAATAATCGCGCGGGGCCGTCATTATTGATCTTTCCCGTAATTTCGGTGCTTTCGACAAAAAAAAATGTATTTTTATTTTTATTTATTTGCTACACAATTTAGATTTTGTATGGATGAAACGTCAACTCGTCGCCGAGTATATTCGACCTGAGGTGATGACGAGCGCGTTTCCTTTATGCAGTTTACGGCCCAAACTGCTTCAATAATTTTTCGATTCGACGACAATCGTTGTCCCCACCAAGTATCTACGTCGGTGTGCGAGTTTTTCCTCGTGGACCCACCTCAAAAGCAAAGTTTACTCATAACGACGCCGTTTTTTGACGCGAATTCCAGGGGGGAGGAGTTAACCAACATAACATTTGCTTGGATTCTGTGACTCTCCGTCCTCCCAAATCCCTAAAAACACTATTTCGTATACCAATTTAAAAATTGTAGAATTCGCGTGGACCAAAAATATGATACGACAAAACGCGGGACAAAATTCACCACAACGCAACGGGAGAAAATAAAATTACACTTTTCTAGCAGTTCACTATGATTGTGTTATAAATAATAAAAACGTTATTAGTGCGACGACCTGCGAAATGCTTACAGTCTACTACGGCAATCACGAATCGCATTGCTTTCGATTAAAACGATTCTGAGCGCAGATTCGGCGCAACATTATTTATTGTTAATAATATAATAACGTACTATAGCGTGCATAATTTACGACTGACCCATTACAGTACACCGTTTTAATATCGTTTCTTAATTATAAACCTATAGATAGCAAAAAATTTTCAAAAAATCGTTTTCGTTGATACGCAGTATTGTAGAAAGTTACGTATTTGGTAAAAAATGTCAAAAGACTCTAAGACCACATCGGTTTTGTGACGAAAGTAATTTTCCACCAAAAAAAAAAACAAACTACGCTTTATTTGCCGAAAAACACGAAATCGTGACAAACGATTTTCAAGATTTTCTGAACACACGTATATATGACGTATAGTCGAAGTAACTTCGTGCGTCTGACATGTAGTACTAAACGTTCAAGCATTAAAAAAAAAATACCTCCCGTATGAATAAAAATTACCTGAAAATCTATAATTGATATCGGAATAGCTCGATAATGAAAGTAAATTTTTTCAAGTATCTCTATAAACGCATTTATAGTTTCTGAAATGACGAAGAAATAACGCGGGACAATCGACGAGATCGCGGTTTTCGCGTTGTTTTAGAGAAAAATCGAAAAACGACGTCTCTAAAACAGACTATATATAGACTACTGCAGTGAACAGATCGGGCCGGAACACTGTTTCTATATCGTAGAATTTTTTTTTTGGGTACAGACATAAAAAAAGAAAAAAGCACACACACGCGTCGTTGTAAGACCAACAACAACAGGAATAATACGCGCGCGCGCGTTCCTAGCTCCGTTCAGAATCCTGAAAACTAAAAAACTAAAAAAAAACCTTCGTTTCGTATTAAAAAAAAATAATTTAACGTATTAATGAATTCAACGCGGGCGCGTATAAAAAATAAAAACACTGAAAAATTAATAATATATACAACGCGTTGGCCGCCGCCGTCGCCGCCGCCGCGGCATCTGCAGCGTTCGCGCAAGGAAGGGGAAATCCGAGGGAAAGTCTTCTCGGCGGCCGCGCGCACTTGGCACGGCGCAGGTCATCGACTATCGCATCATAACGGCACCTCGTCCGCGGGCGGTATATAGCTCTTCTAAGTTTATACTACTCTTTTAGTCGATCGCCGAAGCTCCAGGACGCTCATTTAAGAGTCGATTCGACTGCCGGACACACACACACCGCGGTTACGATTCGAATAGCGAATAACGCGTGGTTCGGGTATTCGATAATAGCGCGCCGACGTTGTCTGTCTGTTTTGTTTTGTTTTTTTTTTTTTGAAATATTTTTCGTGCGCGTGTGCCGTATTAATAATACACGCGTGTGCCGTTTGAAAAAAAGTCTCTCGTTTTTCCTGTCCGTCGTCTGCGCGACTGCCGTTCGCGGGATCGCGTGAGCCGAAAACAAAGACAAAAAAAAAAATAAATAAAAAATTACGGATTTTTTTTTCTCTCTCTCTCTCTCTTTCTCCCTTGCCACCACCACTACAACTCACCTCCCCCGCACGATAAATAATTCCGCGGCGCGGAAAATTGTCGTCCAGAAGACGTATTTATTTTAAATAAATTTTCAAAGGTCAGTGTTTGAAATTTTTTTTTTTTTTAATTACGAAAACACGTTTGTTACGAACAAAAATATATATTACGCCCGCGACGATCCGGTTTTTTTTGGTTTTTTTTATTTGTTTTTTTTTTGTTCGTTACGAGACTTCTGTCGTCGTTTTTCTCTTTAAATCGGAATCGTTTCGTTTTCCTTCCCGATCCCCCCTGCGGAGAAAAATATAACGAAAAAAAAAAAAAAGAAACCGGAATATTCCGCGCGATGTACGCGATCCGGGAACAGAAAGATTTTAAACCGCGGGCCGCGGCACACGCGAACACGGTCTCCGTTAGCGTGTCCGACGCTAACGACGAGACCGGCGACGTCAATAATAAGTCGGCTCGTACTTCTCGCGACCTATCATTATCGGTGAGAATATCGCTTTTACAACGCTTCTATATAACGTGTACCGCGCGACACACTATATACATATACTCGTATTACACATGCGTGTGTTCGCGGTGAACGTTCGGCCGGATGGACGGTTGTCTCGGGTCTTGCACACGGGCTAGAAAATAAACGGCGCTTATTTTTTCTCCACCGCCTCCACGGTTGTAGTAGCGTATATATATATGTATGTAATAGTTAGCGTTGGTTTTCCGGCTTGGGAAAGTATTTAAATTTTATTTTTATTTTTTGTATATACTTAAAAAAAAGGCAATTTTTTTTTGGTGTAATAATGCGACACGTATATTAGTGTAAAAAACGCGACGTGGCGGTTTTTGTAATAATATATATATATATATGTTTTCGGGTATAGAGGTGACGCTGCACTGGGGAACAAAAATCGTTTTCCTCCCGGTGCAGTTATCTTCTCTTCGCGTTATACGCGCGTCCCCGTCGTCGGCCGGCGACGACGGGATACGCGCGCGGGAGCGGGAACGACAAATAATACATTTCCTTTTTCTCCGGGCCCTTTACACAATAGGGCCGCGGGCCGATGACGTTTTTTGATGTACACACAGACGAGAGACAGAGAGATAATTGACGCGCGTCCGTTTCGGGCGTGACGGCCGGTCGCGTTATTGTTGCAGATGATCAAATGGGTGCTGATCGTGAGTCTGGGATGCTGCGCGCTGATGTACAGCGCGAGCTCGTCGCCGATCGTTAGCAGCAGTCCGACGTCCGAGCCGGAGAAACAAACGGCGTCCGACGCGCCGGCGGCGGACAGCAGCAGCAGCAGCAGCAGCAGCTGGTGGCGGCCGCCGCGTCGCCGGACAGCGCGCGACAACAGTCGGCCGAGACGTTGGCGGCCGCGCAACCGGCGCCCGTTTCCGAGGCGTCGTCGGCCGCAGCCGCCGTGGTACCGGTCGCGCCGTCCGCGCCGGCCGCCGTCGCGCCCGAAGCGTCCACGGACGACGACGACGACGACGACGACGACGACGACCTCGACTTGGACATCACGGGCGACGACGACGACGACGACGACGATGACGACGACGACGACGACGACGACGACGACGATGACGACGACGACGACGACGACGACGACGAGGAAGAGGACGTGCAACCGCAACCGGCCAGCGCGAACGCGGCCAACGGCGGCGCGGTCGGCGCTGCCGAGACCGACGGTACGACCGGCGGCGTGGCGCCCGTCTCGCCGGCCAGCACCAGCACCGGCGACGATGACGACGACGACGACGACGACGAAGACGAGGACGACGATTACTTCGACAGATTCTTCGAAGACATCTTAGGAGGTCAGTGCCGTTTTTCCCCAATCATTTTACAACCGACTCTTCTCGTATTCTCTCTCTCTCTCTCTCTCTCTGCGAAAAGCAACGCACGCTGTTTTCCGCCCGTTTTTTAACACTATTTTCATTTTTTCTTCTCTTATCGATTAACTCTGCCTGCTGAACACGAGCACGCCACGTGCCAGATGTACAAATCGTTTCACCGCCCCTTAACGAATTATCACGAGAAAAATGTTTTTTTTTTCCCCCACCCGAGTAGTCACGCGATCGACGATTAACGCGCGGTAAATCGTACGGTTTTCGAGAGAACAAAACGTTTCAAAAATATCGCATCGTTCAGCTGTCCGCCGAACCGTTTTCCGATTCGTTTTTTTTCTACTGTTTTTCTCGCCCGAATCGATTACGGCGCCGACAAAGAACGGTATATACAATATCTCCGTACACGCGACGAATAACGAAAATATTCGGGAGAGGGAGGGGGGGATTCTCGCACGAATCCCGTTGAAATCTCCGTCACACACACACACACACACGCTTTTAAAACGACGGTACGTGGCTGCTGCGAGATATTATAATACGTCTTTTTTTTTACTAATATAATTGAATCGATGATTGCAGAAACGTCACGAGTCAAATATTTTATGAAATCGAGATATTAGTAAAAACGTATACTAGTCATGTGTTTCTATGCGTTGAGTGTAAAAACGTCTTTAGTTATACCTACTTTTTTTATCCATAAAATTACGACCGAAAAACGTGGTTGAGAGCGAAAACGTCTTTTGTCAATGAATTATGTCGTTCAAAAGTTCCTATCCAAAAGTTTTAAATAATTGGACTCATGACGTTTTTGCAATCATCGATTCAATTATAATTCGCTTATTTTTTACTCTTTTTTTTTTTTTTTCTTTTCGTTTTCTTCGCTGGCTTTTTGCACACGTCCCACACATAACGGTTCGCCTCGTTAATAAATTATTTAAAATATATATATATTTTGTTATCCACATCACAAAATAGCACTGAGCCGCAAAAAACGATATACGATCGCGAACAACAAAAACGTTGGCGCGCGCTCGACAAAAAAAAAAGAAATAATAATAAAACGGTTTTAAGCGCGACATCGTCAGATTTCCACACGAATCGTCGTGTTATCGGTCCGGTTCGGTCCGCGGAGTTTGGTATTCAAACGGTGTCACAACTACGAGGCCCGCGGTGTGCCGGAAATCATTTCGAGACCCGTTAATTTCTTCCCGCACAATTAAAATATAACCGCTGTTGTTGTTTTTTTTACGAACAAAACGTTTTTTTTTTTTTTTTTTTTTATTATACGAGTATACGGGTATTTATACGATTACAAAACACGTTTTGAAATAAACAATTTAATCCGACTGAATATAAAACGTATTTCTAACGGTTTCCTCTTCTGGCAGTACAACGATATTAAAATATCACTTCCATAGTTTTTGGGAATATAGTAAGTTTTGAAAACTAAAAATTTCTTTTTCTCGCGAACTCGTGTTTATTTGTAGTCCTGGAATTCGTACGAGACCCGCCGTGCGTTTTATCAGGACGACACAAAACGCCTGTCACTGCATGCGGCGACTCTTCGTAACAATACGAATCTCGATTCGGATGCCCTTGAGAGTCGCAGGGCCTCGGTGCGCGTCCAACAGTTGTGGCACTGTATTCGAATAGCAGCACCGTGTATTTCCCGCATTCGAGTCGCTTGTAATTTACGCGATAATCGTGATTAAGCGCGTACGATTCGTTCCCAAAGGGTACGAACAACAAGAACAACAACAATTATTCCCGTCGGAGACGTATTTTATAGACGATTTGGGACAGGGCCGGGGATACCTTTTTGGGGTCGACGGAATATAGTGGCGCCATCTACCGTCAAGTCCGGTTCCGTTTTTTTTTTTTTATAAAAATCAGAAACGTTCTACATAAATAAAAAAAAAAACGGTCGTCGAAAAATTATATCGAAATATTTTCAAATTTTATTTCGGCTTACATATTATATACTCGTATCGATCGATTATCATTGCGATTATACGAACCGCGATAATTTCAATAAATATAACGCACACAAACGACTATCGGGTCAGTGTACGCTCCTCAGTGAAAAGATCTTTTAAGCGGCCTAACGATGCGAGTCAAACGACGTTTCCAGTGGCGTAGATACGCGTAAGGCGCAAGGGGTTTCCGGCCCCCAAAACGCTGAAAAAAAAAAATCTTGTTCTCGTCGTTTGACGTTTTTGAAATTTGATTTCGTTGATTGTACACGTGTGGAGCTGAAATCTAATATACCGAATTTATCGTGTACCATAAAAACAATGAAATATTTTACCCCGCTGAACGTTTCTATAACGCGTCTCGAGCAATTTAACCGAAAACGTACGACGAAATGATTCGAGAATTCCGCGCGTCGAGCGTAAAATCTAGAGGGGGTATTATATAGAAAAATTTTTTTTTAATATCGATTTCGTATATTTATAAATACGCTTTTTTTCTTTAAACGGGAAGAGAATAAGGACGGGAATAAATACGTCTCCGATCGTTTTTCGTATAAAATAAAAGATTATATAATATTATCATTATTATTCGAGTCGGCTTATATAGTGTCTGTCCCTCACAAACGCGCATTTTCGCATATTTTTCAATGTAAGAGATGAATTTTTTTTTCATTTCCACCACCGCGACCGCCGCAGAGCAACAACAACAGCAACAACGATAATCGAGCATGTCGCACGCACGCACGAGTGTATTATAAAAACAGATAAAAAAAAAAAAAAAAAAGAATTAAGTGTACGCACCTATAAAAAAATATAATAATATATTACAATACGAGACTGCTACGCGTTATAGTAATAATTATAATAATATATAGTCTTTGCATCTTGGAATTTATATATATATATATATATATATATATGACGCGAGTGTAATTTTTGGCATTGTGTGTCTGTTTGTTTGTTTTTTTTTAGGTTGATCGAACCCGATCGACCGCGCGGGATACTAACACAAATTATACACAGAAACATATTATAACATCAAGATACGACCATATTATATATATATATATATACACATAATGTATACACACACGCGCACATTTATTTGTGCGTATGTGTGTGGATATATACGTATTTGTATATGACATAGTGCGCAAAAAACAACATCGAGAAACTATATATATATATATATATATATATATGTATATTTAATAACCGGGACTCGATGGAAAAAAAACCATTTTGATACATACAACAACAACAACAACAACAACAACAACAACAACAACAAAAACCATAAACAAAAAAAAAAACTTAGATTTAAGAATGTAAAAACCAAATTTATTTATTTATTTATTTATTTATTAATTATTTATTTTAGATATTATAGAAATCCGTCAATATTTATTTCAAACATTTTTTTTTTTTTTAATTCAAACGCACCGTAGAATTTTTTCTTTTATATATATATATATATTTACGACAATTTTTTTTTTTTTCTGTTACCAAACCGAAGACTATTATACTCGAATATATATATATATCAAACACAATAATATCGAAAATTCACGTACAATAATTATTACACGTGTAGTGCATAATCTGTAGACGCGAAATAATCGCAGTGGAAAACAAAACAAAAAAAAAAAAAAAAGTTAATTTTATACGTATAAATTCGTGTTCGATAGTTTAAGATTTTATAATAATAATAATAATAATATAGTATCGTTGAGTGTCATATTTATATATATATATATATTGATAATAATAATAATTAATAACGAATTATATAATATTTTTATCGGAAAAATAATAATAACGAAACGAAACATTGGCTGTGATAGCAAAACATATTTCAGCGAAATAAACACAATATTTAATACACATTGAAAAGTGATTTTTTTTTTTTTTTTTTTAAATTTAAATCCAATCCAAATCCCCGCCCTATACACACAAGCGTTTATAAAATACTTCATATCCTATACACGTAGTATAAGTACAAAAAAAAAGAAAAAACGGTGAAGGTATTATACACACACGAAATCACAAATACATATTATACATATATAGTTCTATAGCGTTTCGCTTTACTGTGCGTGTAAATTACGTGGACGAAGGTGGTGTAAAGTGCTGTGCAGATCCTCGCGTATTAAGCCTTTCTCTTTTTTTTTTTTTTTTTTCTAAATACGCGGTGTTTAATATCGTTTGGCCCGTAAAGTCTTATCGAGGCGTTTACTGTCCGCGCACTAACTCAAAGCAAAAAAATCTAAAAAAAAAAAAAATAAATAAAATATATTTTAAAATCTACTATACTTCTACTATGCCCGCGGATCCGACTCGTAGCAGTGCAAACGTTATCGCAGATCAAATGAAACCGACCCGTGAACTCCGAAAAAGCCGCTGGAATCGGAAGGCATATTATTAGGAAAGGATGACTTTCAACATCGGTGTCAAGAGACAGCTATCATTATTGTTTGCGACCGAGTAATTATTGCGGAGGGGGAGCTTGAATATCGTTTCGTTTCAGTATACGTGTCAGAATATTACACGTACGCGTCACTGTCAACGAGTTTTTAACCGCCGCCGAAAAGGTATCGCATCGGAAAAATGCGCAATTTCCGCTGCATCCCGGTACGTTGAGACATTGAAAAAATTAAGAAGGCCATTTTGTTGCGGCGCGACAACTGAGACATCAGTGCGAGCGACCAGCGGAGCCCGCTCTCGAACAGTTCCATTCGAGGACCTAACCATAACCGTAATTCGCCGTGCAATGACTATTCAGATCACTTCAAGTCGAACGAAGAAGTCGGGGAAACGGCGGAGATTGAAAACTCGTTGTCTGACCGATTCGAAACGAGTCAAACCGTGTCCGAGCCCATATACAGTTGTAAACAATAATATTACAATAGCTGACTTTTAACACCGGCTGGGGGAAGAAGAGTCTTTACGTCGTTTCAATCGCGATTTATCGTCGACCATCGATTACTCTTATCATCGTTCGCCTCTCGTATTATAATTACCTCACCGCTATATCGAACCAAAGAGTGTAGTAGAAAAAAAAACTCCCTCGAAATATCCGGTGGCGACCCAGCCTCGGTTAGGTCGCGTGCACCGAATCGTCGTGGACCGTCTGGTTTCATAGTGTAACGCGATCAGGTTTGTACTCGAACCTGACGAAAACCGCTTTGATAGAAATCTGGTACGTCGAACTGAAATAAACGTCCCCTACTACCCCTCTCGTCGTCGTCCCTGCTGCAACACGCCATCGCCGTGCCGAATAGACGCCGGAGAAGTGGACGGGGACCGCCGACGCGGAGTGACGACCGAAAATCCCTTTTCTATTAACATTTGTAAATAAAACCGGACCCGGAGCAGGATACAGGTAAAAAAAAAAAACAGGAAAAGGACGAATTTTTAATATACCGCGGTTATTTATATTATTGCGTGCGTGTGACCGTTATTGTCGAAGAACGATTTATCACGTGATATTGTTGTACCGGCAGACGAAGAGGACGAGGACGAGACGTCGTCGTCGGCCACCGCGCTCGTGTTCGGCACGGGGCCCAGCACCGCGGCGGCACCGGCGGAGGGCCTGTCCGTATCGTCGCCGGCGGACGGCGACTCGGCGGACTACGGGTCGGCCAACGACGGAGGCGCGGCCGACCAGTCGTCGTCCAACTACGACGACAACGGTGACGCGTCGCCGTCGTCGTACGCCGATCAGGACGGGCCGCACACCGTCACGCTGCTGTCGCCCGTGCCCGAAGACAACGGCGGCGACGAGCTGCAGCCGGACGGTAACGCGGTGCCGTCCGTACCGTCGTCAGCCGTACAGGCCGTAGAGACGAACAGCATAGCCGCCGCGCCGGCCGTCTCCTCGTCCAACACGGACGACGACGACGACGACGACGACGACGACGACGACGATGACGACGATGACGACGACGACGACGACGACGACGACGACGGCGCGTCGACCGCGGGACGACGACGACGACGACGACGACGACGACGACGACGATGACGACGACGACGACGACGACGACGACGGTGACGAGACCAGAGCGGCGACCAAAAGCCGAGCTCGTGAGTACACTTTTGTTTCTCGCATAATAAACGGCCGCGAACGCCCTCGCGGCCCCGTTCGTTTTTATTTATCCGTTAAACCGGGGCTCGGCAATGTTATATTTTATTAGACCGTTTTTTTTTATGGATATCGAAAAAAAATATATCATAATATCAGTTTTAACGTTCGGTCGTTCTCGTACTGCTGAACGTAAAACATTATTCGGGAATAAATCCAGAAAATATAATCGAAAAATACGGTTATATAGGGAAAATTCCGGGAACGACATGTTTCCGACGTGTCGAAAACGTCTGCTGCTCGCAAACGCGTTTTTTAGCGACATTCCTAATGCCCTTTGAAATCCGTTTCAGAAAGGTTTGAATAAAATTTAAAAGCAGTTTTGTGTAATAGAACCATCATTGCGGTGTTGCAGTTCCGTCTGCAGTGTCAATAATAGAAAAACGACGCGATTTTCTCTCTCTCTCTCTGTCTCTCTCTCGTATGTATGTGACGTGTATAGAAGTCAGTATAGAAAATTCGTTAGGTCTTCGGGTAACAACGTATTTAACAGTTTGCAAAACGGTAATTTTTTTTTTTTTGAGAGAGTTTTCTACGTGAACGGTCGATCCGCTATACGAGTACATAATAAACGTGTATTATAAAACAGTCGTTTTTCAGTCGAATCGTCGCGGAACAGTGTATTTGAAACATAAAATCAATTAATTTGTTATTCAAAACGACGAATCCGCGCAGTGAAATTTCGAAAAATCGTCTCGTCTGTAATCGTCACCAACAGACTATCACAGACATTTCGCGTTACATTGATTGGAGTATTGTCTAGAAATTTTGTTCCCGAAGGTGGTCGAGTAATTTTTTACGGATTTTCAAAACGCGTTTCGCCATGAATTAATAATAATTCGCGGTGGCCAAGAGGCGAATGCAACGGCGTAAACGAGCCGTTTTAACTCTGTCGCGAAAATATAATATTTTTTTTATCGAACGGCCCCCGAAATGCCGCGATTAAAAAAAAAATCCATTAATTACCCGAAAATTTTCACAAAAAAAAAAAAAAAAAAATTCACCACTCGGCACGGATGGCTACGCGCGCACCACCCACCGAAACCTTATGTCATCATACGACGAGACGAGAAATTGACGTACGAGCAGTGCCGTCTTAAGGCATGGGCCTGGAGGGCCCGAGCCCGGGGCCCCCAAATTCTAAGGGCCCCAATTTATTTAGAAAATAACATATTAATTTTCTTTTTACTTAGATATTTAAAAAAAATTAATAAATCTTCAATGATAAGAAAAATACTTTAATTTTAAATTATTAACATTTTGAAATTATCATAATAAACAATGAAGTAACAGAGATTCTAATAAAAATTGCCATTTTAGTTTTTATTAATAAAGTATAATTTTTAATATCTAATATACGAATACTTGTAATATATTATGTGTTAAAAAAAAAATATATATATATATATACGAATATATCGTAATTTAAGTATTCAAAGGCCCCAAATTATTTTGGGCCCTTGAGCCTCACATAACCTTAAGACGGCTCTGCGTACGAGTAATCAGGTAATCAGGCGTGTGCTAGAAGTTAAGATATTAAAATTTCAGAATGGTTTTATTTAAAAACCAATACAGAACTGCTGGTCGTTCGCCCCGAGACAATGCGTATTGGTATACGAAAATTATACGTTTACGTTTTCATTCTCGGGTGAATTTTTATTATATTTTTTTTATCTCGTATTTGTTACTATAGAGATGGGTTAAAGAACGACAAAATGCACTGCGAACTCGAAATCCACACGGCTGCCGTCTCCTCCGTGTCGGCATTCCGCTGTTCGTTTCTCCAATTTTTCGCCCATATTCGTTCGTAACACCATTAATTGTCGGCTCGATTATTACACGCAAAATGTCATTCATTCGACGCCAGAGATTTTAATTTCCAGAAATCGCGTTAGTGATTTTACTAGAACGGTACAATTAATAAAAGGCGTCGTTAGCGTCTTCAGTTATATAAAGTCGTTTCATATGAATCATTGAAAATTATGACATTGATTTAAGACGCCGGTACGGATTCGATTATTGATTTCTCTTATTTTGACCGTTCTACTAATTTCGCAGGCTCGAAATCATACCGGGGTTTTTTTTTGTAAAAATTCAGTAGTAGATGTTTTTCACTAAAAACCGAGACATTTTCTTTCCGAGTGTATACAAAATAATTATCCCTTTCCGACGCGTCAGTTTATAATAATCTCGCGGAATACCGTACACGTAGTCGTTTGCGAGGACGTACAAACGTACAACGTCGTAACACATACTGTGAGAAAAATTAAAAAATACATATTTTTTTCCAAACACAACCGAGCTTCTAATTAACTCTAATTCAACGTTATTATTAGTTCACATACCTTATATATTATAATAACGTAAACAGATCTCGTTTGGAACGTACACACGAACGTTACACGGTAGAACCGTTACTTCGCGTATTTATTATTAATATCTAATAATAATAAATTATTATTATTATTATTATTATTATTATTACTACAGATACGAGTAATTTAAAATGATTCTTTATTTGAGTGTAACAAAAAAAAAAAAGTATAAATTAATTAAAAACAATATATAAAAAAAGAAAGATACGCCTAGAGTATTTTAAAAAAAAAAATTGTTCACGCTATTAAATCCCGCATTAAAAATTTATGATAAGATTATCAATGTTAAAATTACGGACCGTATGTCGTTTTGATGTTATGAGTGTCAGAAGAACTTAGTCTGTTTTTTTTTTTTCGTAGTGGTTGAGTGATTTTTCGTGGACGGGAGAGAGGCGAGGGCGAAAAACGTATCCGTGTGCATGGAAAAAAAAAATAATCATAAATTATTTCTGTCCGTGATCCCCCGGGCAACGGTATTATACCGCGGAAACCTACATCCGGATATAATGTATGTACAGTGTGTGTGTGTGTGTAAAGA
This sequence comes from Slavum lentiscoides, assembly GCA_032441835.1. Taxonomy (NCBI): domain Eukaryota; kingdom Metazoa; phylum Arthropoda; class Insecta; order Hemiptera; family Aphididae; genus Slavum; species Slavum lentiscoides. The sequence goes on along the minus strand of CM063717.1, from coordinate 3,996,492 downwards.
CGGTTCCGAGGACGGCTCCGCGTCGACTCGAAAAAACAGGTTCAAGGATGTGACCTCGATATACCGGGGTCGCGGTATATGTGTCGACCGTGTGGGCGTGGTGACGACGGTATAATGTATTCGTGCGCGCGTGCACTATAAATACAAAAACAGCCGCCGCGTAGAAAGCAACCGGAATCGCCGCGCACGTCGTCTACGTACGAGTGTAACGCGCGTGTCGTCCCACGAAAATCGTTTCTCCAGAAAACTGGTACTTTCTAAACGGCCGATAGCGCGCGGTAGCCGAACCCCCGGGGGCCCGGGGGGGAAATTTCTCTTCGAATCGCGTTTCCATACGAACACGCGCGTGCCTACTACCGCTTGTGTTTTACTTTCGATCGGCGTTCCCCCTAGCTCCCTTTTCATCCCCCACCGCCGTCGTACCGGACCGTTTCTTGTCTCTGTGCGCGTTTGAACCGTTTTAATCGTTTACGCGTAAAACGAAAAGAACGCGGTAGGGATTGTCGAGAAAGGAAGACTGCGCTGAGCGCGTGCAACGAGGTAGTCAGGATTCTCCAATAAGAGTGGTGTTGGAACAGAATCCGGTATAGGGAAAAGACCAAAATCTGAGAAGACCATAATCGAGGTGGGAAGACTGAGAGGGACACGGAAGCATTAGGCGGCTATAACGTAGGATCAAACTGAAAGGACCTGGCGATGAACAGAGACGGTTGGAGAACCGGCTGTGAGACCTAGTGACGGTCCTAGTGGCCGGATAGGTACGCCCATAAAAAAAAAAAAACATATGTTTGAACCACCATCGCCACTGCACTTTGTATTTTTTACTTTTTTTACTTTTTTTCGTCCGTCGAATACGTATATTGGGTTTATTCTGACTTATCTCGGGACAGGAGAGATCGGTGTCGGTCTGCCCCACCCGTCAAATAGCAAGTTAAAATAATTTTACGGGGAAAACAACGTTTTTAGACGCTCGCAGAAGAAGAGAAAGACGAATGTAAGTTTGAAAATTGCGTCGTTTACTTACCTGAAGTATTTCTGTTATTGAACTGACTTTAAAATCTGGCCCGATTCAATTCACTTTGTGTAGCGATTAAATAATATGGTTTTTTTGTAATATGTACTTACTTCCTTGCGCACGAGTTTCATACACGAAATTGATATTTTACATTTAAAAAACAGAACACAATATCATTTTTCTTATAGCTCAAATTTCGTTTTGTTCTTGTCCGGAATTTATTTTTCGTGCTTTCGCAATCGGTACCACGAAACCGTTCTATTGTTCATTCGCTTTACGTGCGACACGACGTTCATTTCGTTTTAACCTTAGCTGATCGTCCGGATCTATTTTCAAGACCGACGTTCAAAACGAATAAACAAATATCCGTCGGTTTCTACACGCAAACACTGACGATTTACCTACCGATTAAAAAAATATATTATTATTACTGTTACACCGATTAAACGTTCAACGGGTTTGCAGGTGCATTACGAGAAATTATAATTTAAAACTTTTTTTTTTTTTAACTACAACGGCTCACACGATTATCAAAATATATATTTAATTAATCACAAGTTAAACCAAAATTCGGTTGGTCGAGTGCGTATCTATAGTTCTCCAAACCGCGCTTCAGAATAATACTGTTTTTTTGCAAACGTCGTTTCGTCTTCATTTATATATATATTAAACGAGACAGTACGAGATATTATAATATCGAAGAAAATCGCCAAGAACGCGAAGTAATGTGGCAAAATCATATTTACGACGTCCGAGTTGAACGCGCGGCGTTTCCTCAGCATCAAACCGTTAGGTCCACGAACCGTTTGTAGTTTAAAAAAAAAAACCGTTTTCAAACGATCAATTATTATTATTATTAAAAATACTGTTTTTGTCTTTCGCGAGAACGTCACGCGGAATTAATTTCGTTGTACTGCGCTTATTTTGAAAAGAGAAAAAACTGCGTACCCGAAACGTGTGTCATTATAATTCTCGCGGCGTTTGAAGAGTTCGTATTTTACTGCAGTCTCGCGCACGGTTTCGAACGGAATCGCCGCTTGTCCTCGATTTTCAACAGTGTTCTGTAGAAACAGCTCTGGACTAAATGCGAACAGCGGCTCATCGGCGCAGCGTTACTGATACATCATCTTCGGTCACCCGGTTTGGGTGGACTGCAAGTTTTCAATATTTTGTCATACGCAAAGGAGTTATAGAACCGTTTTATTTAATTTTAAACTAGAAGAAGTTCGAAGAAGAAAAATCCAATTTAATAAAACGATTTTAACGACCCGCGAAACCGATACGTATAATGTGTTGTTGTCCCTGCAGATGACCGACGCGGGAATCCTGAAAGTCCTTTTACCGTCCCGTCGACGTCTTTCAGAAAATCCACCACGCTCCCCGTTGAGCTGCCGCCCGAACGATACGACTTTTATCGAATTTAGCGCGGCCGTTTGATCGTCATACACACACATTTTTATATTATTCGTTATAAAATATAGGTACAGTATATTATCATAAATGTATTTATTTAGGAGACCTAATAATAATAATATATACGTATCGCGTAATTCTCGCGCTCGTACATTATATTACTGCAGCTATCCCGGTCGGGTTTTACATTTTCCGTATAAAATACACTCGATATACTGATAGATTTGCGACCGGGGGGCGGAGGGGAAAGTATTTGCATTTATACGAGTATTGTAGACGCGAAGGTAAAATCGGATTTCTATAAAATATATTTGCAATTTATCCCCACCCCGCCGATGGAAAACGACCGTTTTGTCAGAACGCTTTCGACTATATTATATACTCGCGTATAAATATGTACTACCGTTTTTTTTTTTTATGTATACACAATATATATAAGACGCGAGCGTATTTTGTATTTAAATATGTTTTTTTTGTTTCTTTTAATCGTCGTCTTTTTAGTGGGGAAAAAAAGTGCCTACGAAATTACAACTAAAACCGAAAACGACACTTTAAAACGACTGCTGCAGCCAAAACCGCGAGTGGCGAATTTGCATTCGTTTTCCACAAACACAAAATCGCTTTAATCGCGTAAAACTATATGGAAATCGACACGAAAAAAAAAATTTTCTTTAAAACGTATGCGATAGAGCTCAACTCGAAACGCGTTGTACTGTATGTATTTCATACACTCAGCACTATATATAGTAATAAGGTGAAGCACCAGATTATTTCGTTCGGCCCGAGCCTCTTTTGACGTATAAAAACGAACTGTGTTGAACGTAGTTTTCGTCGTTGAAAAAAAAAACCTTAAACCGCGATGCTATAGAATACTATATATCCTTTATACTAAGTAAAAAAAAAAATTTTTTTTCTTTCTAATATAATCGATAACACGCGTATATACAACGGCGAACAGAATAATATTCGCACTTGATATTTTTAGAAAACGCAAAGAAAAATTGTAAAATACCGAAAATTTTCTATCGAAAAAAAAATGATTTTATTCGTAATTTTCCAATACCGCGCGGTAACAACAAGACGGGCGGAGAAAACCGCACTGTTTTATTCTGCACGAACATAGCCGACCGCGATCCGTGTATTAAAACCATATTGATAAAATATACAATATTTAATCAATGTTAAAACTATTTATTTACGTATTCCTTCGAATTCCTCCAACGACTTTTTTTTTCTTCCGTTTTCGCGCCGTCCCAAAAGCAATAACTCGCTCGTCGACGGGTCTACAGGATATATATATATATATTATTATAAATAGTAAATGTGTAAAATACTGAAGTCGACGGGATTGAGAAAAAACAAATCGTATTTTTAGCAGTTCTCCCGGTGGAATTCGATTTGGAATTTATAAGGCGCGCGCGCGCGCATTTTATATTATTAATAATACCTTATTAAATATGTATATTGTCTAGTCGGTGGTATTCGTTGAATTATTCAAGTACATATTATAACACTTACGACGGTTATTTTTTTTTATGAACGTATCCGCGTACTTATTATTATTACTGTTTAATGTACGATCGACAATTATTATTATTATTATAACCCGCGCGCGATTGATCGCGTGCACAATATGAAATAAAACGATAATAAAATATTTAAAACGCGCTGCTGGGCCATGCGCTGCAGTATAGCGACTCAATCGCCGCCGCCGACGGGTTCGCGCAGGAATGCTGTTATCGAATTTTAAAGAGGCCAAACCGGTGGTCGTCGTCGTCGTCGTCGTTGTCTTGTGCCGTTGTCTCCGGTCGCGTACCACTTTAATAATAATTATTATTATTATTATTTTTTATTGAGATTCTAACTATAGAATTATTACGTATATCTCGACAATTATTACAATAAAATCGAAAATATTTTGGTACTGACAAGAAGAGAACGGGGCAAAGCTCATACTATTAAATTTTCAGGCCTGTTTGTAGTGTTAAATCGAGGCATACGTTTAATTGGGTTTAGGTTATTAACAGAAGGAGCGTTTATAGAAAAAAGGTCGAGATTAAGCGAGGAAAAAAAGATACTTTAAAATGAGTTATATGATGTGAAAGTAACGGACAGTTGTTTATTATTATAAATTAATTATTTATTTATTTTTTACTATAACCGCCGACACGAGACGGATTAGGAATAGAATGTTATTTACCGCGATACGGACCAACGACGACAGACGAAATCGTCGCGTCTCCGCGATCCCGTTACGGCTCGGCCGAAACATAATACACCGATATTCGCGCGTATATACGGAGTGAAAAAGAGGTTTTGTAGCATTCGACGTGTGTCAAAAGGCTTATTTTCCATACGAAGAAAACCGTTCGGTGTTTTATTAACTCGAGTGAAATTACTCTTTTTTTTTTCAATATATTATATTAAAATATTTATTACTGTACCCGCAATCCGCATCCAGATTACCAGAGCGTTATTACTCGTGTATTTCCAAACGTTCCCAATCGCGGTATGTACGTAGGGTAAGTACAGCAATATAAGTTTTAAACGTTCCCAATGCGAATACGATTGTTTTGTTCTCTGGTTCATATTTATTACCTACTGGAGTTTGTAAGGACATACGTATGTAAACTACCGGATTTCGTGTAAACGTTTTCGCGAGAAAAAAAAATTTCGGTATACTGAACTTTGGATTTGTAACGCAATTGCGCCGTTAAAATTAAATCGATATGCGTCGAAACGATAGATTTATCGAATTTTTAATATAGAATAGCGAGCCGCGGGGTGTTGTGAATGTCGTTTAAATGAATTATACTTGGATATAAAGATTTTAGAGTGTTATCACTATAAATTTGAAAGGAATGCGGTAAATCGGATTGCGTTCGATAAAACGATTCGGAGCGGAGCTTCGGTTTAATATAATCTGGGTGTATAACAAAAAAAACTGACCGTATTTTTTTTTTTATGAATTAAATACCTCGAAACCCATAATACCGCTATAAACAGTCCAAAATTTAAAACAAAGTTTTTAAACATTTTTTTGGTCCTCGATATAATATAAAGTCATACGCAATATTAGTTTCGAAATCAGGAAGAAACACAACGGTTAATCGATCGTTTTTATGCAGCAATTTTTCGGTAGTTTTAGGAGCTTTTGAGAAAATCGAAAAATGACGTCTCTAAAGTATACCGACTAGACGCGTTTCGCTACCGTAAAACAAACTGTGAAAAACCGGAGCACACGTTCTGGTAGAATTGTTGAGTACAGACATAAAAAAAAAACACTTTTATTGTAAAACCCAATACGTTTCTCGCTCCGCTCAGAATCTGATATCGACACAATTTTTTTTTTTTTACAAACATTCGATTAATTTAAATATTCCGGTAATATGTCGCTGCGTTAACGCGCGTGATTGTTATATACGTTAAAGCGCGGACTACCCGAGTATAAAATCGAGATCGAACAAGACAAAAATAATATGCCTTTATAGTCTTGTACGTTTAACGAAACGAACGGGAAACGTCGTTATGCAAATTTCTTCGGAGCGTGTAATTTAATATCGTATGTATAGAAAATAAACCGGTAATCTCAAAGATACGCACGCAAATATAATATTCGTATTCTATTTTTTTTCATATCGTCGCGGATCGCCGCCACTAGACGTCTGCCCCCTCCCATTAAATCACGTTATAATAAATTCGTGATATTATATCCGCAACGGTTTGAAAAAAAAAAATCTCGAATTTCTAACGGGTTTTTATTTCTTTCCTAATGGCGCATATATTAATAACGTAGTAGTAGTAGTAGTAGTAGTATACAATATATTATACGAATTCTCTTAAATAGGTATATATAGAGAGAGCTATATGAGTGGGTCATCTGAAATCGGACATGCGATCGTGATTCGTGTAGTTTTAACGCCCGTTGATCTATATACTATATATATATATATATATATATATGCGATCTACATCTGCATTATATTACGATGATGTACGCTGCGTCTAATTTCGGAGACGAAATCCACGGAATGATAAATGATAAATCCGTCGACGAATAATACCTATAGTGTGTATTCGACGTGCTTTTTTTTTTTTTCATCAATAAATCCCGGAATGATTGACAATACGTATCGATCACGCGTCGTCGTCGTCGTGACACATTGATCGCGTTTTAATTTTTATATTATTTTATATATGCACGCGCGCAAGAACGTCGTTGACTCATACGCGTCATCGTGGCGAAACCTTTTTGGCCAATATTGTAATAGTAAAATAGTTGAACAAAGAATTAAATAACGAAAAGCGTATTACGCGAAAGTAATATAGAAATTAAAATTATAAAATAATATACTCGTGAATAATAAATATATTAATCGGTTTCGATGACAAAATCATCACGTGTTATAAGAAAAAAATATAAAAAAATAAAAATTAAATTATACGGAGAAAATCGTGAATATTACAACAAAAAATATACCTATAGACTACGAAAAAAAAGAACTAAAAAAACACCGAAAAATTTGTGTACGCAGCGAATTAAATCGTTTAAAAAAACAACTACGGCTTGTTATTATTAACTTTTAACATATTACATTTTAAATACGTATCGTCATAAAATATTACTTTTTAAATCTGTATATTTAAAATTTTTTTTTACTTTTCGTTTTATGATTAATTCTTTTAAAACTGAATTTATATAAATTCGTTACGTTGTTTATTTAAAATGTCTGAGTCATTATCTATTAAGCATCATCGGTATGATTATTTTTTATAAGACACGTTTCGCAAAATGCGAATTACGCAGCGAATTAAATCGTTTAAAAAACAACTACGGCTTGTTATTATTAACTTTTAACATATTACATTTTAAATACGTATCGTCATAAAATATTACTTTTTAAATCTGTATATTTAAAATTTTTTTACTTTTCAACGTATTAGCGTTTTTATAATTGTAATTCGGTATGATTATTTTTTATAAGACACGTTTCGCAAAATGCGAATTCGTATTAGCTTTTTATAATTGTAATTCAGACGTGTGTTTTTTTTTTATGTTGTTTTAAATTCTCTATTCCGATGCAAAATGTATTGCAATTACATTACAAGTTTATAAATTCCGGAATAAATCTATATGACAATCTTTAATTATAATAATAATAATGGCGGATCCGCGTATATATTTCTCCTCGTTCAGACACGTGAAATTATTTCAGAACGATAAGACATCACATTCGAATTGTACGTCTATTACGACTATATATATAATAATTCGAATGAATGAAAGAATACAATGATATCGTATTATTAGGATATTTTATTATAGTGTGTTCAGAACTTTTTTGCTGCAGGTCCGGACCGAGATATTATATCTGCTAGAATGAGCTATTTCGGCATTTTTTTTCCTTTTCTGTTATATATATATATAAACCGAACTCAAAATTATTATTAACTTTTATCAAAACAACTTTATTTTATCAGTTTAAAATAATTTAACCGTTATCGTTCGTAGTTTTTGTGAGTTTGGAGTTTTTTTTTGGCTTTGTGAACTCTATTCGTAAGCAGTGTTTTAGGTTTTTTTTTTCTTGTTCATTTCCAGCGCAGTTTATTTACAGATAAATATCTGGTTACAGACAAAATATAAAAAAAAAAAAAAAAATACCGAGAAGTTATTTCGCGTTCATTCTAAAAGCTGCAGGTTTTGAGCGGACTTCATGTATTATTTATTATGGATGTATTATGTATTATTATTATACTCTATGTATTATATAGTAATTCATTCATAACTGTTATATCCTTAAATTTAATATATATAGAGGATGATTTCGTATGGCTATTGACGGACTGGTCAGATCAGCAAAAACGCCTAAGACTATCGTATAATTGTCTTAAAACATATTATTATATATAATACGACCTGCAATATATATGTGACGTACGAAACTATTTCGATATTATCTGCATAGAAACCATAATTTATATCGCGTATTTATAGCTCGTTTATAAAGTGCGATGTATATATTTTATTAATTATTTAAATGTTTCCGACCTATATAAAAAGACATATTACACACACACACACACACACATATATAAAATTAGGAAATTTTAATCGAAAAGTTTTTATAAAAAGTAAATGTTTATATTTTTTTTTTTAATGTTTTATATATACCTTTTATAGTAGGTGGCCGGTTTTTCTTTATAAAACCTTATTATAATATTCTAACGCAAATTTAATTCGTTTTTAGCGCTTATATTATACTCTAGCTCTAATGACGCAAGCGTAAAACAAAAAAAAAAAACCGGCGTCTTAAAAAGTCGATATACGCCCCCGGCGTATATACTAGAACGTAAAATACAATTTTTTTTTTTTAATGAAATGGAAATTTTAAGCGAGATTCTTTTTTCTTTTTCTACGAAATCTATCGGCGTTAAAAGTCGTTTTTTTTGTTGTTGTTTTAAATTCGAATCGTCGTTATCGTTGCAGTATACGCGATGGTTCGCTAGCGAGTATATATACATTTTATTGCCGGAAAATCGCGACGGAGATTGATTTTCGAACGAGTACGCGTTAAAAAATTGAATTGAACGAATTTATATATATATATATTTTTTTTACATCGTCGTCATTTCAATATTTTTTCAATCCCAGTCCGTATACTATACCGCTGCTGCAGGGAACGGCTGCTACATGTCGTATGACTCTAGTTTTCTACGATATATATTTTTTTTAAAAAATTCGTCTTTCCTCGCATACTCTCTCTCTCTCTCTCTCTCTCTCTCTCTGTTATTATCATTTTCTGTAATTACTATTCAATTATATAGCAGCCAACACACGTCCCTCATAGCGCAGGGAGTCCCAGGAATAAACCAGAAGTGTCCCAACAGTCTCCTGCGTATAGGAGTCCTTAAAAACGTATTCAGGACTTTTATTGGGAACTTTTGAGAATAATTCTATATTAAGAGTCCTACAGAGCGATGTTAGTATTCCTAACACATCCGAGTCACTCCTAATGAGAGGATTGAAACGCGGACACAAGAAGCTTATGAGGAAACTCCCAGGACTCCTCTTAGGAGTCTTGGGGATTTTCCACAGGACTCCCTGTGCTATGAGGGGTGTAATTATTCGTGTAGTTTTATGTTTTCCGAAGTGAGTATAATATTACATAAGCGATACAACAATAACGCGCTAAAACGATACAAGAAATTTCAATAACTGCCGTATATATTATAATACGATATTAATCGTCCGGTCTCGCGCAGCGTCCGATAAACGGTATATACTGCGGCCGATGGCGAGCCTGAAATTTCGCCACAAAATACAAATAACTACGCCACATTATCACAATGTTTCTAATTTCGAAAATACCGACGGGACCGAAATATTCGAGAATCCTCGCGGTATTCTACGCGGTAGGTGTGTATTGTAATATATCGAAATATTATCCAGTTCATTTAACCGCGTTGCACTGGAATTTATCGCGGCGTATTTACTATATACATTTATAATGTACAAACCTACAAATTCGACGGTGGGCGCTTGCGCCAAAACGTTTTTATATTAATCTTTTCGGCGAGCCGACGCGCTATAGCAAATGCGTACGCGCGAATACCGCCGCCGCCGCCGCGCGGGGCTCGGTGAATCGCACGTTTTGCGCAATATATAACGAAAGAAATTATTGACTTTTTTTTTATTTTAAGATATAAATATACAATCTGTATCAGTATTGACATAAATATATTATGCGTGATACGAGTAAAAACAATGCCGTGATATAAATACAAATATTGCTGCGGAAAGAAGCCAACCCAGTGATGACACATTAATTTTGAATTGAAAGTGTTAAAATGATGTGTGTTCTTGACTTTTTTTTTTTTTCTTATTCGTTTTTGTTATTGTAAAACGTCTCAACGCCATTTTCGTTTTAAGCGTCTTGACGGAGGGCTAGTGGCGTAGGAAGAGACCCGCTAGTGCCTCTGGCAAACTTAGAAAAAAAAGCGCATTTTTACCAATTAAAAAAATTGATGTGACGATATTTTTTTTAACCCAAAAACTCGTTTTGAAAGTAGAATAAAAATATGTACCACTTTTGAAGCACGATTATTAGCGCCCGTTTGCAATCTGCGCCCCACAGTTCGTTATAGCCTTGCTATATACGCCATTGAGGAGGACTGCTTGGAATTGAGAAGGACGATCGATTTTTTAATTCGAGGATTTGAATGCGAGGGAAAACGGATGTGGAATCTTTGGAAATTGACTTTAACTATAAATTATTAGCGCGGATGTCTTATCAATATGCAGTAGGAGCGATTTAACCGAATTATTCAACTCGTTAAGTCAACATTTTTTTTTTTTTTTTTTTACAACGTTTCATTACTATAACGCGGCATCCCAATCAAAGCGTAGAAAATCAAAATCGAAATTTTCGTATTGGTTTGACGAAACGATGAGGTTTCTTTTTTCCCGACGGTTTTCCGAAAAGCGAGGAAAATCTACGAAAAAAAAATTAGGTGAAATTTTCGTACATACTTTTGACACAATATAACCTATCGCAATGCTCTTTGAAATTCAGAATGACAATAAGAGCACCGCGACGGCTCGCTCTACATTTTCCAACACGTTAATATTAACGTACGCACATCGATTGACGAACAGAACCCGTTAAACGTGCCGAAACAACCGCGTGCGTATGAGTCAATAGGACTGTGTTGTGTTTGATAATAATCGAGGACGCACGTACAATCCGTTGATACTTAAAATAATGTTTTAAACGCGTCAGAAATTCTAACTAATATAAAATTGCCGTTAGAAATTCGTAAAAATGTATACGAACACGAGAGAAGGGGGAAAATATTAAACCAGATGGTATCTTATAATGTTAGGAATCGCTCGGTTGTAGATGTAAAACAGATTTTTCGCCTACTGTATAATAACACACTGATCTCCTTCGTCCGGATCACTTTTTCCGGGAGAAAAACGATTTTTTATTTCAATGCCATATACTTTAGAAAAGAGAAAAAATTCGCCGTGGTAAACACACGATAAGAATTTCGTGATCTACACAAAAAAAAAATTTTTATTTTTTGGTCCTCGCCGTTCTGGTCCGAATTCGACTTTTAAACGCTCACGTTTTACACTTTTACGTAGTATAAATGATGTGCGAAAACGTTTTGAAATTCGTTCCGCATTATCGCGGACGGAAGTATTTTCAAGGAATATCCAACCTGTAGTAGTCTTCAAAGTTAATTTATAGTTCTTGAATGCGATAAAACGATTTTTTATGGTGAAAAAATGGCGGCGATTCCGGTTTCGAAAGCGAGGGAATAATTCGATTTTAAATCTAACGGGGAAACCATCGGATTGTATTTATATTTTATTTTATAAATTATCAAAAAAAATCTGAACTTACGAACTCGTAGATATTAATGTAGAACGCAAAAAAAAAAAAACGATGATACGCGTGTCATACCATTTACAATACGAAAAGATAAAACGTACATTTTAACGTCGTGGCCCTGTGGGGAACGAGACGCGGCCGACGGATCTTTGGGGGTTGTCCTTCCCACCGGTAGAGGTAACTTTTTAAACGTTCGGTCCTTCAGGTGCGATGACCAGCAGCAACAACAACAGCAATCCGGTAACGCTGCCGCCGTCGTACATCGTCAAGTATAACAGGTTCGTGGACAACATACTCGGCCGCATCAACAAGATATTGCGAAAGAACTACGATCCGGTCAACGTACGCCTGCAAACGCCCACGCAATCGACGGACAACAAGAAGAAGGGCACTAGCACGCAAAAACCCAAGAACAAGACCAAAGTCGAGTCCAGAGAAAGGTAATATAATACGATATTGTCAGATTGTACAAGCGTTTTTAGATTTTCTATTTTTCTTTTTCATACCGAAAATACTCTGTAGAGTTTATTTGTGAATCAATCGGCGGTTCTCTGCGTTTTTATTAGCTGACCATATAGACTCGATGTAGAAATGTCAATCGGGGGATTTTATACGTTCACAAACCAACGCGTCTCAGTTCCAGCTGTGTGCCAACTATAACGATACGTAGTAGATATAAATATGCTATATAAACAATATTATTACAATAATCCATTCTCGACTGGAGGAAGCATTTAAAATACGTTAAATAAAAAAACATTTTTATAATTTTGAAAAAAACCACTCGTAAACAAGCGTCGTATTTTTCGTTTCGAAATGAGTAGAAAAAAATTCGTACCAAAACCTTTAAAATAAACGTGTGATAAATATCGAACGAATTGCGTACATATAGTATATTAATTTTACCTGCAGTGTTTAGAATGAAAATTGGTAAACTTAAAAAAAAAATTACTTAAGAATATGTATATATTTTCGATTAATTCAATAGTAACAACGTATACAAATTACAAAAACAAGCAATAATTTCGACTAGGTACTTCAAATATCCGACGTTTCTCTCCGCAGTGTGTTTTCACGTGACGCGTCAAATGCGAACTGTTCGCGAACGATTTCTCACACACGTCGCACGCGTACGGTTTCTCACCGCTGTGCGTTCTCGAGCGACACTGTAAACTGCTACTGTTCACGAACGTTTTCGCGCAAACTCCACACGAATACGGTTTCTCGCCGCTGTGCATTCTCAAGTGATTTGTCAAATGCGAACTGTTCGCGAACGATTTCTCACACACGTCGCACGCGTACGGTTTCTCACCGCTGCGCGTTCTCGAGTAGTCACTCGTCAAACCCGAATTGTTCCCGAACGACCTCGTGCAAACGCCACACGCGTACGGTTTCAGCTCCGTCTTATCCATTTCCATTGGATTTGCCGAAATCTGTGGTTGTGCTCTCAACACTTCGTCGTCTATAAACGCCACTCTTATACGCTTTCTGCCCGAGTTGTTTCTCGTATTCTCGTACGTGCAGTTATATTAATATTGTGTTGAACACTAGAACCGTACGAATAGAATTTATCGTTTTCGAATCATCAGATTTTCAATGTACACTCCGTTGAACGTTACACAATATACATCGCAATAATCCCCGTAGCAAAAGGGTTTTTTTTACTTCGTGTACATTAAAAAAAAATTAATAAAATATCGGTCAACGTAATATTTTCAGAATTATTCGATTTTTGTTTTCCGCGTAAAATTTACTGTTGTTAAATGCGTTCTTGTAGTCGTAAATTTGCTTTTTTTTCGATGCGTTATTTTTCACAATACACAACACGGTTAAATACAGTATATATCAAATTATTGTTAAAAATGTGTAGAAACCCGAAAAATTATGGCACGCTCGCTTATTCGTTTTTTTTAAAGACTTTTTTTTTCTCCCTTCCATACTTATACTATATGAATTGCTTGTTGTACGTTTTTCGAATAATCCCCCAAAAACTCGACACGTTGATTTATTATCTCCTGTAAATATTATATAATGAACGGGTAGAATGGCGCGCGCGCGCACTTTATTTGTGTGCCGCAACAACCACCACCTGTTTACCGCAACAGCATCCGCGCCCGCCCTTTTTTACTATGTATAGGCGTACTTACCGTAACTACGAAAAATTCTTTCCACATCTGCGCACAGATTATAATGTAATCAAAAAAACATATTTTTTTATTAAATCATAATAAGAGCGCGGGCCTATACGAGGTGATGCGTACACAATTTTTACCTCAGAAGCACTTGACGCGATCGACCGGCCAAATCACATAATCGCTTATTAAGTTTCCGTAACCTCCTCCCGCCCTTCATGACCTCAATAATTCATACGTTTAAACGTTTCTGAATGTAATGATTTTCTCGGCAAAACGAGCTCTATATATCTTCATATTATTTAAAAATTCTGAACGGCGCATTCCCAATAAAGATTTACGTATGCTTTTATTTTTACATATTTTTCTAACTACTTTTAACGCGCGCACTATAAGCGTGCGAAAAAACCGTCCTCAATACCGGGTTTCAAAAGTCAAAATTGTAAAGACTTTAAAAATCCAGATAAAAGCGTTATATTGCTCATACGCGTACGTAAGATTAGTGTTTGACTGACAATAACTCAGTAATTTCGTCACCGAGTGCAAATAACGGAGTCGATTCGAAATCGGTTTCTGAAAATAGTGACCTTTAGATGTGGTATTGTATACCTCACTTCTCTTACCGGCCATAAATAATATTTTTCTAAACCCCGAATCGTCAGTTTCGACACACACACACACACACACACCGCAGTCAGACGCGAACTACGTTGTTCCCGCCTGACGGTCGTGACAACACTGAGCGGTCCGATGGTTTCGGACCGCTATTTATAAACGCCTTTCTGCCACGCCCCACTATGTTTTGTCGTAACGCTATCTGGTGACTACTTTCTTTTCCCGTTTTATTACGGTCGGCTGACGGCGGTATGTCGGTATACGTGGGTGTTTAGTTTGACGCTGACCGAGCGACCATTCGTACGCGCGTATGCAATCTTTATTATTATTTTTTTTTATTATTATTATTCGCTTATTTTAATGAAATTAAATGAACGAAAGATGATCGGCGCGCACTATCAGCGCGTACCGTACGCGCTGATCGTCGGTCCAGCGTAAATTCCAGCTTTATACATAATGTTCAAAGGAGGAGGGTGAAAATGAAGCATAACCATACTTAATTGGACCAACTTATATAACACAAGTCGGTGCTGTTGGGTCAGAGATATACTAAATTTAAAAATATCAAATCCCATGGAGGCAATCCACCTATAGCCCCTCCCTTATAACTGCCACTGCC
The DNA here is from genome assembly GCA_032441835.1 of Slavum lentiscoides. Lineage (NCBI taxonomy): Eukaryota > Metazoa > Arthropoda > Insecta > Hemiptera > Aphididae > Slavum > Slavum lentiscoides. The sequence goes on along the minus strand of CM063717.1, from coordinate 3,981,300 downwards.
TACAGAATAATATATCCGTAGTACGATCCATCGACTACATTATTAATTTTTTTTTTTTTTTAATTTTACACCGTCAAAACTGTACAATATTTTAATAATATATACATTATACTATGTCTACGTATGTACGCTGAACGTTGTCACTGCGATTGACATGTTTTTCGGTGATACAATTCGCCTCGGGTAACGGGACGGGACGATAAAATAAAAGTTCCACTCGTCTGAAGTACTATACATATGAACAGCGCGCACAACATAGTGTCACACAATTGCAAAAGTCCATCGGTGATATTAGTGTTTCTTTATATTTTATATTTTTTTTTGTCGAAAACACAAAAAAACAATATCAATTTCACCGGTTCCGAACGTCCGCGAAAACAATTCGACCGGAACTTTTCCGTCTAACGGAAACTTTTTTTTTTTTCTTATTATTATTCGTATTTTTTTTTCGCGTTGCTGTCAGCTTCTGTTCTCATCTCTTTGACGTTAAAAGAAGAAAGAAAAATTCGAAACACATTCGTGTGTCCGGCACATATTTCATCAGATCGAAATACACCTATATTATAAAGACTATTTAAGGACTCGAATTTTGACAATACTTATGACTTAAAAAACACACTGTAAAACAACCTCATATAGATTTGTCTAATTATACTTCTCGGTTAAGAATTTTCAAGTTTTTCCCGAAGCGACGCCCCGTTTCTATATAAACGTATAAAAAAAATTCCTTTGACTTTCTCGTAGTTTGAAAAACGACCGGTATAGTTCAGTCGTAATTAAATTGAAAAAAATTGTCACGTTCGAATTCAAATTTCTCCGGAAATCAAAATCATATTGGAACACCGGCATTTCATACACGTTTTTTTTCATACGTTTAAATACGTTTCGAAAGTTCGCCAGAATTATGGACGAGTTATTACGTGCACTGAATAGTTTTTTTTTTTGATTTTATACAAATGTATTCGGTACATTTTACAAACAATTCTCGTATGTTTGTATAAGATACTTAATAAAAAAAATCGATACGATTTTCGGATTTTTAAATGACCACGACGAGTCAGCGAAAAATTTTTTTTTTCGTACACATAATAATTTGGTAATTATAAATAAATTAAATAATATATAAAATTGTTTCGACGCAGTATAAACCGACATACGTCGAAAAACTCCACTGTCCCGGCGGCGTCGGCAACGGAGAAGTCGGCGATGACGAACAACGGAACGACGACGGCAGCCAGGGCGCAACGCAAGCACCACAAGCACGGCAGAAAGTCGCGAGCGCAGACGAACAACAAGAACAAAACCGGCACCAAGAACAAGGTACGCTCCAATGGAATTCTGTTATTATACAAGTATACTGAAAGGCGTATAGGTGGTAAAGAGAGTGGAGTATTATTTGGGAACAAGTCGAATCGCACTCGGATTTAAGTATTACAAACACGTTTCTCCGACGACCCGAATGCGATTCGACACCACCTTTAATCAATCGCGTTGAGACGCAAACGTACAATAGATAGAATTAACAAAAAAAAAAAAATATATATATGTATAAGGATTACTAACCAAAACGTATTTTTATATCTATATTTTATACCAGCGGCGTAGCCAGGACTTTTATTTGGAGGGTGGCTGAGACTGATAATTAATTTATACGTTAATAATTAATATGTATAGACGGTACCTACTAAAAAAAAACTGATTATTTATTCATTTCGGGAGAGGGGAGGTGGTTACAGCCCCGTCAGCCCCCACCTGGCTACGCCACTGTTTTATACACATAATCAGCGGTCTTCAATTTTTATTCTCGCTATAAATGCCCAAGACATAGTTTAATCGCATTCGCAGTCTCGTCTCCTACACCACATCTTAGCTAACCAGCTCTCTTTCTCCAGTCACTTTTGTCATTGTCGAGTCTCTGGACCACTGCCTCCACGACAACGGTAAAACAGTACGGCGGTTTTTAAATGGCGTCGAAATCGCAGGCAACGAGAAGGCTGATCGCTTTGCGCGTTTCTCACCTTCTAAATTTCTCTCATTTTAAAATCCCGCGTTCTGAGCTTCTTCGAATTCATCACAAGCTAACTCGAAATGTCCGGCAGTAAAATCCTTCCTCCGTCTTCAGCTGCTCGGCATCGCGGCATTCCGCCCCCCCGGATTTCGTTACTTTCCAGATGTCACATTTTTCCCGTTTTCGTTTCGGCCTCTTAATAACCTCCAATCACTCCAATCGACTCTCTATCGATTTTTTTTCCGGTCAATACCTGTTTAAAAAAAAGACCTATACTATTACGTCTCCGATTATACTGCGATTATTGTATAATTTTTTTTTTTTTTTTAAAGGCCTTACGAGCCATTCAGTCTCTTGGCCGCCAAAACTATTTCCTTCCACCGCTCTCTATTATACGCCTGTTCCCAGTCCACTCCAATTTCTTCTAGTATTTCCTTCACGCTGTCCTTCCATCTTCTTCGCGGTCTTCCTCTTGGTCTCTTTCCACTTATCTGTCAGTACTCCTTTTAACATGCTCTCATCAGCCCGCCATACGTGGCCTGCCCATTCTATCCTTACCCTTCTAATGAATTGAATTTGAATTGATTATTGTATAATAAATAATAAAAATATTAACGTGAAATTAACATTTCATTCCGAAAGAGCGATGTACAAAAAAAATGTATACATATGTAAAGCCCTTAACTCATTTCGCGTATCTCGTTTCAGCCCGTCGCCAAACCGAACAGTGCGCCCAGAGCAAGAGCGACGATGTACGGACTGAGCACTTTGCGCCGTGACGGAGACGTCACCGTGAACGTGATGAGCAGCCACACGACGGTGAAGACCAAGTTTTTGGTCGGCCCGCTCACGTTAAAAGTCGAAAAAGAAGTGAGTTTTTTTTTTTTATTATTATTCTTTTACACACAAACGATTTCCAATAATCTGTGGTGGAGGATTTAACAGGCAAATTATTCCGGTGTGGTCCCTGTTAATAAATTTCGCGTTCTGTAGTCCCGACCGCCACAATAATAATAATCATACTATACAGACATATTTTTGACAATATTTTTTTTCACCCTTTAAATGTCAACGATGCGCGTCTATATATGCTTATATGTAATTTATACTGTCGTGATATCCATTGTACGGTATGAACAAATCGAGTAGTTTTAAAGATAACACTATATATATAGCGTTTCGTAAATCGCGCGATTTAAAACCGTTTTATTTTAATATATATTGTTGTTTTTGAAATATTGCAGATAATTTTGTCACAACAAAACATTCGCATTTAGTACGCGCTTGATTTTCAAAATACACTTAATTTGAACGACGACTATTTTTCAAAGACCATTTTGGAAAAAAAAACGTTCGCATCGCGATGTTCGAAATTCATGAGCTTGACCGTTTTATCCAAACTGAAACAGAAAAAAAATGTACGATTTCTGTTATTTATACGCTCGTGTATTCGGCCTAGTATTATTGTTGTCTTTTTCATGTTGAGGAATTAAAATGTACGATAAACGGAATATTTCATCAAAACTAGAAAATCACTGATAACCTTACGTATCGTACTTATGTGTATTGTTCGTTAATCGTTTTAACTCTTCTACGATTCTTGTTCAAATGTTTTTTGCAATTTAATACGTTACACAATACGCGTGTAATTTTATTACGATGAAAAACGCCCTTCGCGTAAGTTTACCGTCGTCGTAAATAATTACTAAAATAGTTTCCAACTCATATAATATAGAATAAAACTCCGTGGTATGTGTGTATATATATATATATATATATTTTTTTTTAATTCCCGTACGTTTCCACATACCGCATACACGATAAATAATTGGTTTTTAAATTATAAAAAATAAAAAATAAAAACAAAAAACGTTTTTCTCGCAATTATTAAACGTCAATAAGTCGAAAAAATATTCGGGTTTTTGTTTTCATATTTTGTAAAACGCTCGATTTTCGATAAAAATATATTACGGAAGTTCATATACAGGTACCCCTATTGAAATTCCTTCGAGTTTCTACACGGGTACGAGGTACAAAATAATAAATACTTTTTATTAAAAAAATATATATATGTTTCTATTCGTCAACGTATAAAATTAAAGGAGTTATGGGTTTTTTGGAGATACGATTTTCAAAACGATTACACTCGCTTTTACATACTATTATAGGTTCTCGTTTGACAACAGTTACTTTAATATTAAAAAACAATAAAATAGCGAACACGCGTCAATCGGTTTTGTCCGTCGGGGTTGTTTTTTTTTTAATATTTTCGTTGACGTTTATTTTTAATCTCTAAAATTCGTACGCTCAATAAAAAAAAATATATATATATAATATATAATAGAAAGGAATTTATATGAAATATGAGCGTATTTTTATTTTTTTCTACCACTTACCATTTTTTTTTTTTCATTATCATTATTATTATTACTCGTTCGAAGAATAATATAATTTATGAAAGAATAATAATTATTTCATAACATAATTAACATAACACACCCTATATAATACACGAGCACTTAAAATTTTAGCGTTCTTTTATTTTTCATCGACAACTATATATATATTATATATTACAGTAATATATAATAAAAGACTGCTAATAACAATTATTATAATAGTAGGTACCTATATTTACTTACCGACCCTCCGTTACTTTGTTTTTTTCTCAGAGAAAAAAAATTAAACTACTAAGACGCGACGCGAATCGATAAAGTATTTTTTTTTTTTTTTTTTATATACAATTAACGTTTCAGAATAATTTCGAAATCGCGCAGACATTAATAATGCGAAAAATTTTCAATGAAATAAACTGTGTGTACGCGCGTATTTCAATTCGAATCGCATCGTTTTATTTAAATGAAATCGGTTTTAAGGATAAAACGTATTTTCGTAATAATAAATGTATTTGTGTTTACTCCGAAACAAACCCACTGCGCGTTTTAAAGTCTGGGGAAAATTTTGCAGAGTAATAATAATGATAACGAATATTTCAAACTCGATATATTAATATTGTGAATTAAAAAAAAAAACAACTTTTTCGTCAAACGAGTAAAAACACAATAACAACAATAAAAAAAGTCATTAAAAGTAAAACGTAACACGTTTTGCAACCGTATTAATATTTTGTGGAAAATTTACAAAAGCAGTATTATTGGTTTCCAGTCGGTGTACGTACACCCAATATAATTCGTTTCGGATTTAAATTATAAATTATTTATACAATAAATTATATTACAGTTAATGTCGAAATTATTTTTTATATATTAACCGTATACGGCGGCGCCGATATTTTCCTGTATATTTATTATAACAAACCGACGAAATCCGATTTCTCCAAATATTTTATTAAACTTTTTCTCTAATATTCTCTGCGTATATTTCATTCACGTGTGTGGGTTTCGTATTTATAACTTTGCGCGATGACGGTTCGAACCGGTTAATGTCATGAATCCATTATTTTGTTCGGGACGAATTACTATAAAGAAATATAGAAATATATACTGATTATTCATTTATAGGATCCAAGAGGAGACAAACCGCGACTTCAATCACATCGTTTTCAAATGTTTTTTTTTAACAGACGCGTTATTCACTTTTATCCTCCTTACTATATAGGTTACCTCTTCTCTTCACTGTTCGAATCCAGTCGGGCGCATTTAACGTCAGGCTTGAATAATTAAAAAAAAAAAAACATGCATAGTAAAATATTATTAATTCGTTATACCTATATTTTAAGTAGAATAATTTTATAGTGTTTAGGTTATTTACGCATTCGCTTTTTAATGGAGATTTATAATAGTTATTATATGTAATTATTTTTTTACGTCTAAAAGAGCGTAGTACTTATTAAAAAATTTCAAAGTTTTATGGTATTTTTAAAAAAAAAAAAATATTTACACTTTCATCTTTATTGACTCTAATATGTACTTATTATTAAAAGTCTAAAAAAAATATTTATCGTGACCGTTCTCTGCTGTATTAAAATGTAGTATACGAGTATTTTTAGCGATTACCAGAAAAAGTTACCGAAAATGACAGATCACCGTGTATCTAAAAACGAATTAATAAGTGAGAAAAACTAATTGGATATGCGCAATTATTGAATATAGGAATTTGTACGAAAAAATTTGGAAACCACTGTTCTGGTAGGAACAATCGAAAATATTAGCCTAGTGGCGGCAGAAAGCTAAATACGCCACTGTACGAATCTACTCCCGCTCTCTCCTATTGATTTAATTATTATTTATATAACGCTTCCCGGGGGAAAATAAAAGCGAAATATAATAAAAAATATTCATAAGTCCTAAATTTTTAAGTCGATGAGTGGCTAATTTTAATAAGTTTGCCCCCCTTACAGTTAAAATGTTCGTGACTCATTCGCACTACATACACGACAAAATAAATATATTTATATTATTGTAAAATAGATCAGTTTTTCCAATATAGTTCTTTAAAACGTTATTGTATCGTTATAACGATACGCGTGATATGAATTTTAATAATACATATTTTCAACGCGTATACCAAAAACCAAACAGTTTATACGTAGAAATAATGATAAAAAAAATAAAAATTTTAAGGAAAAAAACCAAAAATTTTACGACTCGGACGTGTAAATTACATGCGCGACACACGGGGGAGGGGATATAAAGCGTTTCGGGTCTGATACTTTTGATCATAAATCTTAAACGCCACCGTAACCGCGACGAGAGGCGATGAAGTTCTTTCGTTAACGAGCTGATGTTTTAGAGGACTGTTTTCCGAGGCAATTTTCTTTTTACACTTTGTCGTCGGACTCGTGCGCGAATGTATAAAACATACGAGTCGTTTCGTTTCGATTTTTAAGAAGTGTTCGCGATTTTGAAAACAATCGATTTTTCGCCGCTTCGCAATGTTTTTTTTTTTACATGTTGTGTTTCTCAAACCTTCTATACAATAACAACAGTCCATCAGGCACGTTTTGTGATAAAACGCGTTTTTCTGAAAATATCAGACTATACAAAAAGATTCTCTGCGAATGTAAACCGCGATATACCGCGGGCGACGAGATACGTTTTATACACGTTTAAATTAAATATACAAAACCGTCTTGCGGTGCAGGACATTAGCCGGAGGAAAAAAATATTTTGTCAACGTATGAATCTCTGATTGGAACGTTTGCGTTCGAGTACGGGTACTTACGTTGAATACGTACGTTCATTTCATGTCACTGAAATACGCGAAATAGTATAATAATAATAATAATAATAATAAAATAAATAATAAAGATTGCTTACGCGATTGGTCGCTCGGTCAGCGTTAAACTAAACACCCGCGTATACCGACATACCGCAGTCAGCCGACCGTAATAAAACGGGAAAAGAAAGTAGTCACCAGATAGCGTTACGACAAAACATGGTGGGGCGTGGCAGAAAGGCGCTTATAAATAGCGGTCCGAAACCATCGGACCGCTGAGTGTAGTCACGGCCGTCAGGCGGGAACAACGTAGTTCGCGTCTGACTGCGGTGTGTGTGTGGCGTTCGAGATTGACCGCTATTTATATGCGCCTCTCTGTCACGCCCTCTATGTTGTATCGTAGCGCTATCTGGTGAGTACTTTTTTTTTCTTGTCTTATTGTTATTTCGTTTACGTTCCATGCACGTTGTTCTTCCTTATTCTACATCTGCATTTCGTCTCGATACATTAATAGATCTTTCTTCTTGGTTATTACTCGTCGATATTGATATTTCATTGGCAGAGGAGTTTGCCTCCATTTTCGCCCACCCCTTGAACATCATGTATAATCGCCACTGTAAAAATGCATAATATTATAATAAATATTTATAATTTTTAATATAAAAAAATTGTTTTATACTTAAATCTGTCGGGTTAATATATAATATCGTTTTCTTCGCAGTTCGGACGCGGTGCCAAGAAGGAGTTGAGATCGGCGACCGCCACCACCGGCGAACTCATCGGCCGTCTCAACTTGCGAGTGCTGACCGGCGGAGCGGCGACGTTGCATTCCATCCGTGTCCATCAACCGAAACAAGTACACGACAACGTTTTCCGATAGACAAAATAAAAAAACAAATTATTATTAATATCGTTATAACGGTGACGGTAACGGCGCTACTAATTTTAATACTATATTTGCTTCGGATCGGATTTTACGCCTCCTTATTATAATAATAACTTATACTCGTTGCTGGAAGTTTCATCGCGTATTTTCCAAAATTATTTTATATTTTCGACAAAAATCTAAATTCAATTTTTTTTTCTCTGTTTCTAAAACCGACACGGACGCTGTGCTGTAAAATACATTTTCTGCTCGATTATAAACAAAATAACAGGATTTAGGACGGTATTAAATACGAATCGAAAAACGTGGGCCACCACAAAAGTTGGATTTCTAAATCCGTCACTGCGTACAAGCGTGCAAACTTCCTCGGACGAACGACATTTTCTCGTCGAAAAGGAACATCGGATGTACATAATACGTGCCTACACTGTAAATCGCCTTTTAAAAACACCTTTTCAAAAATCGTTTATGCGCTTATAGAATAATAATATATAATAATTTTACGTTAGTTTTATATTATATATTTACAATGCGCGGTTCCCAAAAGAAAATACTGCAGTTTTCCAACCGTAGTGATAGTGGTGGTGTTGATGACGGTACTAGTGCCGCAACTACACATTGCGGGGCTGGTGTGCAAGCTTCGTTTCGGTGCCTAACTTTGTCGCTAAACAATTTAATGTTTTTGACAGCGGCCAATGGTTGCCCTCCCCTTTCTAGACCGGTATATTTATTTTTAAATTGTTAAACTTTTTTTTTTCTGGGTTTGAATATATAACGTCAGAAAATTATTGAATTTATTTCATTTAAAATTTCCTACTAGATTATGCTATTAAAGATTGTTTTATGTTTGTTGAACTCCTTAGACGAACCGTGGTTGCGCACTTACGCCACTGGTTATCGAATAAGTTAAATATCACTAAATAAATCTCGAATAATGTGCAAATGTATTTTTAATACGCATCGATATTACAAAGGTATACAAATTTGAACGTTTTATTATAAAATCAAATACAAATCATACACTAAAACTTTCGTGGCTCGATTTGGGGGCCTACATTAGTTTTGGACGGTTGGGAGCTGGTGTGCGATGCACGACTATAGGTGACGGTGTGCGCTGTAAATATTGTCGCGCGCGGGAATCCGACCAAACGTTTTGCCGAACGTTAATGCTAAAACGGTTTCAGCTGCAGGTCGACAGTCCGGACGATAACGACAAGACTAGGGAGTACGTGTGGAGAAGGTCCAACATGATCGCCAGTCTCGTGTCGCAGAAACTGACGTTCGCCGCCAAGTCCATGTTGACGCCGGCCGCCCCGACGCAAAAGACGACCGCCGCCGCCGCCGCCGCCGCCAAACCATGAACAGCGTGACGCTGCAGCAGCTGCAGGTGCTTGTAATTATATATAACGCACTTAATAACTACGCGGGGAACGAGTGAGATTTCTCTGTTTTCGAAACACAAATAATTCACGCCATTTTTTTTTTTTTTTTCAACATCCGGAATTCGTGTCGAGAGATAATCGTCCAGCGAATTTTCGCTTCGATCACTTTTACAATACAAATAAACTATAAGAAAGTAATTAATTTACCTTTAATAATTGTGGAGGAGGCGAGAACGGATTAAAATTATCACGGTAACCCGTAGACAGAAACGATCGTGTATAGATTTAAAAACTCCGCACTCGGTTTGTTCCCCGTCGAAATCCTAAGAGCCCCGTTTCTCAAATAGCAAAGACGTTCGTATTCGACGGGCTCGTACCGTCGTCGCGTATACGCGACGACGTCCGTTCGTACGGCTAGTACGACGCACGAATCCGTGTGAAGTCCTATAAAACGCCTACAACCTTGCACCACTGCTATTGTATCATTGAAAAACATTATACCAATACACTGTACCAAAGCATTATTACAACTATAAATCGATTATGATTGGTTTTTTTTTTTTGGAGGGAGGCTTAGTGTTTTCTCTTGTCAAATTACCATAATTCAGTTACTCTTACAAAAAAAAAAAAAATTTTAAGCCTCGCATTCGTGTAAATAATATGTCGGTCGTTGTTACAAAATTGAATTCCTGAGTCTTAGCCGGCCGTATAATAAGTCGCTTTTTTCCTCGTCCTCACAAACACGCGCAGCATTATACCGACGAAATCCTTAGAAACGAAAATAAAACAATTGCCAAGACGAATACTTGTTATAACGAGCGGCATTCAACAGAGAGAAAAAAAAGAAAGAAAAATTCGCTAATTTCTTAGGCATACATAGTCGTCTTGACGGCAAACATTTTAAAATGATAATAATAATAAAAAACAATCGTTTATTATCGAATTTCGACTGCGATACGAAATTGTACAGCGCGCGAAGACAAGGGTTTCCGGATCTCAAATGATAATTACTATAATATAGAATTTAAACTATTAAATTCTACAGTTTTAAATAATAGACGAGAGGAGGACGTTTGTTGTATTTTTCTTACCCATAACTCCCACGGGGATCATTTTCGTATTCCGCGCGATGGCCATCGCCGCGGCCGTTTTTTTAATTTATATCATTTTTTTTCTTCGTTCTCTTTCCAACCCCAAACACCGCGACAAAAACACAACGCTAAAGAAAAACTTTCGTTTTTCGTACAAAATTTTATTTTTACGTGTGCGGAATACGAGTGTCGGCGCGAAGAGACAAAAACGGACGGTGAGATTTGTTTTTTATTACTATAATAATTATAGTAATAAATAACGCGGCGGAATAAGAGCCGTGGTTTTTTTTTTTAAAGAGCACCACACTGCGCAGATGTTCCGACAGGCGATTGTTTTATTATTTACAAGGAAAACGTTTAAGCGCGTATGGTACAACGATGCTGTAATAAAGAAAATATTTTTCAAAAAAAAAACACCCGTAAAACGCCATCGAATAATACGATACCGCGACAAATTTTCTCGTTCGATCACAAATCTTAAAATTATAATATAATATATATATATATATATTTCGTATGACATTATATGAGCAACACATTTTATCTTACTATAGCTAATATAAATACAAATAGTTCAACAGTTAAATAAATCATTAAAAACAATAATAATAATAATAATAATGATAATTCTAATTAAAAAGGTTAAAAAGTTGGTAATTCTGTCAATTGTAGTTATAATGTAATGTCCAGGTCCTCCATCCACTTAATCGCTTCTTTTCTCGCTTGATGAATATCGTGTATGGTACCAGCAAATGCTCGCAGTGGGCATTCGTTAATGACGTGGCTAGTCGTCTGCGATTCGTGTCCACCAGTCGCATGCTTCAGAATCACGCAATCTCCATTTAAACATCTTCTACCATGACCTGTTCTAATGCGATTTAATGTAGGACCAAATTTTCCTTGTTAGCTCAAATCCTGTTTGTCTGGCAGTGGGGTGTGTTACCAGTTTGTGGGTACATTGTTGGTAGACCGCTTCCTCGTAGTGTACCCTGGGCAACGTCTCTGACGGCTAAAGGTCTACCACCACCGGCTGCTGAACTGTTTTTCTTTCTAAACCTCCCAGCAACCATGAGCAACACCGATTTATCTGATAATATAATTATTATTCTAATACGTATACGCTTTTTTTTATTTTTTCAGAAAAGCAGTTCAACTGTACTCAACGGCTGATTAAACGTTAAGATTTCGTCACTATATTTATTTTATTTATTTATTTATTCTATTCGAATACGTATGTGTATACTTTTTTTTTTTTATATCGAGTCCGCGTATAGAATAAATTATATTTTCTATACGCGCGTCAAATAATATTTGGAGTTTTTATTTATTTATTTTTTTATTTTTTCTATTAAAAATCGAATTTACATTTATAAAAAAACTCGCGTTCGAGTGTGTATTTTAAATATTAATTTAATATAGAATATATATATATATATATATATATATTTTATATATCCTGCACGAATAAAATTATTACAACGATCGCACGTATATAAAATTTATAGGACAACGACGACATCAATCACGATTCATAAAATATCTATATTATATATTATATAGTTTAAAACGAGTACGACGAAAACGATTCATCAAAATCACGTTATTGCGCGTTATTATATTCGTTATTTGTTTATTAAATCATATTATCAAATTAAATTATTTCAAATCGAGTTACATATAATACGTATATTAATCTATATACTTACCGGATTTGATTATTATTCGTTCACTATACCGATATTATAATATATAATAATTGTTATATACACACGCACACAAGCTATTAAAAAAAAAACACTAATGAACGACGAAATTTATATTAACAATTTCTATCGCATATATTCGAGTTTTTAAAAATAATTTTTTTTATATATATATATATAGTAGAAACGATTTGAATACTTAGACGAATTTTTTTTTATTAAATTCATAAAAAAAATTTAATAAATACGAGATATTATAACGTTGCTGGCGTTTTTTTTTTTTTTTTCAATGAACACAATATACACAATTATTATTGTTCCGACGATATTCGTTGTATATAGATAATAATCGTATAATATAATGAAAATATTTAAAAAAACTTTTCTACGCTGTACGCGCCGTTTTTCTCGTAACGTTTTTCTAAACTCGACCGAATGTTACCGTCACGTTTGTCTAACGTATTCGATATTGAAAAAATAATATCGAATCGAATATACCGACAAGCACATACGTTTATTTATGTCGTTTCGTAAAATATCGGGTAGGTAACACGCTCTCGACTGAAACGATGAGCTTGTCGTGCACGACCGCTGTACTCGCAATATCCATCCACCAGAAAAATTCGGTCGACAAGCAGCAGCCGTTACGATACGGACCATCATCACTGCTGGGCACGCGCACGAATCCAGACTTTTTCCACTGTCTACACACACCGCGGCCTATTATTTTCAGTGTGCTTGACTTGGGAAAAAATCAGTATAGGTACTCTAGCTACTTTTTAAAGAGTAGCGTCCCTAGCATTTTAATACCCCTCGCATTACCGCATTACCCCCCTTTTACGATCCCCTATAAGAAGCATTAACATAAAACCATTAAACCCGTATCATCATAAGCGTGCGCACGGGGTAGTCAGGGTAGGCACTTGACTACTCTGCGAACGACTCCCCCGCCCTCAACATAATATTATGTTTGACCATTTTTCAACATGTCCGTAAACGGTTAAATGTAAGAAATAAGAATATTGGAAAAATTCAAAAATATATATCGTCGTTATAGTAACTGCTATGATAAAATAAATTTTATTTTATTAATTTATTTTATCATAGTAACCGCTGTCCAAGCACTGAATCCTATCGCAAACCATGTTTATTATATAGAAAATAGTGTTGTTAAATTTATACTAATTTAGGTATATTACATTATATTATTATTACTTATAAAATAATTTTTTACTATGGTAAATGCAGTTAAATAAAATTACCCTATCTAAAAATATTTTGTTCGTGTTAAATAATGTCAATGTAATAATGTATCATTTATGACTACCCTGCCAGTAATGTCTGCGCACGCTTATGCGTATCATAACAAAACGGAATAAGGAATATAATAATTTTTAAAGTACCCGAATTCATAGATAATGAATGGTTATCATTGATATAGCTACTTATCAGTTATCACGCATGAGGTATGAGATATCTATATATATATACATTTTGTATTGGAAGCGGATGTTTTCTCTCTTTGTCTTACACACATGAAACATAGCAAAAAATACGTTTAACAACTTAACGTACCGATCGATAATGCTTAATTTTTAAAAATTTTTGAAAACAGATTTGAATTCCTTTGAATTTGACCCGTATAAAAATGATTTTCCCACTTTTTCCTGTTTTTTTTCATAAACCTTAAAAAAATTAACCGAACAAATTAAAAAAAAATTGTTAATAATTCATTTTGAAGGTCTTACAAAAAAGAAATAAAACTTCTTCTTCTGGTTCGATTTTAAAGTGATCAGGAAAGTCGTTTTTGTAGTAAAATTCACGAGGAATTCAAATCTGTTTTCAAAGTTGTTTATCGCACCAATAGATCGATCGGTACGTTGGAAGTACGATTTCATATTGAATCTCAAACAGTAGTCGTGAATGCTGACATGTGCGTGCGCGTGCGAGAATATCCCATATAGCCACGCGAGGCGACCGTGCTTACTCACACTAACAATCATTTACGTTTCACACAAGCACACTGCGTAACGCGCCCAAAACATTAAATTGCCTATACACGACCCCTTAATAAATGGACGCTTCCAATCCCCTTAATACAAAAACGTAAAAGTTAGGCAATTTTATAAAAATATAAAATTAAATAAAAACCCGTCCCGCATGCGTTCCCTTTTAAAAAGTATGCGGGTACGCTTAGAATATCCAAAAAATTTATCGAAGTACTCAGTCCCCTCCCCCAAACCAAGCACTGACCGTCCTCCGCGTTCCTCTTTAAAAAAAAAATAATACGCTCAAATATCTGAAAAAATAGAAGGAATATTCAGTCCCCCCCCCCACCCACCCAAGTCAACCACTGATTGTTTTCCAGGCGCAATCAAGTGTTGTGGTATACTTTAACGGCTGCTAGGCGTCAAGACACGCTCGCGCGTTTTTCCTCGCCTTCTGCCCGACGGACAACAAAACCGAGCGGGGTACGTGGTGGCGGAATCGCGGCAAGCGGATCATTGAACCAAATGAATTTCGGTGGATTTTTAATAACTCGTTTCGGTATTGGACTACGTTACCGAAATTTGAAGAGAAGACGGTTTTCGAGAGAACGACACGCGCGTCACACTGCGCGCTAACAAAAACGCCACAACGTTCTGAGACGTCGATGCTTTCCAAGACACGAATGCGTTTTACATTATATACCTATACACGTACTATTCTTAACTGATTTTAAGGGATTTTTAATGTCATAATATCTCAAACCTATATTTGCCCATAATAATATTACAAAATAAAAATTCGTCAAAACCGTAATATAAAAACGTATGATGATTTTGCACCAACAGAAAGTCAGGTAATCTGATTTTTAAATAAAACGCCAATTGTCATAGTAAAAGATTCAATTATTTAAAGTCATTTTTTTATTTACACAATTTTGTTTGGGCGTTTTTTTTGGAGTTTTTAAGTCATAAATGCATTTTTTTTTTTTTTTAACAGCATTAACTCTATTTATCACATTCAGTATTTTTCAGCCTCCATTTTGAGAAAAAAAAATAAAAAATTCAAAATATTACATAAGAAAACCCACGGTAATATAACCGTTGACGAAGGACTGATGAAGCATCTACATATTTAAGTATATAATTATCAAAACCCTGGGTGCTACGTTCATTAAAATACGTCGCACTGTATAGCACTAAAACCTACTTACTATATATATACGACGATCGATATAAAAAAAAAACGATTAATGTTGCTCATTATTAAAATGTATCGTAATAATGACTATTATCTAATAATACGAGATAATATAATACACTATGGTTGTAACATTTATATATATATATATATATGTGTGTGTGTGTAGCATTAGTCCCGATGTAAACAGATATCCTCAACCGCAGGAAATAGGAAACGCACGATACACAATTGCCTGTTGTGAAACATGTGCCGGGCATATCATCACAGAGCTAATAGATACAAAATGTGGATAACGTGCAACACGCACTATTATTACGTTATATACTTATGTCAACAGTATAACATTTTAAAAATTTTTTTTTTTTACGACAAGAAAAATCGAGTACAAGTATATATATAAAAAAAAAAAAATGTGAATTTTATTAGAGACTCCTCTCTTGATTACTCGGAGAGCTGTACAAAGTTCACTGAACATTGTACTTATTTATCTTCAATACGGTTAAATATTATAATATCGTTTTGATTTCAAGAACAACGATTACACCATTTACTCATATCAAATGTCATACAGTTTTGATAAATAAACGCTTATACCCGTTTTATAAAATGAAATAATAAATTTATTAGGTATATATATATATAACTGCAGTATGAATTGATTTAAAGAACGACTGAATAAAATATTTCTTTCTCATTGACACGCATCTAGTTAAGTTCCGAAAAATAATAAAATGTATAAACATTTTAACAATGTTCGGAAAATCTTAATTCAGGTTCTTTTTTTCAAATGTCATAAACGTTCAAAATTAATCAAGATTTCAGTACTTATTACATTTATTTGATAGTTAATAACATGAAAATTAAATATTTTAATCGTAGTGGTACAAAGAACAAATAATTTGAATTAAATTAACAAAAAATATATAAATAATCTAAAATAAGCAATACAAAATAATAATAGTAAAAAAAAAAAAAAAAAAAACTGGAATCCTTATAAAGGTGTATTAGATATCTGAGTCTTGTAAAAATTTTGTAACTTAAAATTAATACTCAACGGACTATTTGTATTCAATATATATTTATATGTATTATATACATATACATTGGATATATATTTAAAAATATACATTTACTAAACTTACGAAAATGTAACTTAATGATATAAATCATAATTGATCTTATTAATTTGTAATCAAACTGGTTTTTTCTTTTTCTACGTCCGATTAATAAACATAAAACATTTTTAACTGGTCCCAAAATTAATTTATTTTTATATTTTGCTAATAACAGTTATAATTTAAAACAATATTAGCATCAGATCTATGATCATGATAAGCTGTTTAAGGTATATAAAGGATAGTAAAATGTATTCTTAAACATATTAGACATCAATACAGAACAATTACAAATATTAAATGAGTTATAAAAAAATATAAATTTAAAACGTTTTAAAAACATCAATTATTTTTTTTTTTTTACGAAATCTGATGACTGCATTTCTTTTAGTCCTAAGACCCGAGGTTGAAAAATAAAAGAAACTATCATATTCTTATACAAGAAAAATCTTTTATTTAGATATTACAAGATTAAAAAAAAAAAAAATGAATATTGTACAAAAAAAAAAAAGAAAAGAAACACACGACTATCTAAATATCGTGTGTCAAGTATGTCCAACAACATTTTATAAAGAAACTCATTAAAAAATAACATTAAAATTCTGATTTTTTTTTTAAGACATAACAAATATTACAAAAATGATACTATAAGTTTTGTTATATTTTGTACATATTTCATATAATTTCTATGTACATAATATTTTATACTCTAAACCACTGGAAAATGCATTTACGTCAGTTATACATGATAAATAATTGAAAAAAAAAAAATTATAATAATAAGCACACGGTGCTCATTTTATAAAATCCATAAAGCTTAAGACATAAATAAATAATTTTTTTTGATTACAGCCTAACTTAAAATAACCATTTTACTATTGAACCGTAATAACATTTCATCGCTTAGCCGGTGTGTTTGAATTTACGAATTACCAACATTACGGATTTTTTTTTTATCGTCTAACCATAAGGACACGTTCAAAATGAACGATAGCATTTTAATTTTTATTATTTACGTTTAATACAAACGATTACACCTAACAAATAATTTGTGGCCTTGTCATAAAATATAGTTGAAAAAAAAAAAATTAACAGCGATATTAAAAATACGGAAATAAGTAGCACCAAGCGACTCAATGAAAAAAAAATTGTAAAACGAACAATAAAAAAAAAAAAAAAAATTCACAATAAAAATTGTTTAGTATTAATTTACGATTACAGAATTAATTCACTGGATTATTTTATTATATTGTATATATAGTTTATACATATACATATATATATATATATATATATAAACGTATAAGCTATATAGATTACATGATTAGACTATAAAATTAGGCCATAAGTTTGTTCAACAGCATTATAGGTCCCTAGATAATACATAAATTTCTTACCATACTATACATTATACAATTTAATTAATGTGTGCGCTCTATTATTTTGCAGGAAGAACTTTTGTTTTTTTTTTGTTAGTTGTTATACACGAGCGAAATGTGTATTGATCGGTGAACTGATTGTTACCAATTTCGGACAATCCTCTGTTGGATATTAAGTCCCTATGTATGTCATAAAATACATAAAGTAAGCCTTAATTTTTAACATTCGATCAAAAAAAAAAAAGGTAACGATAATAATTATTTTGAGATATGAACTACCGTTACCGAATTGTTATAATAGGTATTACAATTTTTCTTCATATACTTAATATAATTCAATTTTATATCCGAAATTTGGAATAACTGTACGTTTATGATAACATAGTAACTCACCAGTGACAACATAGTCATGATTGTTAAATTATTGCGCATTTACGTCTCTCTTTTTCTACCTTTATAGGACATAAAACCGCTCTGATGGCTTCATCAAATACACTTTTTAGACCCTTTTGAGTCAGAGCACTGCATTCTAGGTATTTAACTGCTCCAATCTCTTTGTTCATAGATAAACCCTGAAAATAATACATTTCAAGATTACGCGTACGGTAAGAAAACAAAACGCGTTTATACGGGCAATACCTGTGGATATGTAATGGCAGTCAATTTCTTTTCCTTCAGCTTGTCAATGGTTTCTTTATCTTCTCGTAAATCAAGTTTTGTACCGACTAAAATAATTGGAGTGCTCGGACAATGATGTCTTACTTCGGGATACCACTAGAAATATGTACACACACGTTTTAATGGAAAGTTTTTTTTTTTTTTTTTTGCAATATTGTCTTACTTTTGCTCGCACGTTTTCAAACGACGCAGGATTTACTAAGGAAAAACATATAAGAAACACATCCTATATGAAATAAAATAAAATATTAAAAGTCATTCAACTCGTAAGCGAAAATATGTTAACAACGTATTCCAATAATTATGTCATAAACATACTGTTTGTGGATACGAAAGTGGCCTCAGCCTATCATAATCTTCTTGACCAGCAGTATCCCACAATCCTAGATTTATGGGCTTTCCATCAACCATGACATTGGCCGAATAGTTATCGAATCTAAAAATCAAATATCGACAATTTACTTTGGTATTATATGTAAAAATCAAATAAATACCATTTTCTAGTTAAAATCTTTATAAACAGGCGAAATCGTTCCAACTAGAATGGTTTTAATTAGAAAATGATTCGTTTCACGGTTTATCCCTTTACGGCATATTTTTTTCCAAACAACGAAATCAGTACATTTACCGGTGATAATACTAACATATTAATTTTGTAATTAATGAATTCCGTACGCTTTATCGTTTCTTTTACAGTTAAACAAAATCACTTGCACGAAACGGTTTTCGTAAGATCATGGAACCGGGCTGTTTTTATGTGCTTTATAAAAAATATTATTGTTCTTGGCTATCGTATTTATTTACGTAATTAATTTCTGTTAAGTTTCTTTATAGGCCATAAATTCCAAACATACGAGAAATTTTTTTAACGATATATTTAAAATGCGTAAAATTCAATGAAATCGAAACCTTTTAGCCGATCGTCCAATTACGTAATGATTTTTATCGCGATAATAGTTACACGGACTGTGAACTGGGCGTTTTGCCCAATATGTCTTATTGCTGGTACACACTCGAACGAGAGACACCTGTGTGATTAAATCGAAATCCGCTAGTTACTTACACGGTGGGTATGTATTCTCCGGGAAACGCATTGCTCGTGTAACTGATCAGTAAACACGTTTTACCGACCGCTCTATAAACAAAAAAAAAAACAAAAAAAACCATATATAAATATACAATAGAATATTAAATGCTAAAGCGACATTGATTTTTCTCTCTATTAACAGGCGTCGTTGCGACGACCGCGAAAAATGACGCTCGTCTCGAACTAATCGAAAAACACTAAATCGAATCGACCGCTCGAAGAAGAGAAAACAAATATCACACACACACACACACACACACAAAGAGTCATTAACGACTATAGCCGATCGACGATAAGCACTACTACACCGACTGCGAACCCAGAGACGTTTACGCGACGAGCGATGCGTAAACGACTGTCGCGAGCAGAACCGTCGACGAAGCCAACGGCCGAGGTTCGGACGAACCCGTAGGGCCGTACGAAAAACGACGGGCGATCTCGGATCGGCGGCGGCCACGAAAGCGGCGCGCGCGTTAACGCGACGAATAATAAAAAATAAACCCCCCCCCGACACATTTTAATATAATTTACAAAAAACGTGACTTACCCGTCGCCGACTACGACACACTTGATGGCTTGCATTTTGCGCGGGGCTGACCTGAAACGGAACACTACCTACCGGGAAATCGCGGTGCACGTTGCCCAGCGGTCGTTCAACGCATACAGATCGTTTTTGTCGGCCGCCAAACAATGGTGTTTATTGCCGTGAGAACCGAACATCGGAAAACGTCACAACAGTCGCGTACAACTGGTCCGGTGGCCGTTGTCGTGATTCCGTCACCGTCGTCGTCGTCGTCGTCGGGGCTAACAGCAAGTGCAAGGACATTCCAGTGATTCCACCCACGGTAAATAAAATAATGAAAAAAAAAAAAGCGAAACGAAAAAGAAAAGAAAAAAAAAAAACCCACGTCTCATGGAAGAAACGTGTCATGGCGGAAACGGTCACGTCCGCCCTTCGAAACGATCGAATAATTTTTTCGCGGGGGGGGGGGCCGATTTTTCGTCGTCACACGCTTTTGTCGAGCACGTGCGCGTCCGTAACCGTCGTTTTATTTATTTATTTTTTTTGCTGTAGGGGAGGTTTCGAAAACTAAACGAATTCTCCGTCGGCCCCACAACAGCTGTTCGTCCGACCGATCCACACAAAACGCGGATCGGCCTCGGTGGCGCGTATCGCGCGGTATTCGTTATCGCATATTCTGTGTTATCACCACCTAAATAGAAAGAAACGCTCCCTCCCTCTAGCGCGAGAAAAAATGTTATTTGTTATTTTTCCTATAAACGATTATTTCGCGGGATTGCCACACACGGTATACGGCGATTTACTACTGCGACGCGCAGTGAAAAACGGCGGCCAACACGGTTCGTCGATTAAATTCTTTGTGCGTTTCGGTGAAATGCGCGCACAATAATATAACGACGACGCACCGCTCAAAGTCCGCGGACGGTTTTCCACGAGAATCGCGATCGCACCGTCGCCAAAATATGTTTCGTTCGAAAAAGTTGGTGAAACCGGAAAACCTTCACTCGTTGGAGTACCTCAAGTGAGTTCGACGGCGCTCGCTCGCTCTATTATAATAATAACATACGATACGACAATGATCCGACCCGTTTGCGTTCCGCAGGTACATCTACACGGTGTTGAGCAAAAATCAAAACGTCAACGACTCCAATCGAACGTTACTGGTCGAGTCGTTTCGAAGTATGGCGGAAATTCTGATATGGGGCGATCAAAACAATCCGGCAATATTCGAGTGACTATAAACGACGAGTTTTATTTGATTTCGTTATATTTGTTTTTTTTTTTTTTTCTATAACTCTAGTGTTAAAAAGTACGGTTTTGACGCGGACAGACGATAATTGTGTTCATCGATTTCGATTCGAAATCTAGTCGAGTTTCAGATTTTTTTTTTTTTTTTACGTAAACTCTTGTTGGTTTTGTTAGAAACGGTTCGACGTGTTTTGTTAGAAACGGTCACAAGTAGCAATAGGTTTTTTTTTTATACTATTCATTTGTGTGTTCGACGTTACAAACTATTGTACAGAAATAATTCATTTTCAAATTATAAACGTCTACCGCCTACGTCTCAGTATAATCTAAAAACCGTGTAGTTACGCTAATTTTACGTGTAAATATTGTAATATTTTTTTTGTTCAGATTACTTAAAACCTTACAATGAAAGAACAAAAACTAATTGTAGACCGTTTTAAACGTCAATTAAGTATAACTTATTACGTTTTGAAGGGGAGGGCTCATTGCTTCGCTAAAATACCCGGTCGTTCATTATTTCATGTACGATGAACGTTGATTTAGGCTTATAAATTGTGTTGTTTAACATTATTTTTAATAAACGCAACCCAATTACATAATTTAGAATTTAACGCTGCCGATGATTTATAGAATTCGTCATATTTTTTTTCTGTTTTGACATTTTTTTTTGCTGAGCCTGAAAAAATTATTGACAATATTGTTTTTTTTTTCAATGCAATTATTGTTTAAATTTAATTTATGATTTTTTTTTTTTACGCAGTTATTTGTTTTCAAATTTTTTTTATCAATACAATGTACTGACTTGTGTCAAGGAGAACGAATCAAACTATTGCTTATATTTTTTATAATTTCCGTTTTAATATATTTATGAATATGCATATATATATATATATATATATATATATATATATATATAATACAAAATAAAATCTATTACTTAACTAGTTTAGTAGTCATTACGTATAGGTATTTATGATTTTCATAATAGTTATTTCAATACATAAATTATAAATAATTGCTAATGATTGTTCATTCATATGTAGTTTTGTGTTTATAAAAAATGATTACCTAACTAATTTATAATTGTCAGTTTTGAATTTGTTTAGGTATTTCTTAGAAAACAATATGTTCAATTATTTTCTACACATATTGGATCAAAAATGTGGAAATTATGTGTGTGTACAATTGCTCCAGACGTTAAATATTATATTTGAAAACATTAAAAACAAGACTGCATTATGTAAGCGTTCATTTTAAATCGTTATTATAATTTTTAATTGCAATATCTTTTTTTTTTTTTAGATTATTTACTTAGCAATAACCACGTTAATAGTATAATAATAAATAAATTGGATTTCTCCGACGAAGATGTTCTAGCATACTACATATCATTTTTAAAAACATTATCCTTTAAACTGAATTTAAATACTATTCACTTTTTTTATAATGAGGTGAGCTGTAAAATTTATCTTTTTCTTATTTATTGTTAAAAAAAAAAATTAAATGTTTATTTATTTATAGGCAACAAATGATTTTCCTCTTTATACAGAAGCAATCAAGTTCTTTAACCACCCAGACTCGATGGTTCGTACATACGTTCGCACACTTACACTTAATGTTTACAGAGTTGAGGATGAGAGCATGTTACGGTTTATCAGAGATAAAACGTGTGCTCCGTATTTTGGAAATTTAGTGTGGTTTATGGGTAAACACGTTTTAGAACTGGATGCTAGTACTAGAGCTAAACCTGTCGATGTCGATACCCAAAAACCAATACAGTACGTTTTATTTATAAAAATATTTGTATACTCCATGCAAAATGATAGTTACTCATAATATATCCTTTTTTGAACTCATTCTTGATTTAATCTAAAAAATTTTTTTCTCAGAGACCAGTATAGAGTAAAACTTGCAGACCTCGTTAGTTCTCATCTAGATGATCTACATTATTTGAATGATATATTAAGCTCAAAGGTTGATATGTTAAATGAAGTGCTTGTTGATCACTTAATGGATAAATTATTTATACCTTATTATATTCATTCATTGGCACCGCCAGATAAATACATTATTGTAGAAACGGAAGAAGTAAATACTTTTTTTTTTTGTCAAATGAAAAAAATTATTTGCTATTTTGAACCAACATGCCTACTTATTAGTTTGTAGATGCTGTAAAACAACAACCATTGATGAACGGGGATATATGTTTATTTTTATTGACACAAGTATTTTTAATAATTCATCAGACCAAATTAGTTACGCCACTAGCTAAATTCTTATTGGAAAGCAATTTTTCATCAAAGTATCAAGTAATTTAAAAACATATATTCATAATCGGAGTAATATTGATAAGTCATTTGTATTTGTTTTAGGTCGTTCAAGAAACTAAATTACAGGATGAATTACAGGATACACAGGAATTACCAGAAAACGATAACGAAGTGAAACCGGATAATGCATCAAGTGATGTTTTAGATCTTAAATCATTGGCGTGCATCAATATTACGGACGAAGAAAAGGAAATACTTCTATCGAAAAATGAAGGTATTATATTTGTATTTATTGTTTATATAAATATACTGTACGTAACGTTTTGTTTTGTGTTAGCTGATTCTGTACGTAGTCGATGTTTAGAATCTATATACAGTCAATTAACAATCGAAAAATCTGATAGTTCCGCACTATTTGGTATATGTCTGTTGTATGCTATATCAGAGAATTCAGGACTTTCCAAGGAGTATTACGAAGGATTTTTGACTCCTGTTAGAAATAAAGAATGCACTCCATTTGTTCATTACGAGGAACGAAATTATCTTATTGATAAAGTGGTTAATATCATAAAAACTGTGGCTGATCCTAGTACGTATTCTATACATAGTTTAGTCAAATGATACATTTCTTACGTTTTATTTGTTTTAGTGTGCTATGTTCGTTCGGTAACATTGGAAATGGCCATAACATTATTGAAGAAATTAACAATACATGAGGATAAAACATATATATCTGATGAACACATCGCTGTTATTTTCGATGCTAAAGAAAAAATTTTACCACTCCTTCGACAATTTTTCAAAGTAAATGTCATATTTCAAATTGTCTTGTTAGTGTTACATTTCAATAATAATAATAATAATATTATGTTTTTTTTTTTTGTAGAAAGAAGAAATGTTTTTAGAATTGTTTGAATACGAATATAATGAAATGCATAGAGACAAACTTAATGTTCAGCGACTTTTGAGTGATTCGACTTTATTGCTACCTCCTGCACATTCTCCTATGACTGAAATACCGCTTTCAAAACGTTTACCTTGCGGAGATGTATGTACTGTTCGTTTTCAAGCCATAAAATGTAGTTTTATTATAAAAATAATTGGTCTAATTAGTGTTTCAAGTCTGTGACTCAAAACTTAAATTTTTAATTGGCCAATCATTGTTAATAGGTACAGACAAAAATAAATTATTGTTATCCTTATAAAATTACATAATCTAAATTATGTGATTCCCCGTGAATTATTTAAATTTATGTATTGTGATAAATATCACCCATGGTTTATTTATTTATCAGGTCGAAAGAACGAAACACTTCATTTGCGCTTTTCTTTTGATACGAGAATTATTAATGACGTTCGAAGGAAAAGAAGAAACACAATTACCTTTAGTCGATAGAACGAAGTGTTTTGCATTTGATACTCCCATCAATTTAAGTTAGTATTTATATTATATATATATATGTACAAACACACACAAATAATTATTTTCATCATAAATTCATATAGGTTGGGAAAAAAATACTTAATTTTTTTTTTTTGAAAATTTGAAAATTGTATTGTTTTAAAGATATGAAGTTATTTAAATTTCAGATAACAATGACTTAATTACTTGTATGGTAATTGCCGAGAATGGAGCCAAAACAAGACGTTACTTATCAATTATTAGCAGTCAGCTAGTATTAGTCGAGCCACACAGCCGATTCCTGGGTTGGGGCGTTTGCAAATTGTCTTGTTACCTTCAAGATGCCGAAGTAAAACATTTTTAAATATTATTTCGTTTTGCACTGTGTTAATGTTTCAAAACTAAAACGATTGTTTAGGTAACGAAAATCGACAATGAAACTAAAACTTTGCACATTACTATGCAGAATTCAAAATATAAAGTGACAAACACTGTGAAATTAATATTCGATGATCACATTCGATGCAATGCGGCCAGACAAAAGTAAGGCGTTATTTAGTAACCAGTAACGAATACTACCTATTACCGTTGATTTTATTATAATTAAAGGTTATTGTAAAATCAATGTTAATAATTAAAACTAAAAAAAATATATTACAATAATGTCCACTTAACTGTAGACTGTTGAATGGTCGGATTAAAGCGAGGAGAAAACAACTTAATCAAATCGCGAATTTATTAGAAATGACTAGTTGTGAAACGAATTATGCGCCTTGTAATTCCACCCAGAAACAAAGTTGGTATACAGATATATTGATTAAAAAAAAAAAAAAATTAAAATTTACTAACTCTGCAGTGTTTAGAACAGGGTTTGAGAAGTCGCTTGTCTGACGTTGCGGTGCATTCATCCAATATATATCCCATGTCTATGAGATCTACAAATAGTAATGAAAATAAAACTATTTTTATATTTGTATATGCTTTAAAAATTAATTTTTTTTTTTTTTTAGGCGATGAGTATAGCACAGAATCGAATTGCAGTAGTGTGAGTAGTGCGGCACATTCCAGAGATCATTCACCTTGCACGCGAAACTTGAATAATCAAGAATGTACCAATAATCAAAAGGTGAATATTTTCTATTGAGAATCTCTTATTGTTGTTACGAGCAAAACAAATTCTGTGTGTTATTGATATTATTTGTTCGTTGGTATAGCCTTTGGTCCAGCCTACGGAGAAAACTGAACCGAAACGAAAAGGAAGAGTAGAAACTGTTTAAAAGAGCATTTTCCCGAAAGCTCGACTAATTACGTGCAATTTTCACAGTATTTTAGAAATTGCGACGAGTTTTAAAACTCTAAATATATATTATATTGAGTCTCATTAAAAATGCAGCTTCACACTAACGAAACATTGATGTCAAACACATATGCAAAGAGACGGTTGTTCACTAACTGTCTTATCTCCGTGACAGATGTTATACGACATTGTAATTATTATTTGTTTTGATTACCATTGCTAGTATTTTAATATTTTTATCTAATTGTTATAAATTATATTGATTGTTATTTGTTTGTTGATTTTATTTTACAATTGAATACGTATTTTGTAATAAATGCTCAAAATTTTAATACAACTTTAAATGCACGACTTAATGTTATTTACTCCTTGTACGTTAATGTATGTCAGTTTATTCACGTTCGAATAACATTTTTGTACTTATTGCGTTTCCCCTATACGGTCATTAGTAGCGATTGTAAATTGTCCGCTATGCTTTTGACTATTTCAAAGTATCGGCAAACCGTAGAGATGACCGAGCGCGAAGTTATACGTTATAAAATACAAACTGTACACAGCACATTATAAAAACTAAAAACTTTTTTTTATTTGAAAGTATATACAACGAATGTTTCAAATAAGCGTATTTCGTAATAGGAACGGATCGATATGCGTATGTAGGACGAGACGAAGTAACACCAAGTGGCAGAACGTTATTTCTTGAACGTGTGTGCGCTTATCACTTTCATTTTGGTTTTTTCCGTTCTACTGACGTATGGATTGTCCGGGAGGTAAAATCTAAGGAATTTGTCTTGCCATTCTTTTTCACACTTGATGCCTATACGCGGACAGCAAACTATCGAGTCGACCGATCGACTGCGCTCGTCTTCTTCTACCCACATTCCGCGCCAAGAGGTCAGATCTCGTTTGTTGCACGACTGTATGTCGATCGCGAAACTCATACATAACTTTGCCGGGCCGTTGCACAAATCCGTACTTTTCAACTCGGTTTTCGCACATTTTCTGAATCGTTTCCGAAGACGCGTCATGGTTTCCAGATTTTCCAAAGGCTCTATCGACCTTAACAAAACCGCAGCGCCGTCTCCTGTCGGAAACCAAAACAAGTGGGTACGAGTAACGCTCGAGTAAAAACTACATCAAAAAAAAAAAGAACTACCTTTGCTGGAAATATTAAAACAGTTGTACATGCCGTACGTCAGGTAAACGTACGCCGTTCCGGGCTTCATGAACATCGGTTCGTTACGGGCCGTTACTTTGCCTTTAAACGAATGTGAAGCCACGTCGTCACCGCCCGGATAGCTCTCCGTCTCGACGATTCTGCCCCTGACGACGTCATCGTCGTCGTCCAACCGCCGGACGAGTACTTTGCCCAGCAAACTCTTGGCCATCTCTTCGCAGGACAACGCGTTGTAGAATTCCTCGCCCAATCGTCTCCTGCGTCCGATTCCGTCGGAACGAAAATATTCGCTGTCAACAGACATTGTCCAACGATCGGAATCCGTCTACGCACACGGTTTCACGTCCAACAACCGTTATCCTCGGGTACTTACGAATACCAATCGATTCGGATTTTCACCACTCATTTTCCTACAGTTAAAACTAATTTATTGCGGTGCAAATAAACGGAAAGAAACTCCGGATGATTTATTTTTTAAAACCAAAAAAATCGCAGCGATTTGTAATAATATATTCATAAACGACCTTTTTCGAACAGAAGTTTCAATTCACTCATTATTTCCATATACGCGTTTACTATAAGCGTTATCACCTTATCACGACGAATTATTATTTAAATATTTTTATAACGGAAATAAAAATTGTCCAAGTCGTTATTTTCAACTTGTCGATAACGTGACGAATTTTTCACTTTTTCTAATACACTTACGGGTATTTTCTCTCTTTGTCTTACACACATGAAACATAGCAAAATAGACGTTTCGTACTTCCAACGTACCGATCGATCTATTGGTGCGATAAGAAATTTGAAAACAGATTTGAATTCCTCGTGAATTTTACTACAAAACGACTTTCCCACTTTTTTCATTTTTTTTTTAAAGACCTGCAAAAATGAATTATTAACAATTTTTTTTTAAAAATTTGTTCGGTTAATTTTTTTAAGGGTTTATGAAAAAAAAAAAAAATGAAAAAAGTGGGAAAGTCGTTTTGTAGTAAAATTGACGAGGAATTCAAATCTGTTTTCAGATTTCTTATCGCACCAATAGATCGATCGGTACGTTGGAAGTACGAAACGTCTATTTTGCTATGTTTCATGTGTGTAAGACAAAGAAAGAAAATACCCGCTTTCAATCCCCTTAAGTGTACACACTGATTATTACGCCGAAAGCAATGTGCACCTATTGTAATAATAGTGGCGGTCACGGCCTTGGAAGATATTTTAAGACCGTGGTGGCGATTATTTGGGGGTTGATAGGAGGATCGTCTCCGATCTCGGTCGGACGTGTACACTGTACAGTGTACAATCAGGGCCGTAGACACGGGGGAGGGGGTTTAGGGGGTTCAACCCCCCTTGAACATCGGATACTGGATGAATTATCGAAGAAACCGAGAAAAATTGATATATTGTTATAAATTAATTATAGTATATAAAAATAATATAAATCGTTCACACTTTCTTGATGTTTACCTCAATATTATAACTAATGATGACCTCACATAGGCCATATTAAATTTCTATCTATAGCACTGAACCCCCCATATAAAAATCCTATCTACGGCACTGTGTACAACGAGGAAATATGAATTCTTACGTTCATTTCATTCCATTGAACTACACGAAATAATAATATTATTAAAAATAATATTGAAAATTACACGATCACACGAACGGTAGCTCGGTCAGCATCAAACTAAACACCCGCACGTACCAACACGGCGCGTCAGCCGACCGTAATAAAACGGGAAGAGAAAATAGTCACCAGAAAGCGCTACGACACAATATAAAGGGCGTGGCTACGATACAGCATAGAGGGGGTTGCAGGCTTAATGCCTATAAATAACGGTCCGAACCGGCAGAACGCTCAGTGTAGTCGCGGCGATCAGACGCGATCGACGTAGTTCGAACAGCGCTGTTTGCGTCTCGCCACCGTGACAGCACCGTGTGCTAATGATGGGCGATTCGCGATAGTGAATCGATTTAAATCGACGCCAAAAGATCGATCTAAAAAAATTAGGCGGGAAACCGACCGTATTCCCCCACCCCCAGGCATCTATTGTTAAAATATTTTAAGAACGATGATGACATTGCTAAGATAGAGATTTGAGGTTTAACAGCGGCGTAAGTACTAAGTAGTGCATACGTTAAATCGGATGTGTAAAAACATAAAGTGTTTAAACTAAAACGTTGAGTAGACGCGAAACAAAAAAAGCGCAAGCACAAGATATAGCGCGTAGCACATACAGCGGTCAGGCAGCGAAAGCGGAAAGTGTCGGAGTCGGGCCCAACTGTGAGACCAGAAAGCTAGAACGTGCATGACCGAGTCGACGGTAGGAAAGATAATATTGATACCAGTGTTTCACGTTTCACCGAAAATGGAGGAAAATTCAGAGTTACCGTGTCTGTATGTACCTACTTTCGCAGCACAGATTTCTATAATATAGTATATACTATATTCATAGCCGTCCCAAGGGGGAGGGCAAATGGGGCAAGTGCCCTAGGGCGTCCAAAGTATTATGAATGCATAGGGCGTCAAAAAAATGAAAGACAAAAAGAAAAAAATGTGTTGTTTTATTTTAGATATTAATTTCCCATGTACCTATATGATGATTTCGAGGATGAGTGTATTTACTATTAAAATATATAAAATGATATAATTAGATACTACGTTAGTTGTAAAATGTTTTTTTTGGGGGGCGTCAAATATTATTGCCCTATTGGTGGTTAGGACGGCACTGACTATATTATAGAAAATCTGTGTTTTGCAGTTTCGCGATCATAGAGTCATTATTGATAAGCAATTCTCGAAAGAAAAATAATTAATCAGACCGACGATCCGATCTTTACAAAAATGGATCGATTCACAAAAAAATCAGGCCATACAGATCGAATCAAAAAATCGATCTTTTCAAAGATCGCCCATCACTAACGTGTGCGCGAGTGTGTGTGTGTGTGTGTGTGTGTGTGTGTGATCCCGGCAGTCTTTAACGACTGACTGACTGACTGCCACGACTACACTGAGCGGTCCACTGGTTTTTGACCCTTATTTATAGGCGTTTTCCTGCGTGTGCCACGCCCTTTATGTTGTGTCGTAGCGCTACCTGGTGACTATTTTCTTTTTCCGTTTTATTGTTATTTCGTTTACCCTTCGTTATTCGTTGATATTTTTTTAATTGGAAAATACAATTTCTTATTGAAACGGAAATTTTTTATTCGTTATTATTATCGTTATAATCGGTATTATAAAAATTAATTGAGTGGAGCTGTTTATCCGCAGACGAATTTCATACAGCTGTATGAATTATAAATCAATTATTCAATAATTGAATTTAATAATTATTAATTTAATACAATTATTGTATTAAATTAGTGAAAACCCACAGCTATATACTTTACTCGGAAAGTCGGAAATATCATTATTGAAATCTAATTGAAACGTTGCTCTATTGAAATTTAAATAATTTGCCATTTTTTTTTTATTGAAAACATAAATCGGAGTGAATCACTGCAACGATATTATAAGAAATAATTCGTTAAAATGGATATTTAATCAGATTTCCGTGTATAATTAACTTGTATTTGAACATTATTTTGATAATATATTTATTGTTAATTTAACCTAAAAAATTTTGAAAGATTAATAATGTGCTAATCAAAGTAACTTTACAGATTAGAAATAAATCTTATAAATACATAAATTAAATTTCATATTTTGTAATAATTTTACTTTTTTACAAATTTATAATTTGTTTCAATTTCTGTAACATGCGCATAGGTTGTTTTATATCTATATATTAAATTTCGTATTCTTATTTAAAATTTGATATATCAAATTAGTAAATTAAAATCAAATTAGAAAAGTGTACTTTTTTCGAATACTTATTGGCATACTCAAAATTCTATAAATAAATTTAGCATCAAATCCGGGCTCTGTGCGCGTCTGAATTTAGAAATCGGAATAAACATTTTTTTTTTTTTTAATTTCTCTTCCTGCTACCTCGTCGTGAGACGATTCAGTGTACAATATACTGTGACGTATTTGCTATATAGTTACAGAAAAAGAGAAATCAACTCGCCACGGTGAATAGGCAAAGGCTATTGAGCCTTCACCACGTAAAGCATGCCAACTACAACACTGAAGACCAACTAACACGTCAAGAATCAGGCTCTGAACCACCAAGCACAATACACACTGATACCTATAGGTGTGGTATATGCTTCAATTACAACACTATTATTTATAGTCGTCTCTATAAGTTCTTTTTTTTTTTTTAGTTGTTCTTTCAATTTTTTTCAATATACAGAACACTTTTCAAGTGTACATTATACCGTTTTTATTCTTTTCATTGATCGTTTAAAATTTTTACAATTCAGCATTCAGCCCCTTTCTTTTTCACATACCCTCGATTAAGGTATGTTTTTTTTTACATGGGAGGACGTTATAAAAAGGTCGAGAACCACTTGCAGGTATATAGACCGCGGCGCGCGATATACCATCAAATACTCAACGGAGTATAAGTAGGCTATATTGTAAAAATTACAAATATTTCTATTACAAAATAACCTATTGATTATCGATAGCTCATCATATATAAATAAAATATAAACGTATTTAGTATCAGCTATTGCGCAGCACACGCAATTATAACGATAAATATTATTATAATATTATGATAGCGACTACGTAGAAAGGAGTAAGCCGCCGGCGACGACGCCGTTAAACGTTCTGTCTACAACACTAAACTTCAAAATATTAAACGAAACTGTATACATATATATTTATATAAAACTATATTGTACAAATATATAGTATATACCGTTTTAAATAAAGCGCGGATATAACATTATACGTTAATTATTTGATTAATGCGTTTCACAGAAGTCGAATATTTTTAAATAAATTTCTACATATATGTTCGCATATTAAGTTAAAGAATATTTTTCTGAAAAAAAAAAAAAAATGTCAACGTAAGATATATTATTCTATATATAAGAATAGCCTATAGTGTTATCCGATACAGTGCGGCGAATATAAATAAATACATTTCATTGGCAATATTTTGGCAATTTCTGGGTCGTAATTTTGTGTTTTTATGTTGTTGAAATCATGAATATATACATGTGCGAGTCGATTAGGTATATACTACATGATGATTTATGGAGAGCAGTGTACAGGTAAAACGATAATAATATATTATAAACTTTTGTGAAAAGTTCTAAAACTACCTTTAGAAATACGCACGGGGCTTTAAAATCAGACTATATCAGTATTTCACAAAACACTGCAAGCGAATTGCCAGTCGTTATTTCTGTATACTATATATATATTGTGTGTATAAAAGTGCCTTTTTTCATAAGTCACTTTTGAATTTAATAATAATTATCTTCGCGTTTTTGATTACCATAATAGTATTATAAGTTATTTTATATATAGTAGCGAGAAACGTATTGGAGGGGTTGTTGTTTTATTTTTTTTATGTATTTAATCGCATTTTTTTTTTCTTTCGATACTGCCGAAAAGTTTCGCGTATTCTATTTAGAAATAATTAGAAATCGTGCACGGATAATAGTGCCTATATATACGTTAAACAGACGGTTTTTTAATTTCCAGAACAGTTTAAAAAAAAAAACGCGCTTCGTATAAATTACGCCGAACTAAAGAACGAACGAAATGAAGATATATTTTTGGTACACGACTATTATAATTTCAAGAAGAAAAAAAATAAATATTTTTTCGTTATTTCTGAAAAAATCAATAAATAATAATAATATCGTGTCGGGACTTCTGTATAATAATATTGTCATTAATAAATCACTCGGGCGTATAATGATTGTGACGAGATGAAATCGCGTAATAAATATTTTAATTTATATTATTTGTCGCGCAGCAATAATTCTGAAAACACGAATGATTTGGTTATTATATAACATGCGGTACGCGCGCAAGTTAATATAGTCGTTCAATTTTCAAATACCAGTGTATTGTTATTTTTCTTGTACACTATAATATTACATTATGCGAGTTATGACTATCGCATTCGCGTTCAATCGGTACACATATTCTTTCTTTTAGAAAACTCTTCTATTATATGTATGTTTCGTTTTTTTTTTTTATCTTACTGTATAATATATATATATATTACGTTTCGAAGATCGCAAGTATAATATAGTTTGTTTTCATCATTTTCTAATAATTCCTAGGTTTCCTTTATGAAGTAAAGCGGAAAACTCAAGTCTCAACGTCACGCAATAGTGTCATTTCACATTTGTATACACAATAATATTGTCTGTGATTTGTAGTCTCAATCAATGTACACAGACATACACACACATATGTATATGCTTGTTATACGGTATATATATATATATATATATATATATATATAGGTACTTTACACGACGTTCTCGTAATGTACCAAATCATTATTAATATAACGACGACATATTTTATATATAAACGAAAGATATTTCTTATTATTCAATACTATATAATGTATACAAAATAATATGTTATCGGAAAATATGAATGTCAGTCGACGTCGATGATAATGACTATATATATATGTATATATATATATATATATAATATATACTAATACTATATATATATATATATATATATAATACTAATATATATATATTAGTTATAAAATAACGACAATTGTTAATTTCATTATATTGTTTATGACATTCGTAATTCGTGGTATTAAATTGTCTGTCTTTGACTGTATTTCACTAAAACAATATAAAACTTATTTGACTATTATGCGTTGTTTTTGAAATGACCGATCCAATTATTGTTCTTGTTAACGAAAATCGAGCGTTTTAAATTCCGGTCGGCAATTTAAAATGCAACGCGCCCTGCCAGGATTTTTCCCACTTTTTAAGATCGTCCCCGTGTACAGGCGGTACGACGTTTTGTCGCGTTAATCGCCGCAGTTGGCACGCAATACACACGCGCATAAGCGTGCGCACGGGGTAGTCAGGGTAGGCACTTGACTACTCTGCGAACAACTCCCCCGCCCTCAACATAATATTATGTTTGACCATTTCAACATGTCCGTAAACGGTAAAATGTAAGAAATAAGAATATTGGAAAAATTAAAAAATATATATCGTCGTTAGTAACTGCTATGATAAAATAAATTTATCATAATATTATTTTATTAATTTATTTTATCATAGTAACCGCTGTCCAAGCACTGAATCCTATCGCGAACCATACTGGTTGATTTTAGTTTACAAAATATATTTTGTATATGATATTTCAAAATCAACACACCAACCAAAAGGCGTATGGAGTTATAATTAAAACATATCTAATATGTTTATTATATATAAAATAGTGTTGTTAAATTTTTACTTATTAACTAATTTAGGTATATTACATTATATTATTACTTATAAAATAATTTTTTACTATGGTAAATGCAGTTAAATAAAGTTACCCTATCTAAAATTTTTTGTTCATGTAAAATATCGATGTGTAATATATCATTTATGACTACCTGCCAGTAATGTCTGCGCACGCTTATGGATATAATGACGTTAGGCGCTTTGTAAATGAATACGTCAACAGTGTTCGAATATATGATTATTTTATTTTATAATCGGTGCTCTAATTGGGGGTGGGGGGACGGAGTACCTCTTCTTTTTCAAAAAAAAATATTTTAGCATACTCCTTCTAAATTTTCACAGTGGGACGCTGAGAACGTAACGAGACGGTCAGGACTCTTTTTACAATTTTATTGAATCAATGAAGATAAGATTAAATTGTCTTTAAATGTTGTTATCAACGTCAAAATAATAAAGATTTAATGTTTATATTACAAATTCAATCAAAAATATAGTGATTGCTGAGGGGGGAGAGCGAAGCCCCCACGAATTTTCAAGACATTAAAATTTTCACACACGCACATTATTTTTACACTTTTGCGTTCCCCTTCTAATTTTTTTCCAATTCAAGCACTGTTTATAATAATATATAGTACAGTATTAGGATTTAAGAATTTTTATTGTCGTTAATAATACTCACCCATCGGGCACTGCAGTGCCACATAATATATTACATATTCCAGTATAATATGAACGACATCTTTATATGGATCTTATACACTTTATTTTACATCGGCACCGTATAAAAAAATATTATAAAACCTATTATTATATGGTGTCCCGACACGGAAGCTATGCTGTTTCTCAGAGAATAATTATTCCGCGACTTTTGATTTTCCTACATAATCGTAAAATTGCACGTTTCTGTATAGAATAATTATTAATATAGTTTTTTTTTTATTATTATTACATAATTAATAAATGATTTAAGTGTAAAATTTGCGAATTTAAAAATGTAAGCTTAAAATAATAATACGCGTCAATGTTAACAAAATTATGTAATACTCGATATTGTCTATTATATATATATATATATATATTGTGACTAGGGAAATGTCAACTTTTTCCATAATACAATATATACGAATATGTATTAAAATTATTTTTTTTATTTCGCGCGTGTGCGTGTGTGTGTGTTTTTAATCTATGTAAAAATTAATTTTTTTTTTTTGTACAACATTTACTACATTTCGATTGACACTCGAGAAATATTTTAATAAATACGAAAGATATATTATTGTATACTTATTGTATACAAACGCGTCAACGAGTACAATTATTTACTCGTAAATTGAAAAAAATAAAATCCGTATACAATTTGTACTTATTAAATATTTATGTACTTACTTATTTATATTATTGTAATATATTTTGGAGCGTATTCGCGTCGTGCCAGACGCGTTTAAAATATACGCAAGAGCCTTAATTATTGTCATTGCTTCTCTTATTTGGCCTGTGTAACAGTATACTGCACAATAACCAACGGGTATCTGTCTCCGTATAATATACGGCTATATATCTTCCATTTGTCTACTATAGGGTAGTCGAAAATTTGAATTCCGTGACACGCCACTATGTATATAGTATATATAGTGGTCCGGTCCCCCTTTATTGCATACCCGTTTCCTGTATACTCCTACACATACACACATATATATATATATATATGTCCTGGAATTGCGTTCGGTGTCAAATAAGAATAGAAATAAATAAATAAAAATAAAACTTATACGGAATAAACACTATATAACGGCGTTAATATATACGCATTTTGTTACAACGCACTACAACAAAAAAAAAAAAAAAATAGACACCAACCAAACGTTTAAATATTTATTACTTATTATTATTATTATTATTTATTACATAGGCAATAATAATATACAATATCGTCATGTTTTTTTTATATTACAATTGTTATTAGTTTAAACTTTTGACGGTCAAACAATCTGGGGACATGCATTATGTTTATTACATATTTATATGGAAAAATAAACACTGCCAATTGCGTTTGACGTACCGCTCGTGTATATGTATAATAATGTATTTTTCCCTTTATAAAATTGAAAAAATACACACAAATTACGGGCGGTAATAGTTTGAAATTGTATAAGAAAAGCATTAATTTTTCTAATAGAAAATTATGTCACGTGTTAGTTATTTAATATGTAAATCACTTTTGTTATATACGTAATATTTTTTATATTTTTATTTGTCCGATAGATTTTGTATGATTATTAAATTTGTACATATATATGTGTATATATATGCATATTATAAAATCAAGCCAATGAAAAATAATGGAACACGTAGGAATCGTTGTGTTAAATGTGTTTATTTATTACCGGTTTCGACAAAAAGTTATCATCAAGTATTAATAAAGTGAAAAAACAGCAAAAAAACTGTGTACCAAATTGTTAAAAATAACTATGACGTGTTATTGATTTATATTATTGAAGAATACACATATAGATATTACGTTTTTTTTAAAGAAAATTGAAATAAGTCATCGTGCACAGTACTTTACTGGACATTATACGTATTACACTAAAAATATATATAATAATAATAATAATAATAGCGTCAGGTTTTGTTTGCATGCGTGTCGGTGAATTAAATAATATAATTATTGTTTCGTGCTGAAACGGTCTAAACGGGTGTTAAATTACCTTGCCTTGCGATTTATTACACAGCTGACGTCATGAGCTTTTGCTAGTCATTTTCGTTTAAATTAAAATGTTTGCCAGTGAATAAAAATCAATGCTTTGCAACCGCGTGTACCTAATTATATATACGCTATAAATATAATTTATAAACTGTCGTTGCAATACAATACGTTTGTAAGTATTTCGAATTACAGTGGGCGGTACCTATATAAAATACAATCATTTTGAAAACCGCGCGGTTGCTTGTCATAGAATATGGCGTATTTTTTTTTCACGATATAAAAATAAATTGACAACGTTTCTACACTATTAATTGTGAACGATTTTTAAGGGTTTATTTAGCGTACAGTATAATATTGATCTACGTAAAAAAGAAAAATTCGTTTTTATTTTTAACTCTTGAAGATACAATATATATATATATATACAAAGTAATCGTATGCTGTGAATTGGTTTTGACTGTATAACGCGATAGGAGAGTATATAGCGATAAAATATAATCGCGATATACCTACACGCGCTAGCTAAGCGGATGAAAAATGTGCACAGAAAATATAGTCCTTATATATTTACATATGCGAACCGAAACACAAACAAACATTTATTATTTTTAGAACGCATTTGTCCATTATGTTTCTATATATACCTTTTATATACGCATAGTACATTAGCCTTGTATTCAAATTGCGTGATGTATTTAAAACCGATTAAAACAAATTTTGAATTAGGTACCCATATACACAGCTGATAATATACGCGTTTTATCTTTTGGAGACCGAGGTTGTATTATAATCATAACAAGGGACTCGTAAATTAATGCGTCTAATTAACATATCAATCCGGTTATACACGTTCTGTATATATGTATAGTATACGCGCTATAAGTAT
The DNA here is from genome assembly GCA_032441835.1 of Slavum lentiscoides. Taxonomy (NCBI): domain Eukaryota; kingdom Metazoa; phylum Arthropoda; class Insecta; order Hemiptera; family Aphididae; genus Slavum; species Slavum lentiscoides. The sequence goes on along the minus strand of CM063717.1, from coordinate 3,942,741 downwards.
TACATATAAATCCGTTTTAAGACGTCGGGATTAAGCATATGAAATTTTATGTTGCATATTTTTGCATATACGTAGTATATATGCGTCAACTAGGGTTTTGTTGTATAAATTATAAAGGCTTATTTAGATGATTTTTTTAAAATGTATATAACGCGTATTTTTTATATAATATTTTAATAGCTTTTTTTTCCATTTCATTATGTCCGGAATAAATCGACTTTGAAAACACGGAATAATATCTCATTAAATTTCGAAATAATGACCTATTTCTAACCTCGTCGGCTTATAGAATTTCAGACACCAATTCATAGACCTACGCGTTGTATGTGAACAATCAAAATCACTATACGATTTTATCGACGAACAAATATTGCTCATGAATTGGGAAAATAGTTTTTTTTTCTACACGTTTTATTTTCGCTACTATTTTAAATACAAGCGTATAATATATTTAAGATCATTTGACACGACGACGTATTTATTTTTTAATCGTTATCATATTATATGCGAGATGTATTAGTCGTCGTTCAGATAATTTAGAAATTGTCAATTCGGCATCTCGCATTGTTCCGTTCGAGACATTATTGTACCTATATATTCTCGCACACTCGAGCTTTGTTCCCCGACGTTATTGTGATCGAGACAACGTTTGGTCTTCAGTATTGTTTTTATACTTACTTGACGTTTGCACGAGATTCGAACATAATATCGTCGTGCAGCACGCGCGTGAATGTGTAGTTACACGTATATTTAGTTATATAACGGGAGAAATTTAGTAGGAATGGGGTTTAATATACATATTATAACCTTCAGTGAGTTTCTAGAGATATATAACAGTGCCTATAAATTTCTCTACTCTGTTTTGTTTTATGCAGCCGCGATAAATTATTATTTATCGTAAACATTTCGAATACTGTATGATTTTTTTTTTAAACCATATATAATAAAATAAAATTCGTTAAAAAAAATCCGTTATCGTAAAATATGTCGAGAAAACCGGAAAGTTTTCAACAGTTTTACAACGTATATGCGTGTTTGTATCTTAACACTTCTGAGACGTATCTTCAGTAAGATTATTTTTATTACAAAAAAAAAAAAACGATAAACGTTTTCAAGAAAATCGTTTGTAACGTTTATATTATATATTTCTATAAGTCATCATGTGGTCCCTAAATACACGTAATATACACGCCACTGTATTAATCTATAAATCAATTTTTTTGTTTATTATACCATTTCCTTGCGGTCAAAGCTATCCAGCAAATCGAGCCTGAAACTCTTTGCAAAACACCGAAATTCGCACTGATCACGTCTTTTATTTATCATTTTGATTGTACTGATTATAATAATAACACTTCTTCTTCGAGTTCCTATCCGTTTCGGATGTCGAATATCATATATTAGCTATTTTGTCGCTAATACGACGTCGGAAATAATTAGTTTGTTGATGTTTTACCGCAACAGTTGTTCTTTAACCAGAATGTTTTTTTTCTTTCAACACTTTTTCCCCTGTACTACGTACGATCTGGAGTAGTTAGTTTTATCTTTGATTATTACTCGCGATATGCGTTAGGCGTATTCTAATTTCCGAGCTTTTACTCGTTTATATTTTTGTTGAAAGTTTTTCTTTTCTCATCCTTTCCAATACCTTGCTTTGATCGGTTATACGATGAAGTGTCCACGAATTTTTTTTAATTATTCGCTCATAAAGCCGCATTAAAAATACAGTTCATTTATTCACTGATTCACACTGACCTCTATATTTAGGGCGCCTTTAAATGCCCCGTAAAGGCATCCAAGAACATAATATTATGAAAGTGTACATATCATGACTCATCGAAGACCTTCTTTTTGTTGTTGCTCATAAAATTTAGGGGGGTCAAAGAGTATTTTTACAGGGTCCCGCGTGCTACAAACGCCACAAAGAACCGCTGATATAGCGTATATAATATATTTATAAAGATTATATTTTATCAATACGTCGGACCCGAGTCATGCAGCTGTAACAAAATTGCCTATTCGGAGCGCCGTATCAGGAAAGTCCGATCCGGACAATTTTCGAGCGACACATCACTATATCGAGACACCGCGTATTACTCTGCCTATAAGTAATAAATAACTAACTATACAATAGATATATAATATTGCGGACGAAGACTTTTCGAACGAAATAACGTGTATGCGAGATGTCGTAATATATGTCCATTTAAAGCGAACTGTAAGGCGTAGAAAATGCGGCACGGACTGTAAACGTTTTTTCCCCCATCGACAGTTCTTCATACACAATCGTTCACTCGAAAAATTCCATACTCCTATAACAATCGTTTGTTTATTATTATGACGTGAACTCAAAGTAGGACGGATAAATCAGGTAACACATATTATTTAATATTGTTGTTGTTAAGATCAAATTTATAATTTTACAAGTACATTAAAATTCGTCGCAATTAATCATAACAATAATAATAACCGTTTTTTTCGCCACAGTAATATAAATTATAACATTCTTAATGTAAACACGGATAAGAAAAATTCCGTCGACCGATAATTTCGAGAAGATATGAAATAGCTCGCGCGACTTATACTTAATTTCTAATATAATATATCATTCCCATTTGCTGCCATACTCGACAATATTTTTCTCTTGGCTTTAGGATAATCCCTATATTATACGAGTATACGCGAGTATTTCTTCGTGTACGCGGGTTATTGTATTGTCTTCTGCGCGATCGATTTTAACTATAATATGCGTCTCACACTCTCGCGTGTTTAACTCTTTCGCACAAGTGCACAGAACGCCGCCGTATAGAATATAGTATATTAAGCGCACGTACTACAACACAATAGACTTCGGAGTGCCTGACCCGAAAATCGGAAAATAAGTCGTTCATACATAATCGTTTCGACTGATATCGTACATTTTCTTAATCAAATATCCGATTTCGGTACATACCACGCGATTACTGTATAATAATCGGATTACGTTTTGCGCTTCCTTTCTCCTCTCGGTATAAAGTACACCGAAATGGTATCGCTTCTGGTCGGCGGATCAAACCGTCCCGGGAGTCCAGCAAAGTACCTGCATGAATGGAACGATATCATTATATCGTTTGAATACGTTTTGAAACGTATCCGAGCAATAACAACAGTTTTCGACAGTGACGTTTCAATCGACTTCCTCGCAGCGTGTTCTTGTTAAAAAAAAATCCGTTGGATGTATAATATTTTTAGTGTCTCGAATCCTTCTTCAGCTATTATATAAGTCATTTGGGCCAATCACTGCTCCGCACAGCCTCCTCCATTCCTCTCTAGCCTTTGCCAATTCCTCCGGGTTATCGACCCCGAGTATCCGGAAATTCTGGTTGGGTTCGTCCATCCACATTTTCTTCGGCCTGCCCAGTGGTCTCTTACCTTCTGGTCTCCAGTTCAGTGCATCGTTCATTGTGCCTGCACTCGATCTCCATACGTGTCCCAGCCAGCCAGCTCATTTTTCTTCCTCTAAGTGTTTGTATATATGATGTCCTCTTCTCCCAGAAGTTCTTTAATTTCGTACATCGAAATTTTAATATCGTCTCGAATCCACGTATTAAATTGTGCGAGTATAAAATATGTATACGCCGTGTGCAACAAGCGGCGACGTTGTTTTAAAATATCAATTCCGATGACGCACGCGAAAAGTGTGTGTGTGTGTGTGTGTGTGTGCAGTAACTACTCTCGCGTTGATCATCAGGGGGCGTGTTGAATAAAATAACAAAATGCGAAAAATGTTCAAAAGGAAAGGAAAAAAAAAAACGAAAAACCAAAGGCGGCAAAACGAAACAATTCGCAAAACGTGTTCGCGTATAATCCAGTCCAGGCTCCGTCGGAGCCAGGAATTTTTTTCGGGGGCAGCTTAAAAGTCGTAAAGTAAATAAAGTCTCGCGCACACTTTAAACAGTTTAATTATTATTACGTTCGTCGCGTGAAAAACAATATTGTCACAAATGATAAATATAGCTGGTCGCTATTATACCGTCGGTTTTCGTAATATATATATATTATAAAATCGATGCTTATATCAGCCAAAACGCAATTCTGGATTCGAACGAACCTTCAAAATTCGGAGTACGAAAGAGAAATGAAAGTCATACATAAATTGTGCGGAGTTTAATTAGGGCTGTTTTTTTGAACGCAACGCGCAAATTACACGGTTCATATGTATATACGGTTTCTCGACTGTTGTAATATCGCGTGGCGGCGGCACGTTCTAAACGTTTTTAGTGAATACGTAACATTGTATTGAAGAACGACGAGCTTTGCTGACGACGAAAAATTCGAATTCGTTATAAATTTGTTTTAAAAGACTTTCGCGTAGAATAAAGCGCAACTTTGCTGGAATCGTGAAATTTCGGGGAGGAGTGCTTCAGCCCCTTGAGACCTCCGCCTGGCTACAGCGGTATATTCAAACATTTTTTTTTCATTCAACGGCTCGTTATTGTACACGATATTATTTGACCGTTATGACGGGAAAAAAACCAATAAAAACGTATTTGTCACGTACAAAAAAAAAAGAAGAAAAAAACGCGTATAATTATTAAATAATTAAATAATGAAAAAAAAAAACGGATCGAAATTAAACGTTTTCACAAATTATTTCGAACGAAATAAATCCAATAAAATTCGCACCAGTTTGTGAACACCACCGCAGAGCCCAACTTGGGGGGGGGCTAGGGGGGCTGCAGCCCCGGGCCCCGATATTAATTAATGTCGATAATTATTAGTGGCACTGTGAAATGTTAAACGGCACGACAGTCGGGTTGGTTGTATTATGAATTTATAATTTAAGGGCCCCACACCACCGCTCTGCACCACCGTATACAATAATATACGAAACCGACCGGTTAAGAGTGAGAGAGAGAGAGAGAGAGAGAGAGAGAGAGCTGATTGTCTCGTGAAATCTCATCGGCGCGCGCGGTGGACCCGCGGCGACGCATGGCGGGCGGCGGTGGATGCGAGAGACCGCGGACACGGAAAGTGCATAAGGACTACTATATACATACACGGAAACGGTCTCGCGGTGCGCTGGCGCGCGCGCTTGCGTTTCCAAGTATTCGGGCTATTGATTTTCTCGCGCCGTCCGGGGGAGTGGCGGCGGCGGGACTTTGGCGCCGGCGCTCGTGTACCCGCGAGTGTGCCGCCGCCGCCGCCGCCGCCGCTTTCCCGCACCACCCGTCGACCGGACCGCCGCCGCCGCCGCCGCCGCCGCCGCAGCCGCCACGGCGTTTTATATACTCGGCGCGGCATACGACCGAGACCGTACGCGATGAACGCGACCGAAAACAGCCGTGCGACGATCAGCCAATAATAATACCGTTATTGTCGTTACGTGTCGTCGTCGCGGTCGGTGGTGCGGACGACCGAACGGTGAAATATAATATCTCTCGCGTACGCGGCTCCCTCCGAGCCCCACCGCCGAATATATTTTATACGTTTATTTTGTTTTGTTTTTTTTTTGTTTAAAACACCGTGTATACGCGGTAGAGTATTGTCTCGGCTCCGTGTCCGCCGCCGCCGCGGACCCGCTACTGCACGGTGCTTGGTTGGGGGGGGGGCATCGGTTCGACGGATACGCCGTTTTAAAAACGAATAACGAGTGCGGGTGACGAACGGCCGCGCGCGGTTTTGCGGGCGACAGGACGATGGCCACGGGCGGTTTCCGGGCTTGTCGCAGCCTGCACCGACGCCGCCGGAGCCGTCGTATCGCCAACAACGATACAGCTGTCCGCCGCGGCCCGTCGTCCGCCGACGGAACGCCGTCGTCAAACGTACCCGCAGCACCAGCAGCAGTGAGTACCTTCCTCCGTCATACGCACTTTTATAATACCGCTGGTTTTTTTTTTTAAACGCGTCGCACTGTCCGTGCGAGCGACCGTCTCCGCAAAGTGACGCGCCGGCCGACGGCGATCACGAAGGCGGGGCGGCGGCGCGTGCTTGTCGAATTTTCGGTGTGTATTTCTTTTTTTTTTTTTTTTTGTACGAAAACTCTGTTGTTCAGAAAACGTCGTGCACGGACTCGACGCCCCGTTGCTCGTTTGCACGGGTCAAACGTATATACGACCGTATAATATAATACACTATTATGTAATCCGCGGAGGCTTTTATTATATTACTATATTATATTATATAGCCGAATTACCCGGCTTCGCCCGTGAACCAGAGGCGCAAACGTATAGGAAAATATTTCGGGGTGTGGGCTTTTGGAAAAAAAAAAAAAATCATTAGGTACTATACATACAATATATACTCTTATATATATGTCGCAGCTCGACTTTCGAATTTACTCGGACGTTTCGGAGGCGGTTCGAACCCCCAAAACCCCTACCTGCGTTCGCCTCTGCCGCGAACAGTTAAAAACCGTATCGCTTCGCTTCCAAACAGAATTCGATATAATATATAGTATCAAGAGAATTTACATTACAACAATACCGAATAAAATTATATACACTACAGCCCCGACGCTACAGTCGTTTTGCCCCGCCCGGCGCTAAATTATTTTAACGCCGCGCTGTTATAATGTAGGTATACCCGTTCCGCAAAATTTCATTACTTTTTTTTAAGTGTCATAAAAAAAAAAAAATTGTATAATAATAATATTACTTAAATTTCTCCCCGAAACTGCTTTGAACCCTTTAACAGATTATGTTAAATAACCGTAATAAAAAAATTGTCGACAATTACGATCATTTTAAAATATGACGTATAGAAAAACCGAATTCGCATGACAGACTTTCCGGTGTATATAGGTCGTTAATGAATAAAAACAAATTATTACAATATTTAAATGTCCGTTTAATAATACGAAATAAAATCGTGCCTAAATAAAAGTATTAATCGTCCTAATATCGGTATAAGAAAGGAGGAGTAAATGGTATGCGTACCACTATATACCACCAGCGGTACATCGAGTGTTTATTATATATCATATGCGTGTCGCTGTATTTACAACCGTTCTGATCGTGGAATGTTTGTGATAGACAGTTCGCTGAAATTTGAAATACGATTTAAAACGTTCGGAAACATACCCGGGTACTTTTGGATTTGAAATTCCGCCCGCGGACTTTTACAGGACAAAAAATGGCCGTCCCGAGTCGTCGCCCGGCTCAGCCCTGCGTGCACTCACTTTTCGATACAATAACCGAACATTCCAAAAACAGAGTACGATACGTATGTGTACGTACGCATGTGTAGTGTACGCGAATAGTTTATAAAATATATAATCCTATATAGAAACACACATTTTTTTTCTTCAAACAAGTTGGCAAAAAAAAAAAACCCCCCGCTTAATGCGACGGCACATAAAATATTGTGTGTGTACGCGCATTATTATTACTGCTGCGACTATGTCCGTAGCAGTGTTGTATTTCGACATAAATTTTACCAATACGCGAAGCGCGTGTCCGTATCCGAATGATATGATACTATTATTATTGTATATAATGCCATCCCTTAGTGATTATTTGACAAAAGTATATTTTAATAGTTTCTGATTAGGAAATATTTACCGGCTGATGAAAGTAAAACCGAAAAAACGGCGTGCGAGGGTAGAGAAAGTATAAAATATTTCTACACTTTTGGAAATTAATAATAATAATAATATATAAACATATGCGCGGGTGTTTACGTTTAAATCGTAAACATATAACGCGAATAAACACAATAAAAAAAAAGGGATTTTTTTCTTTTGTTTTTTTTTTTCATACCCAGTCGAAACACACGCGAAAACGCAATGATATTAACACGCACAGTGGCGGCGGCGGATTCGTGGGTGGCGATGCGACGGGGTGATCTCCGGTCCCTTCACTTACGCACAAACACACACACACACACAACCAGCACTGTCATTTGCGACGCGATTTTCTTCTTTTTTTTTTTTTTTATCTGATATCATCGATCGAACGTTTCGTTAACACTAGTGAACAACAATCGTCGTTGTACGTTATATATTCATTATATTTATAATTTCAATTTCCCTTTATTTCCTGCAGTCGAAAAAACAAAAAAAATTGTAGTTTTGTATATTTTTTCACCGCATATTATTATTACAGTGGCGTAGTCAGGATTTTCTTTTTGAGGGGAATGGGGCTGAGGCTGATAATTAATCAATTAATATGCATAAACGGTATATACCTACTAAAGAACTGATTATTTATTCATTTCGGGGGGGGGAGGCTGCAGCGCCATCAGACTCCCCCTCTGGTTACGCAACTGACTTATTACACTAGCCGATCTCGTCCTACTTTAAGAGGTTTTTTTTATTTATTTATTTATTTTTATCTTGATTAACAATGACCTAGCTCCTATTTTGTTTTAAAGGGCTATGATGCGAAAATTCTCACGTTTTTCTCATACTTTTCCTTTTTTTTTTTTTTTTTTGTTCAGCTTTATGGTCAATTTGGCCCTGTACCGTCTCAAACGCAAACACGAAACCTGCACCAACTCCTTGCACTACACGTGACGCGCCCAAAACCGTATCATTTGAAAACTTCAATTTTATGCTCTAACCCTTATATTTTTTTAGAAACGTGCTTCGAATCTGCTGTGCAACCAGATAAGTAAGATAAAAATTACTATTCGGCACTTTATCCCGCATCGTCTAATTTCTGCTAAAAATATTCGTAAACACTGAATCGCATTATACCTACTTTCATTGAAAACTCGCATTTACGGCTAATGCGGCTCTGAAAGTAGAAGCCTTCGTTCGGTCACACCAGCTGGAAGTCATTCTGTCTATTCTAGAGTCTCACTTGCTCTGGAATCGGAGGTTTTTAGATCGATCAGTAGCTCGTCTTTGTTGACTCTGTCCTGGGGTCTTATTATCCCTTGCCAATATTTTCTGTTTCGCTCCAGTGATAACGTTCACGATTGCTGTTCGTTTTGGTTTTTAAACTTTGATCGTTTACACGACATTGTTCACTTTTCTTGCCGATCGGTTCGACCTCAAGGATTTCCACAGTTAATCTTCTTAAATCGTATTGTTTTCATTACTGTACGAATTTTATAATAATTCAAAAAGTCATCGTGTTAACCGTTCATCAGTTATTGTATATAATACATGTACACCAAGAATCTTAAAATTTTCCGTATTACCTATCACAAGACGGGCCACATACTATCGAATACGCTTTGATCTCAATTCCCGAATTTATAAAAGAACGTCGTATGACGGTATGACGTCCTCCCGGTAGATCCTTTAGTCTTCTGAAACAGTAAACGTTCAAATTTACAGCTCTTCCGGATCCAATATTATATCGAAAATAGTAAATACACACACAGTGATTAGGTTTTTAAAAATAATATTTCTAAAAAAAAAAAAAACAAAATAATAAAGAGAATATTACATGTATGTATAAAACAGCGTTTTCGTTGCATTAATTTCCGTCTAAGGTCACGCGCGCGTCTCGGTTAACACGGTTTTCCTCGAGAATGCCTATATTCTCCACAGCAAAACTTTCCAACTTTCTGTCATATTGATAATAAATAACTAAACTTGCCCAAAGTCTAAAACATTTACTGATCGTTTAATGTATTGTATAAATTCACTTGTTCGCTTGTCGTTAACTACGATTTTATAAAGTATATAATACTCGTATATACGGTATTGCAGTGTTACAACTATAAAATACTTCAATATGAACGTTGTTTTCAATAACGATATCGAACAGAAACACATTTTATACTAGTCTTATTCTTTTTTTCATTTTTAAATTTAAATATCCCAATGGTTTAGACTGGTTATGCATTATTATTTATATGTAAGTTATATAAAAAAAAAAAAAATCATTATTATTTTTAAGAACTTAAATTATGTGATGTGTTGTCAACAGTTTCTTTTAAACATTTTATTCAGAATAATTAAACTATAAAACAATATTAAAAATATATCGATACAATTATAAGTATTGCAATATCGTATAATAATATAGTTTGTCCCCCGTTTATTTATTGAAAACGTTTGAACATAAAATATTTTTAGTCGAGTACCTAAAATATAATCTTTTATTCCTTTCTTAATTCGTCCATTCTAATACAATAAATTCGTTCATTACAATACAATGAATTATAGAAAATAATTATGCTTTATGGAAAATCTCATAACCGCATATATTATTATTATAATTGAATTGTTCAATTATTGTTATTCCGTTATATACTCGTATATAAAGGTAATTGCTCGGGTTTTTAAGCTTGAGTTTTAACAAATTATATTTTGCAGACCGTAGTATATAATCTTATATAACATATCCGTCTGAACGATAAGTTTTATATAATTAATCAGATATTCAGATTACATAATATTATTTAAGTGTCTGACTTTAAAATATTAACGAGTTGTATATGGAGTGATGTGAAATGAAAACCGGGAGAAAATTCAGTGTAAAACACAAACTGCCTACACTTTTGGATACACACACATATATATATATATATATAAATAAGGCAAATATTGTAAGTTATACTTTCTTGAATGTGTTCGCTTTTATTTTAACGATAAAACTCACCATTTCGTAATACACTTGAGATTATAATAACGCATCCGTCAAACAAATATATTGAAGATATTCCAAAATAAAGTTTATTTATATTACGTTTCGAAAAGTCATTTTTTTTTAAATGTTTGCAATTCCTTATACATGTGGTGGTAAAGACAGAATTATTTAGATAAAATAATATTTAGCAGTGTTTAGAGCGTAAATATTCGAAAACTTAGAAAAAGAAAAAAATAGTATTCAGAACGTATTTATATACGCATAACAAGTGTTTCGACTACTTTAAAACCCCGAAGGAATACAATATTTCTCACCACCGCTGTGCGTTCTCGAGTGATTGGTCAAAGTGCTGCTGTTCATGCAAATGTCGCACGCGTACGGTATCTCTCCGCAGTGCGTTCTCATATGATATGTCAAATTAGAACTGTTCATGAAAACGACAGTGAAGACTTCGTACGAGTACGGTTCGTCTCCGCTGTGCGATCTCATATATGTGATACATCAAATTCATCTGATGCTTAAAGGATTCCGTACAAAACGCCACACGAATTCCGGTACCCCTGTAGTGTGCATTTTCATTCGATTTCTCGAATTCCGGTTGTGCTCCAATAGATTTCATTTATACAAACATATTATTATTATTATTATTATTATTATTATTATTATTATTATTATTATTATTATTATTATTATTATTATTATTATTATTATTATTATTATTATTATTATTATTATTATTATTATTATTATTATTATTATTATTATTATTATTATTATTATTATTATTATTATTATTATTATTATTATTATTATTATTATTATTATTATTATTATTATTATTATTATTATTATTATTATTATTATTATTATTATTATTATTATTATTATTATTTATTAATTATTATTACTAGAAAGATTTTATTTATTGAAGTGTTAACATGATAATAAACATTTTCTTTTTTAAATAACGTTTACTGTCAATATTTTAAGTCAGACATTTTAAACTAATTAATTATGCGTAATTGTAGAAAAAATTTAAAGGAATAGGTATGTAATTACTTACTGTGCAATTAAAAAAAAAAAAAAAACGATTATAGTAATAAGCCATAAGCCGCCAATAAATAAGAGTCTATATAGAAGGAATTAAATTTATTTAATAATTTAATTAAGTTTAAACCACTTAGACTAATCGCATTTATTAATATTAAAGTATACAATATACGTAAAGATAATAAATTTTCTTTAAATTAGGAAGTAATGATATTATTATAATATGTGCGACTATAGACTATAGACATAATATAATAAATTGTAATGCCTCCACATGATTATATCACTCGAGTTTATACCTCGCATTAAATTATTAACTATATTTAAACCCAAACATATAATTAATTATACATATATTGAAGAAAAACAACGATTTAAAATCTATATATAATATTAAAATCATGTTAAAATAATCATAAAAACGTTAGGTATGTACATGTACTCAATAATATAAAATATCAGTAATTTTAGTAAACAATTTAGGTAAAATTTTACAATGAATTACAGCTCACTATAATTTCCTCTAGAATTTGAAATTGTTTTTTTTGCATAGTAATCAATAAAATATATATTATAAATAATAATACGTTTTAAACATGCATATGTTTTTATATATATATATATATATATATATACACCTATATAGGGTATATCTTCATAATAAAATGTATTTTAATAAACAAAATATACTGAAAAAATTCGACGTTTTTGTTTTCAAAATAAATAATACATAAACGATATTAAATTATTTTTCTGGACAATATATTATGGTAATATGGCGGCACTCGATTTATAATGATTTTAATATTATAATTTGATTTTAATTTTAATATTTAGTACTTAACAGAATTTACTCTATATACATAAACCTACCAGTATAAAATGTAATGATTTTTATGCTCCATAAAAGTCATAAAAATGCACTTAAAATTTACATCGTAAATTGATTTAGTAATGTTAAAGGAAAAAGTATATATATACTTGTATATTACAAAATTATAACAGTCAAATAGGTATATTGCGAAAATATTACATATTTTAATATATATTTTCATTTCAATAATTAAAAAATAATATTAATTAATAAAGCGTACTTTGAAATTTTAGAATTCTTTTTTATAAATATTTCCCTACCCCGCCGCAGATGTTATGTTAAAAGTTAAAACACAAATGTTATTAAATGATTTTAAAAAACAACAAAATTTAAATAATACAAAAAAAAATTCACATTAAAAATACTGTATACATGATATCACACGCAGCATCACTCGAAATATATTTTGTATTTACGGAGCCGCAATTATATATACACGTAAAAATAAAAATAAAAATGAGGGTTCATCAAAAGCTCCAATTATTATTAATTATATCAAATACATGTTTATAATGCAGTTTGATATTCAAAACTGTCAGTATAATATTATTACTGTAAATAAGTTATCTTCATTATTCGAAACCGTGTTTATTATATTTGCTACTTATTAATATACGCATATACGTGAGCTTAATTTGAAACTATCGCGCGTTATTATTGTTGACATTTTATGTAATTAAATATTAAAATAGTTAAACTTTATTTATTATATAACGTACACGATAATATATCGTTGTTGTACGAACGTTGTTCATTTTTTCTTTTATTATTATTATTATTACAGTAAATCGATCGAATTCTATTACAATAATGTTCTCATTAAAATCCCGTTCTATATAGTTTTTCTATTATTTATTATAATTATTATTTTTAAAACGCGTATCTATACGTATTATGTAATTCCAATAAATTTTTAACTATTAAGATAATATTTCTCATCCTGCAGCGAGTAGAAATCATATCGCGAGTATTTTTAAAGTAAAATAATATAATATTCATAATAATCCAATATATTACGCACTTTCACGTCAAGCGGTGTATTGTACTCATATATGTATTTATATTATGTACACTATAAATCCAAAATCACAAAAATATTACGTTTTTATTGCGTATATGTATTTCAACAACTACGTTGTCATCTTCAGCGCTAACCAGCCACTATTAAACCGTTAGATACTACATACATTAGTATTTATACAGTTTGTATCTCCGATGACGTCACCACAAAACAGCCGCGTCGATTGGTCGTGAGTCGACGACCACGCCCACCGCAAGTCTATGCTACCGCCATCTGGTTTAAATTAAATTAATTTTAATAATGAATTTTGTAATGGACTCAGTTTAAAAAGTTATTTTTATTTTTTGACATTTCTATTGCTTATTTTATGTTTAATTCTTTATAATTATTTACATTTTTTTAAAGTTTTGCTGCTTTAATATTATGGTTAGTATATAATGGATAAATGTTCCGCAACAGAAGATTTTTCGTCTTCTTGTTTTTTAATATTTCTCAAATGTTCTTTGAACCTAAAATCTATATTTTTATTTTGTTTGGACTACTTACCCCATTTAACGCGTTTCTCATATTAAATTTTATAAATACACGATTTCCTTTTTTCTTTTATTTTATCCTTTGTATTTTCTTATAGTGATTTCAAATTATTGTTTTGTGGTGACGTCATCGGAGATATAAAATGTATAAATAAAGTTGCATATAGTGTCTAACGGTTTATTAGTAATTGGTTCGCGTTCAAGATAACAACGTAGTTGTCGGAATACGTATAAAATAAAAACTAATAAAAGTGTATTATTTTTGTGATTTTGGGTTTATAGTGTATAGTATAAAACGGTCACAAGTTCTCAAGCATATTTTAGTATATATTTATATTCGCAAAACCTGATTGAAAGGAATATAATATATCTATAGAATACACGCGTGTACTTTGTTGAAGGAATATGTTATATAAGAACACAGGCGCGGCTCCAAGGGGGAGGGGCCTAGGGGCCGCGGCCCCCTCCCAAGCCCGTATTTTTCTAAAAAAATGTATATTGTCTATTACACTAAAACCGTAACTCCCTGACTCCCATTTTCTCTTCCATTGGTAAAGTAAGACCTTTTTTTTTTTTGGCTTTTTATGACTTATGCCCCCACCCAACCCAGTCTCTGGAGCCGCCCCTGTAAGAACAAAACACGATCGATAAATTTGTGGAATTTAATACAATAAGGAATATTGATCTTTAATTTTTAATTTGTACTCATCAATTCGTGCTAATTAAATTAGCGTCATGAGAGGCTGTCTTAAAACGTGATTTGTACATTTTTCGCGCAAAAATATTATTATGTAAAATATAAGCACGTCATACTTTTTTTTCATAAAAAGTCAGAAAAGAAAATTAAATATTCTAAATGCAGACGAGAAATGGTTGCAGCCGATTAACAATATTAATAACATTCAGACGTTTGCGCACAATAAAAGAACGACAGAGAATAAAATTATTATTAAAAGACGAATATAAGTCGAACGTATTTATATGAATGTAATCATTCAAACAGAATTGATTTGAGCAATACACTGAAAATTAAAAAATAAAATATTACAGGCAGCCAATTACAATATTCAAAAAGTAAAAAATAAAATCCCAACAATTACAAATTCTTAACGGAATTGAATAATATATATTTAATATTATAGCTCTTCGTAAACCAAAATATCGTACTATAAATAGTCATATACTTGTAGATATGATTGCAGACTAAACGTATATTTGACTTTCAAATTCGTGCTAATATCATATAGGAAGTGATTAATTTTGTAAATTAAGTACGATTAATGGTAATTTCATCTTTATATACCTTATTCTATATATAAACAATAAACATATATATGTATCTAAGTATATTTATATAATAAATGAATATTTCCTGTTTCTTGTTCATTTTCATTTTGATTTCAAAGGAAGTCTGTTCACTTTGTTTTGCATAAACTTTATACAATGCTTAATATCGATTATTTGATTAGATTATTAAATGAATTATATACACACACACATATATATATATATATATATATAAAATGAATTTTAAGATTTTTGGAATAAATACATATTTTTTAGTTATCAACAGAGTCACTAAACATAAGGAAAATACCTTTTTTTTAAATAATGTTCATTTTTCAATTTCTGAGCATAAATTAAACACATGACATATCATCCGTTTAAATATTTGAGGGCCCTGGGGGTCTCACACAACCTTAAGACGACTCTGATGACAACAGATCACTTCGAAAAGCTTCAAGAGGAGGAGGCAGGAATATTATTATCGTGAAACGTATTATAGTCTATAGATAACCGTCGACCTGACCTTTCTTTAAACTTTAAACACATTCTAGCCCGTACTGGATTAACTGAATACTGAATATTTAATCTGCGGTCTTAAGCGCTTGACATTTTTGATCATACAATGACTACATATATACTATATTATATATATATATTTTATAATGTAGGTAATAAAATTACTGCTAGTAATCATTTTATCATTTTGACTTATGTATATGATTTGATTTAATTTGTGTACCTATAAAAGTATATCATATATTTTATGGTACCAATTTTCTAATAAATTGTTTTGAAATCATTAAATTATATTTATTTCAATATAATTATAGTTATTTTTGTGTAAATTTAACTAGAACATTTAAAATAATTTAGAAACCAGTATGCTAAAAAAATGATAAAAATTATTTCCAACAGTACTGTCATAGTTAAAATATGTGTTCGTAATATTTTAAAGAAAGTGTATATTATTTTTGATTAAAACTGAGATCTGGTGATAAAAGCAAGTTAACTGACCTACTTTTAGGTGGTAGTACAGGTAGAGATAATAAAATGCTTTGAAAAACTGAAAATGTTTCCGATAATATTTTATGTGTGTTAAGCGAACTATTATTTATGAAAAAAATCTCAAATCGTTACAAGAACAAAATAAATCTTACGGAATGATCGAAAGTAAATTTCAAACCCAGTATATTATCGACTCGAGAAGTTAAGTCAAAAATTACTATTTAAAATCGTATAATGTACTCCAATGACTAAGATTATTAGTACACAGCTACGGTGCAGCCTTACGCTTTAAATTACGGAAACTAAAATTACGACTAACAAAAAAGATTTGTTTGAAAACGGTTTGTGGATATCCGCAGAAAAATAATAATGATTTCTGAAAAAAAAAAGTGGAGTCCGTTGATTTCCGTCGGTATACTACCCGTAAATAAATAAAATTTTAATAAAAATCGCGATAGGTTAAATTTAAATTATAGTCTGCAGTACAAAAACGTTAAAATATTGATTCGAATGTTTAAAATTATAATATTTATTGTTACAACGTATCTGGGTAGATATGACTTATAGCCAGGCACGTAGCCAGAATTATATTTGGGAGGGGGGTATATTTAAAAAATGTTGGAAAAAAATTGGAAATTCGACATATTTGACTAGGTATCGAATAATAGGTTTAATCAATTATTGAATATTTAATCGAATATTTTATTCGAGACCAAAACATTTTGATTAAAAATTATCGGAAAGTTTCACAAAAAAGTAATATTAATTATTAAAATAAATTGTTATATTAAAAAAAATGTTGGGTTATTAGCAGTGGTGATTATAAGGGGGGGAGGGTGGTAGGTGGATCGCCCCTCTTGGGATTTTATATTTTTAAATTTAGTATATCTCCGACCTAACAGCGCCGACTTGTGTCATATAAGTTGGTCCAGTTATGTTATAATTATGCTCCATTTTCGCCTCCTCCCCCCTTTGAACATCATGTATAAGGCTAGAATTAGCGCTCGACCGATGATTAGCGCGTACGGTACGCACTGACAGTGCGCCAGTGTACGCTGATAATCGGTCGTAATCGAGCGTTTAGTGCTTAGCCGACGACAAACTCGGTCAGTCGTATGTAATGTAAACGAGTTAATGTGAAAACAAGGAAAGATGAATCCTTACGTTCATATTTTCATTGAAATAGGCGAAATAACAATATTATTAATAATAATTTAAAAAAATAAATAATGAAGATTGCACACGCGCGTACGATCAGTCGCTCGGTCAGCGTCAAACTAAACACCCGCATATACCGACATACCGCCGTCAGCCGACCGTAATAAAACGGGAAAAGAAAGTAGTCACCAGATAGCGTTACGACAAAACATAGTGGGGCGTGGCAGAAAGGCGCTTATAAATAGCGGTCCGAAACCATCGGACCGCTCAGTGTAGTCACGGCGGTCAGGCGTGAACAACGTAGTTCGCATCTGACTGCGGTGTGTGTGGTGTTCGAGATTGACCACTATTTATATGCGCCTTTCTGCCACGCCCTCTATGTTGTATCGTAGCGCTATCTGGTGAGTACATTTTTCTTGTTTAATTGTTATTTCGTTTACGTTCCACGCACGTTGTTCTTCCTTATTCTACATCTGCATTTCGTCTCGGTACATTAATAGATCTTTTTCTTGGTTATTACTCGTCGATGTGAATATTTTATTGGCAGAGGGGTGAGCTTCATTTCGCCCCCCTTGAACATCATGTTTAACTGCCACTGGTTATTAGTAGGTAAATAATATTAATATAAAAACAAAAAATATCGGGGGTTCGGACTCCATGGACCACCTCCCCGGATACATCACTGCTTATAGCAGTATTACCGTTTTAGTATACACATGACTGTACGTTCGTGGAAAGTAATTTTTTTTTCGTTCATCGGATGACAACTAAAAATTACACTTGGATACATAATGAGTAATGACGCACTTTCCGCATAAAACTGTGCATTCGTTTCCCGATTTGTTATATTCTGTTAATAGGTATTTCGAATAATGATAATGATAATAATAATAATAATAATAATAATAATAATAATAATAATAATAATAATAATAATAATAATAATAATAATAATAATAATAATAATAATAATAATAATAATAATAATAATAATAATAATAATAATAATAATAATAATAATAATAATAATAATAATAATAATAATAATAATAATAATATTTGATTTAAAAAGGTAAATGCAAATAAACATGTAAATACGTTTCGATATACACACATATATATTATATTCCCGTACGATTTCTGGGTAAATGATACGTCAGTGACGGGATGGTTACAAAAATCAATCATACGCGTGTCACACGCACGACACGCAGCGGCCGCAAATAGCGCGTATAGTACGTTTTCGTGTTGAAACTGAAACCCGTCAATATCACGCGCAGTGTGCTATGTACTCATCCCTTATAACAGATGATGCGGTAAATCAATTTCCGTCTGGTTTTATCACTCAAATTCAATGTGTACAGCGCTGTATTAGTGTAAAAAAAAATCTTCCGAGTTAAAAACGAAAAAAAATAAAAGAATCCCAAATTATACAATATTATTCGTATTAAAAAATATAGTTGATATATTATATTAGTATATGGTCGATTCAGTGTTGAAATATTACCGAATGTAGACGAAAAAAAAATGTAAATTTAATGTTACTTCTTTACGCGAAAAGTATCCGAGTAAATGGGTTCTTAAATATACTCGCGAATACTGAAATTTATTTTAACCGTATTTTCACACGGTATCCTTTTATATAAATAATTTGTGATGATCCGAATCTTTTTAAAACTGTGTGTTATGCGAGGAATATAGTTTACACGTATGTACGATGATATTTCGCCAGTTTACGTCGAATGGTAAAAAAAAAGATTAAAATACATATTTTATACTATTTATGCCGTGTTCAAATGTCCAAAACCCGTATTTAAACCCCATATTATAGTGGACTACTCGCGAAAGGAAAGTATTCAAACGCTTTACACATTTCCCGATATAGTAGATATACCCAGAATAATATCGACGGTTTTCTTTAATGACGATTTGGTCTCTAAATAAAAACGATTTAAAAAAAAAAGTACTAATTCGAATGTTGTAAACTATACAAATTCGGATGTGTGCGCGTGTGTAGAGCCGTGAAAAGTTTTTAGTTTCGCGTGTATGTTTCGCTTGTTGACGATGAAAACGTCGGAAAAAATATCTTCGTTTCGGATTATTTTTTTTATTTTATTTTTAATCCGTCATAATAGAAATGACAAAACTTTTCGACGGGATCGGTGTGCATGGTTGTATTCGAGTTTTCCGCTCTTGACGAATGTATAACATATAATAACGGACCGGCCTTTATTTATATGTTACGGTCAGAGCGTGTAACTCGTGCATCGTGACACAATGCTCGTCGAATCTGTTTTATGAATATTGGTTGCATAAATAATTGCGTTACAAGACCCGGACGTTGTGTTTTACTGTTTTTGAGAGATGTACATTTTCGCAGTGTTCTCCTAACAGCAGAGAAATAATAGTAATCAAGAAAATGTCGATAATAGTATAACCGATTCGAAGTATGCGACGGGCAAAGAGTCTTTTTGTCCAAATCGAAATGATAACAAAAAAACCTCCAATACATCATTAACAAGAGCGGCATGAACATTTTCAGATCTTGACGTTCGAGCGTACGATAGACAAGAACAAATAAATGCGAACGTATATAGTGTTGCAGTGATATCATGATACGATAGCGTAAGCTTAAAATATAAATTAAAAGTAGGTAAATATTTGTACCTATTTATTTATAAGTATTATAACAACAGTTTAATTAAAATTTTAACGAATAGCTCTTTTTTTTTCTCATCGCACGGTGATAGAAAAAAATTATTATTATTTAGTACAATAGAATAAAAAAAAAACAATAGATTCATTAAAGGTTATACGAGGTTATCGTATATATATTTTTTATCAATTAATTTTTTTTCGTAAAAATATTTTTAAAAAATTCTCTATTGTAAATTTAAACACAAAAACTGTTTTAATTATTTTTCATTACGATATTGCAGTGTGTTTTTGATCATTCCGTACAGTGCCCGATCATTTGACGTGCGTTATAAATACGCGCATATATAATTTCCTTCGGGAGACAGTCGATGTAGAACAACCGCTGTATAGGGAAACGGTTGGAAATACATTCGGTTTGTAGTATGTGTTTATAAATAAATATACGAGCGTATAAAATACTCACTTCTAATTCACTCCACAATTCACAAATCGTCAACTATGTGTATGTGTGTGCCGTACTTGCGCCGTGCGTATCACGTGAAAAACTCGGTAAAAACTACTTCTTCAAATCGCGTATTTCGTCTGACCGCAATCGCGCAATGGAAAAGTAAAAAACTACTTTATATTTTGTGTACTTTTGTTTTTATTATTATTATTATTATTATTTACTCCTGCGCTGTTTTTCCCCTCTCGATTCAGCAGTTGTGCGTCGTATAGTTAATACATTACACGCGTATAACGGGAGATGTCCTGCCGACCGAAATTCGGAAGGATACGTTGTCAGGCGACGTTTTAATTTTAATGGTAGTACAGAAAGTTGTATCCGTGGTTCTCCGCGAAAATAACAAAACGACTGAGCGAGCTCAGTGAAACGCGTGCAAATATATGGTTTCAATTATTATATTAATTAAAATATACTTTATAATTTTTTTTTCTCTCTTTTTTATTATCTCTTATCAAAATACTGTTTTATTCACGTCGACCGAATATACATAGGCGCGTGTATGAAAATTAGTAATTATTTTATTATATTTATTTATATATATATAGTTAGAGGGTCAAACATTTTTTTTTGAAAGTTTCGATCGTTCAGAAAGCGTCCGCGTGGACGAGTCCGTCGTTTCCACCACCTGCACGGTCCGAGCAGTACAAATGCATCGTTAAACCATACCAGAGGTCGCATACAGCGGCGGACAGATGAAAATACGATGTAATTTTGTCACAAAGTTCACCGGAGTAGTATTTCTGTACTAGTTTATCGAAATAATTTTTTTTGATATTGAAAACACGCGGGTTTAAACACGACCGCGATCAAAAAATAAATAAAAGCGATAAGAGAACTCGTCCCTTCGTCCGTACGTCCGTCGCCCTTTATTTTCGTCTCGTTTCCCCTCGAATAACGAATAGAAAAAGCAATTTTTCGTCGTCATCGTCAGAGGAGGAGAGGAGGAGGAGGAGGACGTTTTGAAAAAAATAAAACAGAAAACACGGCAGTACTTGCAGGTCACTCGGTTGTGACTGTTTTTTTACACCGATTCGCCGAAACTCGTCTGCATTCCGTTTGACTATATATCTCAGTCCGATCGCGTTAGGATGTAATATCGTAAGGACGACGTTTTCCTAAATTCGTCGAAGACAATTTCGTGCGTATTGCATTATTATTCACTGAAGTCGTTCATTATATCGATATGGTTTTTTTTTTTTTATTCTCCTTCTCTCGTTATTGATAACGCAGAAAAAAAAAAAGAAAAAACATCAATCAATAAATCAGCGGTAGTGACAATAACGTCCTCGCGGCTGCAGGTATAAACATAAACGCACAGGCGCACATATAATGCGGCGCTCCGGACAGGCAATTCTTGTACGGCCGTGCAACGCTGCGGACGATATAATAATATTGCCGTGTACTCCGTGCTCGTAACCGCGTTGCTGTTATAACGACAATAATAATAATAATAATAATAAAAAAAAACCATATCCGATTTACGCATAAGCCACGTCGAGGGATTTACACTTTTCACGTTTTCTTTCGATAAAACGTAATCGTTTTTTAAAAAACGCGTCGAAACTATAGGAAAACGCACAGGCCGCACAGCTGTATAGGAACCGATTCGTAAATATAATTTCATGCGTTACATAACGGCAAATAGAATACGAACAAGAAGTGTATGGATAAGACCGAGTTTCAATATTACAGATACCTTCGGTAGTTTAATTCCAAAAAAAAGGTTAAAAAACCATAGCTATAGTTTAATTCTTTATTCGAAAACAACGATGTATATATATATATATATCATAAAACTGCAAAATCCTATAAAATATATTATATATTTTTTTATTTATTGAAAAAATATTTTTTTTTACCGATAATATAATACTGTTACAGCACGCGTATTGTATTCGACACGTTTCGTAGAAATCAACGACTTTTACTCGAATATTCTATTAACAAGAGTTTTTACTCGTTTTTATACGCCGTTTATATATATACGCGTTGAATAAAATAACACATTTTTAAAACGACTGTTCGGGGAACGCATTGAAAGGAAACTTTACGATACATTTTTTTTGCTGTTTAATAAAAAAACATTATTTTTTTATTGCGTTTTTTTTTTAAAATATTCGAATTATTGTGGTTACGATTAAAATTTCGTTTACCGCGTCTTTACCCGCGGCCGATTGAATTTACTTTTTCATAACAAATGCTGAATTTTAAAATAAAATTTAACCTGTCCAGTTCAGTGGCCCAGCGGACGACATGACCTATATATATACATATATCGTATTTATGATGACACCGTTGGCTCGTCCTGGGACGTGTAAGCGCTTCGGAGGTGACGCGTTTTACAATACAGAGTCCCGTTCAGAGCCGCGTTTAACGGTGGGCAATGGGGTGGGGGCCGGGCAAATTTTATGATGTTTTATCGGTCGGCAATTTTTTTTATGTCAAACGTGCGTTATTTAAACCATATTAAAAAAAAATAAATCATTTGTCACACGTAGCCAGGAATTTTTTTTCGGGGCTATTATAAAAATCAAAAAGTAAAAATAAAGTCTCTCGCGAACTTTGAGCAGTTTAATTATTACGTTCGTTGCGTGAAAAACAATGGTATTGTATAAACGGGTCGCTCGATATCGTTTTGATTTTATAAAATGTATTAGAAAAATCAACGTTTGAATAATTAACGTATCAGGCGAAATACAATTCCGGACGTTCAAACGGATGTTCGAAATGACGAAAGTACGAAAGGAAAAAATGAAAATCGTGCAATGTTTATTCGTGTATAAACGTATGATAATAATTATTCTCCAAATTACTCCTGCAGTTACAATATTATATTTTTGTTTATAAAATACGCGACAGTGTCGGCCGGGAGGAAAACATCCGTTGAAACATTCCGCGGTGGCAGCGAAAGAGTATGTGCCGTATAAGTGGGTCGTCGCGTGCGTCGATGATGGAACGTAGAGAGAATAAGGGCGCGGCGGCGGCGGTTTGCGGTGACGGGAAGGAGAGGGGGAAAAAAATCGACCGGCGCGGCGTCCGGAACGCGCCGTATATATATACAACCTCCCCGCAGCTGATCGGTCGCGCTGGTGGTAGGCGCGGCAACGCGGGACCGAATAATAAGTGCGTATACGCGCGGCCGACTACCGCGCGGGTAACGAAATACCGACTGACGACTAATAAAATATAATAATAATATTTAACTCCGACGGTGATGACATTATTAGCATTTTTTTATTTTTTATTATTATTATTATTATTATTGAAATTTTATCGAAATAGCCATAGGCATAATAATAAATACATGAATTACGTCTCATCTTCCGGTCATTTTATAAGAATCCTGTGGCTTATTCTTTCTTCCATTATATCAAGTTACTGTTTCTTCCACGCCTAAAATGTCACAACGTGATAATAATCTATGATAATAAATGATAAAAATAGCAAATAAGCACTTTTGTATGGGCGGGATTGATCTAATTAAGTAAGTAAGTATATAAGTAGTGGTAGAATCAAATCAGGTTTTCCAATCACCGGGAAAAACTTTAGCCATATATTAATATTTTTATATAATATCGAAATTTGAAAATAACCGTTATCACCGTGCATAATTTCCATAGACAATAATATTATGTGACAATCGACACAGACAATAAATATAATAATTTCATAACCTTAACATATTATATAGCGCATGCGAGAAAGAGAACCATTCTAAAGAGAGTGACTTCTCTTTTCGGTACACCATGCAACGTCCAAAAAAATGAAAAATTTTTTTCTTTTGTAATAATAACAGTTACAAAATGTTTAAAAATAAATTTAAATATATATATAGATATTCGTAGAAGGGCTAATCCTGCAACGTTTGAGACGTTCTCGCAGGTCCATATAATATAATAGTGTGCTTTAAATCCTATATATAGATGCGTCGTATACAATAAATATATGTCAAGTATACTCGTCGCGTAGTGTTATAATATCAAATCCCGAGATTATTCATTGTTTGCGAACGCGAGAAGAAAAAAAAAACGAAAAGTGGCCTTCAACACATCTAATATTATATATTTGCAATTAAATATTAATATCCTATATTTTCATACTATTTATAATATTTATTATATTATTTATATAATTAGTAGAAAAGAAAATTCCGTTACACACGCGTGTGTTGTTTATGATTGAAAAAATTTTGTAAATTTTATCCAGTGAAAATGTTGTAATTTTTTTTTCTATCGATAGAACGTGTTCTATATACAAGCACTATCTATTCACGCGCGTGTAATCCACGGACTTCAAGAAATCGCAATATATAGAAAACAAATTATGAAAAGTTTTACCGCCGAATTCTCTTCTCTAAAATTCGGCTTTACAAAATGAGTATACTGTATATATAAAAAACACATTTTTTTTCATTTTTTTTTTTTTTTTAATAGTATTAATTATCAGTTCTGTTATTGTTGCCACGCCGCCGTCGGGTTTATCATCAGTTCATCCACAACATATACGTGACATATTTTCAACTATCTATAATTCTTCTCCGTAACGTAATACGCGTTATACGATATTGTAAACGATATTTTATATCGAATTTTTTTTTTTTTTATTAAATTCTCGTTTAAAAATAACGAATATATATATATATATATATATATGTATATATCGTCGGTGATCTCGGTCGAAAGAGTACCATTTATATATTATATAAAACCGCGTACGCGATAATATAGCTCTCTATATATACCCGTTCGTTTCCAATTATATGCGTCACACTACATCACGCGTACTCCGACCATATAAATAAATCGTCTCATCGCATCGAATATCAACTATATATATATATATATATATATATATATATATATATATATATATATTACTTTATTCGTATAAAATATTATTTTAGTGTTAAAAAAAAAAAAACTTCAATTCATAACGATATATAAAATATTGCAGCGTATAACGTGAACATTATATACTGTACATAATATTACGTATTATATAGTACTTATCGCGTATTATTTACTGCACGCGTCGTGTAAAAAAGAAAAAAACGATAAGTTCGTTAATATATTTTTTAAAAATTGTATCGGACGAATTGAGAAAGGATTAGCGAGAATTTTATCGCTATTAACGTAATTAAACGCCTTGGCAAATTATATAAATTTAAAAATAAATTGTGTCGCTCAATAATTTGATTACAACGCGTGTATATATTATTATGTAGTATATTTCGCGCCCGGCCAAAAGTTAAACTTAGCGAATTTTCAGTAGGTAGTACTACAGCTGCTGTTTTACAATCGAATTATCTCATCGTCTCGTGAACGTTTAAGGCGTTTTCAAAATACACGCGTTTATATACGAACGATATTATAAATATTCGTATTCTCTTCGGCGGCGGTCCAAGTAAAGAAAAAAAAATTATTGCCTAATGGATTGTAATTCGACGTTGAAGTTTAAAATATTATTATTATTATTCGTCTGCCGCGGAATATATTATAAATTTCGCTCTCGAAATGTCAACGTCTCGAATGAAATTGAAATGTAAAAACGAGGGAACTCGCATGTTTTAAATATATGAAATCAAATTGTGTGTATATATATATATATATATATATACGAGTACAATATACTCGCGCATTACGTGTAATGAGTTGTGTGCATCGACCGTACTTTATACATACATTCTGTGTTATAACGCGCGTTATCGAAAGAGAAGCGAAAAAGTCATTTTCGTATACGTATATTTATATTATATTTTATTATTTGCACTCGAATATTTCGAGACATACATTTCGAATACACGTACGTTTTACGACTGTATAATCTATATTGTGTATTTTTATTGCATGGACGTTTAAACCGTCAAAGTGCAATTTTTTTTTTTTTTTTAGCTGATTTTATCTTCTAATCCGTCGGTACATCGCGCGCGTACGATTCGCGTTATTGTAATGTGTTTTCAGTGTTTTCGTAATGATATTTTGTACATTCAAAACGAACGTCCCTATAGATTTTTAAACGCGTTTGATTTACCCCTCGTTCGCAGCTGTACAACCCCGTATAGAGTGCAGCGGTTCACAAACTTTTTTTGCCCTTTTTTGGTCTATAAATTCAGCCTCGGTACCCTGCCGTGATATAATACCACGAGAAATAAACATAAAAAAAAAATCAACAATTTTATCCTAATTGATAATCAGTTTTTATAATTTCACTGAATATAATACAGTATAAGCATATTAAGCACACGGCCGTCTTAAAATTAAATTACATTTTTATACTCTGAAAAAAAAATGAAAAATATTTTTAAAAAAAAGAGAAAAATTACTATAAACGTGAATAAAATAACATTATTAATGAGACGTGTGTGATTGACTCGCATTAGTTAGCGCTGGCAAAGAGTAATAGTAATGTTATATGCTTATTATGGGGTCCGAATCGGAGTACACGAAATAAATTTTTTCATAAGATTCAATTTGAAATTAAAAAAATTACAATAAATTATAATACTAATTTTTGATGAGCCCCCGGAAAGTGCTCGTGGTGTAGAGTTTGAGAACCGCTACTATAGAGTAGTTATGATGAATTCTGAACCGCCTCGCAAAGAAAACATTTGTTTTCAAATAACGTTCTTATTTTTGGGTAAATTCTTCTTCTTTTTTTTTTGCCCGTGTGTTACGAGAACAGCGTGTTTTAGAACTCACGAACTTACACTGCAAGTACTTGAAAGGCGATAAAATTTTAAAATATATGTATTTTTTTATTTATTTATATATGGCGTATAGTACCTATATATAATAGCTGGTGACGAGACGAAAACATTAATTTTCTTCAGAACCGTATTTACGACGCGATGATTAATCGATTACAAACGTTAAAAACACAACAAAACAAATGCCTAGCGGGTATAATATAGTTGTCCTTCTATAAAATAAGATATTTATAATATAAATAAATTGCTTTTGATAAATATATCTATATATAGATTCGTATTATAAATATTTGCCGTTAAGTGTTTGTTCTTTGGCGAACAGTCTACGGCCGAGTTCTATATCGAATTTTGAAAATTATTCGTATTTTATATATAATAATATATTATACGTCTTATTTGTTAAGGCTTTTAATAATTTCTATATGTTCGCCCTTTTTTATATTACGATGAAATGCTAACAATCGAAACAAATCGCATTTTTCTTATACTATAGGTATATTTCAATACGCGCGCGCGCTCCTTAATATTCAATTATTTTGTATTTTATTTAAATATATAACTTTACGGTTACGGTCTACTGAAGTGTTTTTTTAAAAAAAAAGGAAGACCATTTCAATATTGAATCCTCGTAATAGAGTGGTTTGTATATTCTTGCGTATAGTGTTGAGTATAATATTTTACTCGGTTTTTTTTTCCATAATAAAACGTATCGCGAATTGATTATTGATATCGATAGGAAATAAATTTGAGGAGGACCTAAAAACCCTAAGAGTTGAGGACTGGAGAGAGATGATAGTTCAAGATAGAGACAGGTGGTGGTGAGGTGTAGTAATGGCGGCAAAAATTCTTAGAGAGTAGACTTGCCAGAAGATGATGATGATGATGATGATGATGATAGGAAATAACAGAAAAATTAAGAAATCAAGAAATCAACGCGCAATTAAAATAGAATTTTTTTTTTAATGTTAATAAGACATTATACGTAATTAAAGTAACAATACCGTAATAATTATTCCTGTATTCATAATTCGCTATTATCGTTATTTTTACTATAATATTTTAATTACACGACTGAGAAAAAAAAATAATCCTTTGAAGTTTTTAACAAAGAATTTATATATACATGTATATATTTAATCGAGTTTCTGCGAGATTGAAATCACGACGAAAATTGAATTTATAAAATATTCATACGTAATAATAATAATAATAATAATAATATTATCATTTCGAATAATTTATCAATTAAAATTATTCGTTTACATCTGGAATACGTAAATTTTTTTTTTTTTTGTCGAGAGATAAAAATATCATGTCACTTGAATAGACTTTTGATTATATATTGAAATGATAATGTTTTTCGATAATAATTATAGTACAGTGTACCCGAGAACCGTTCATTTTTCATAAACCCGATTTGAAACGCGGACATTTGGAATTTCTTGTAACGAAGCGAATAGGATTGTTAGAGACGTGGAGAAAAAAACTCATAACCAACTCGTTCATTTCCGTAATTTTCAATCATTTGGTCCGGTCCGGCCCGGCGTTCAAAATATTTAAAATTAATTAAAAACACTTTTCACCAAAATGAAATTGGAATATAATTTTGAAAACAATTAGTTTTTTTTTTTTTTGTTGTGCACATGGAAACTAAAAGGACTGTAGCGTAAAATTACACAGATTCGTACAAAAATACCATACGCAATAGTAAATGTAATAAAATTTGTTAAAAAAAAAAAAAAATTATACTTTAATTAAATATATAACACGTTTTTTATTTAATATACGGCGCATTCAAACGAAAATGAAAAACGACATATTTATTCAACTTTTATATATTTATGAAAACGGTTTTACCCACAATATGCTAAAAAGTATTTTAATATATGTGCTTGTATTATATAAAAATATTTAACATGACAAGAAAACTATATTAAATAAACGAAAGCGTATTAAATCGATAATAATTTTTTTATCCCGTGCCACACTATTTTATTTGAAAAGAAAAAAGTGAATTTTACGGAATTTCATTATATATATATATATATATTTATTCTTATAATTGTGTGTTGACAACGCGCAATAAACATTACGTATATTGTACGAAAAATCGTCATATATTAAAATGAATATTACATATGTATATTATATATATAACCCATATAAGTATGAAATTTCAAAAGAAAAAAATTCGCAAAATATTTACAAAAAAATATATATATATATAAAACGTACAACAAATACAAATTTATACTGAATGCGTAAAATGTAATATTGTTGAGCAATATAATTAAATGTCTTCGATAAAGGAAACGTTACGTGCACGTGAAAATATTAAATTATATAAATTTGTGTTTATATACGCTTATTTCGTATTTTCGTAAATATATATTATATATTTGTATACAGTTTATGATTTATGATTTGTGAATATTCAATAGGGACGAGTGTATTTTTTTTTTATGTTATTATTGAACACGTTATTATATATATTTTTTTATCGCGATGAAATTCATAATATTGGTTTTTTCATTTTGATTTATATTATGTATTATATTTCGAAAAACCTGGACATGTTTCTAGAATAATATTGTTTCTATATTTTATATTATATTGTATTTTCAATCAAGTATATGACTAAAAAAAATATATATATATATAAATACAGTTATATCGGACACACGCGTAACTTCGACTTCTATCTATATAAGACGTATATTATTGTTATTTCTATTATTATTATTATTTTTTTTTGTTATTATTATTTTTTTTTTTTTGACAATTTCTTCGCAATAGTTGTACGGTATAAAGTTATATTGTTGTTGGATAATAGTTTGACATGTTGTTGAAAGAATTATAATTATTATACTAGTATAACAATAGTACTTAAAACTTCGGGATATACTTTATACTGCAGAAAGTTTCAAAGTTACTGCTATATAATTAACCCGAGTGTGGAGTCACCGTTATAGGAGGTTTGACGACGCAGATCATATAATATGTGTGTGTGTGTGTGTATTATACATTTTGACAATTTCAATTATTTGTAAACGCGTCATTTCGTTTCGAGACATAATATAATATATAGTAGTTGTATAGAATTTTCTCATTGTAATAATATATATAATAATGAACGGTTAAAAACGTTTGTAAAATATAAAATCGAATTATTAGCTAAACGAAGAATAGAATTTTTCCAACACATTTAAATATTTATGGAAAACGTTCTGTTAGAAATTGCGTTCGACCTTCGATTGCACAACACCATAGCTACATTTGCATAATAACGTATATATATATATATATATATAAACATAATATCGTCTGTAATTATGACAAAAATTCGTTGTTTTTTCAATATTAATAATAGATATAGTATACTTGAATGATTTTTTTTTGCACAATAAGTGTTTTGTGTGTGTGTGTGCGTGAATAGTGTTTGAGATGGCAATTATTCGGTCAATTCAATTTGTCCTATACGTTCCGCGAGCAACGGTCGATAGAAAAACAACAGCGGGCCGCCTTCTCTGAAACCGAGCGAAATTCGTTTAAAAAAAAAAATGTTTTTCGAGCGCGGCTATTTATTTGTGTATTCCAAGAGCATAACGTTATCCAGACGAACGCAATTATAGGTACATAATATTATTTTTCTACTTATACACAGTTGTACGTACAGTAGTGGTAGCTATATAATTGCTGTGGAAGCAACACGAGGAATTAAATTAAATTATAATTTACGTAGGCTATATAAAACATACCGTTTCATTACGATATTATCTGTACGGGATGAAACGATACAAGACCAGTGTATACTCATAAATGTGCGTATATTGTGCTGCAGCGCAGGCCTTTACGGATGTCATCGCATTTGTGACTTTTCCTATCTGTTGTTCAGAATTTGTCGCCAAGTTTCAATTTCGCGCAAAATTTCGCAATTTTCGATATTTTTTTTCCCACCACATTGAAATTTTCTTAAATATTTCACATTTATTAATAAAACTTTCGCGTCGTTTTACGTTTTTTATATACATTACAGCGAACAGACCTATGAAAATCAAAAACACTGATAAACGATATTTCATGAAATAAATAACATACCTGCAGATCCCTAATTAATTCAAATATTTTTAGACTTTGAAAAAATAGCACACAAAAATCGCTGGGTGCTAGGATTTTTTTTTTAAATGCGATTTTCGGGATTTTTTTTTTATTGAAATATTGCGATCGATTTTATTGCTATTTTACTGCAACAATATTTATATATTTGAGCCCCAATTAAGTGTGTATATGTCAATTAATTTATAATCGTTATTCTATTGTTGCAGGCGACTTAAGAATCCAAATTACGTGTTCATAAACGCGACGACGATTCCAATTCCGCAGAGCTGGCACTGTCCACCCAAACAACACCAGCGATAACATCATTTCTTTTTCACATGGCGAATATCAGCTGAAAAATACAAGGTGAGTGACACGTTATATTATCCGAAAACTGTTTATACAGTAAAAATAATGACACAATTAAACGAGTTCAGAAAGTCTATATAATGTGCATGCATATTATAAAGTTATATCTTTAAATATATACAAAATATTACCGGTTTATAGGCGGTATATAAATACTAATTGGCGATATATACGATTACAAAAAAAAAAAAATTCGCTTTACGTTTTTTTATTTACGTATTTTCTAATAAAACGTAAAAAAAAAAAAAGAATCCTTTATATACAAGGGTAAGTCATCAAAATATCCAAACATATTATTTTATACAGTGAAGTATTTAAAAGTGACAGCGAATGAAATTTATAATAACGCGTTTTTCTACAAATATCTTATTATTATAATAAAACATTTCCCGTGCGCGTACAGGCACGTATCACAAATTAATACAAATATTGGTTTACGGCAATTATTTCACGAATGTATAGTGATAATAAAAATGTATTGGAAAAAGTAAGAACTATGCCCCGAACGAATATTTAGCGAAAACACTTCGTTAATAAGTATATATTTTTAAAGGAAAATTGTTATTTACGAAACAACGCGTTAAAATGCACAGGAAAGAACTTTTCAAAAGCATATTAAAAAGAAAAAAGCAAAAAAAGTAGGTCAAGTTGTGTTTTTGTGTTTGAGCAATTTACCCGAACGAGTCACCTATAATCGTAATAGCTGGTTACGATGATATATTGAACTTAAATGTTTTTATACTTGAATTTGCAAAACAAAAATTAGACACGAATTGAAACGAAATATTTTTTTTTATTATTATTCTCTTACGATAATATGTCGATATGTATATGTAAGTCACTGTATCGATTTATACCGGTAAAGTTTGTACAAGTCACAAGATTTTTTAAAAATATTTTTAATATTAATCTATTCGTTTTTTGTGACTTTTTCTGTTTTTTTTTTCTGTTAAACAAAAAAATAATAATTAAGACTAATTAATCCGAACACAATGAAGTCGGTCTTATTTTAATAAGACGAAATTTGATATATAAGAGTAATAATACTTATAAAAAAATATGCATATAAATTTAATATTACAAAAAAAAAACTCAAACAATGTTTATGGTAATAGCCATATTTTAAAGTAAATTTGTGTCATCAATGAAGTAAAAATAAAATATTTATATTTTCTTATTAATATAGTAGCTGTATTCAAACGACAATATATATAAACGGATGGCAGACATATATTTAATTTAGTTTTTTTTTTTTAAATATTCTTTTTTACTTCTTTCATAATAGTGGTTTACCTCAATTATATAAATTTCACGATACTGTTGAAGTTCCTGCTTAAATTTTTATTTCATATAAATAAATAAATTAAAAAAAAAAAAAAAAAACCCGTAATTTTTTTAATCCTGAATATGAATTATGCTTTACGGCGATGTCATTTATTTTTTTTTAATAAAAAAGTAAAATATTTTTTCTATAGGTTTGACGCGCGAGCGGTACGTTTTAAGAAATTTTTTCGATTTTTATATGGTTTTCAGAAAACTGTTTACAAATACATTATTAAATATTACAATTTTAAACAGCAGAAATATTTGTTATGTGAATTTTAATTATGTTGATATTTTAATTTCAACTGCAACTGTATTAAAAAAATAATAATTTGTTTTATATAAAAATTTTCTCTTCGGTTCCGAATATTTAAAACGTTTATATAAGATGAAATTTAAATAGTAGGTATCTCAAAACTCTCGACTAAAGATTATTATTTTTTGATCATTATTTAAAACATTTTGATGTAGAAAACGTATTATTTTTCAACAATATTATTATTTTAGATTTTACGTATAATATAACACAATAAATATTATTTACATTTTTTTCTTTATAACCATTAGTATGTCCACATAAGTAATCTGACTTTTCATTACATTTAAATTCATAATAATAATAATAATAATAATAAAAAACCTGAAAATATAAAATAATAATTATAGTAATAATAGATATACTACGCAAAAATGACAGTCTGATTTTTTATTTTTTTTTTTAATTAATGTAATGTAAATATTCCATTATTTATATACGAATTCGCGTATTTATTTATCTGGCGAAATTAATTTAATTGAGTTAAAAAGAAATGTTTATTTTGAAAAATTAATAATTTGACTTCGTGAAAATAAAATAATATTGTAATTCGTGGGATAAATTATACTTTTTTTTTATTTCAACGTACAACGTATATATATATATATATATATATATATATACACACACACATATATATATATATACACACACACACACACACACACACACACACACACATATATATATATATATTTATGTGTATAATTCTAATTTACATGCGCGTATATAAGTTTTGAGTTTTGTCTATATTGTTTTATATCAAATTGACTCGTTATTATTAAAATATAATATTACGCGATGATTGTGTACACGCTATAGGAAACTATATAACAATTTCCACTTTTACAATAATTATAACTGGCCGCATTTGTAAACTGGTAATTATAAACAAACAGTTGTTTATTATCCCGCCGTACTCGCGCACAGGTATCCCGTATAAATATATAATAATACTTGTAGTACACGTGTATATATATATATAGTAGACATTTTGAAATATTAACGGTTCGTTATTGCGTTGTTTGTTTCGACGCGAACGCTGCGTATTTGGGTTACACAGAGTTATAATAACGCGCGAATAATATTATTATGATGCATTTTTAAGACAAATAGATAAATTCGAAATAGCTATTTGCAAATTAATATTTACTACTAATTAATATAGACGTGAGAGATAATGGAATTTACATTAACCGGCTCAATTAACCCTGCACGCCGCAGGGGCGCGCGCGACCATCGCGAACATTTTTAATTTGTATACCAAAACGTTCCAGTATCGCGCGACATTACAATATTGCACGATAGTGTAGGATAATACTATATATAGATTATAATATTGCATAACCTAAATATCTGTCAATTGTGCATTGATTGGGCGACGAGGAACGTTTTGTGCGGGACGCATACTGTACACCGAATTAAAAATTACATAATATTTGAGTAAATTTTAGCGTATATACCTTTGATAATAATAATTGGCGTTCAGACGGTGTCTAATATACGATACATGTTTGAAAAGTTTTGATTTCATATAATATTTTGTCTCGAACAGAAATAAATTAATATGAAGAGTAATATATTATGACTTTTGAAGTGGAATTACTTATACGAGTATATTGTATACTTATATGCTGTGACGGATTTGAATGTCAGTCGGCTGCAAAGTTGTGCGAAAGAACCAACAAGAATCGTATTCAAATAAAACAAATATGCGTATTATATGTCAACGTCAGCACGCCAAAGCTCAAAACGAATAATATAAAATTAAAATTAAAACGAATAATACAATTAACGTGAAAAATAATTGGAAGGTTATTATATCAATAGTTTTCTGTAATACGTATATATATATTGTACGAAGCCTCGTGATTTCGTTTATCATCGTAAATTGTAATATTTCTTAATATACATAAAATAATTTCAAATTCAGTTTCCGACTCAAACGTATTATGTAGATGATCTGTGTTCTATAGCCGTGTCTTTTTTTTTTTTTATAGTCAATTTTTAAAGTAATTACGATATTTTTTCGTATTTATACGGTATCGTCTTTATTGTTATATTTTTATCGAATTTCCATAAAAATACACACACACAAGCGCTGGTTAAGTAAAAATCACGAACAATATAATGCATAAACGTTATTTGTATAATAATAAATTATTTCCGTTATTAATGAATAATTAAATAAAAATTTTGAATTCGCGCACAAACGATTGCCCCTATTTAAGATTTAAATGTATTAAGTGGGGGTGCCAGGGTCATGGAACTATTGATATACTAAGTATATGAAAGTGTAAACATTTTATAAAAAATGTAATACCATTCGATATAACACACTATCATTTATACTTTTAAAAATTTACTTTGTTTTTACAATATTTTCGTTTCCCTAAAGAGTAACTATATATACATACACCAGTGGCGTATGAGGCTGCAGCCCCCCCCCGCCGAAATGAATAAATAATCACTTTTTTAGTGGGTACCGTTTATACATATTAATAATTAACATATAAATTAATTAATTATCAGCTTCAGCCCCCCCCCCCCAAATACAAATTCTGGCTACACCACTGACATACACTATTTGCTGCAGTATAAAATAAAATCACGTGTATATATATATATATATATATATACGCGTCATTAAATCATGCGGACTACTTACACTATTAAATATTATTTCTCTAATAACCGTTTGATTAATCCACGTTTAAATTTTATCATAAAGTAATTTAAAAAAATAAATAAATCGGACGTAAATATTTTTAAAAAATGGATATATATATATTATCGATCATTCTAAAATAATTTGCGCTCTTTAACATTATTAGTATCTATGAAATGCGTGTTCGTTTATAAGCTCATGTCGAATTAAACGAGCTCAAATAAATACATAATAAGCGCGCGTTAAAAGTAAAAATTATTTTCGAAAATCGTGCGAGTACGCGATTATTAGAGTGCGAGATTCCCATAATTTATTTCGCAAAATTATTACTATATATACTTTTACCATACGAGTATACGAATAAAGAACCAAAGCCGTTGCAGCAGGTCTTCTAACACGATATTTCACTGAATATTATTTTCATTAAGATAAACGCCTGCTATAATAACGCGCTTATCGTCACTATTATTTTCTCGGTAAATTTAATTTAAAAGGCCTTATTATTAAAACATTACCAATTTTTTTTTTTTTACGAAAATACAGAAAAAAACAAAAATAATTTTATCTCCGTTAATTTTTTTTTATTTACTTTAATTTTTTTTCTTTTGACGAAAATTTTTTAAAAATTTTATTTCGACTCTTTATACTCTGCCGAATAATTTATTTGAAGTACGACGATACTGTACGCATAATTCTATATATATTATTATTGCGGCGTACGTGGAGTACGTGGTACGTCGAGTGATCGATCAAAAGCCGCTTTAACGCGGTTGATATTACTTTAGAAATATATATATATCGATATTTGCAAAGACGTAGCGCGTGAAATATTGATGCGTATAACATTATAATTATTATTCACTCAATTAACGGCGTGCCAAAACTATATATTATATTGAGTACACTGCACGTAATAGAGCCAACGTTCCTCGAAATTATTTTGTCCGTAGTCAGAATTTTATAGTCAATATTTATATAGAAATGCGAAAGTCATAACGATAACGAG
This sequence comes from Slavum lentiscoides, assembly GCA_032441835.1. Classification (NCBI taxonomy): domain Eukaryota; kingdom Metazoa; phylum Arthropoda; class Insecta; order Hemiptera; family Aphididae; genus Slavum; species Slavum lentiscoides. Next base: position 3,905,638 of record CM063717.1, on the reverse strand, counting down.
CGTATATAGCATTAAGTTGATCAATATTCTGTTTATTTACTCGACTCCGATTACTCGTATGTTTTATGTAGATATAGTACTTGGAAATCCGTGTGGTTCACCGTTATATTACGAGTATATATTACGCGTTTATAACGTTGTTTTTTTTTTTTGCTGAAATATTAGTAGATATACATTTGAGAGAGAGAGAGAAAAAGAGAGAGATTGCACGATAATATTAAAGTATAGACTGTATAAATATACGGAATGAATTTAAATTATACACGAATATAAACGAATATTATTATTCCAATACTTTATTACGCGTAACGCGTATATTTAATTTTCTTTTTTTTTTTTTTTTTTTTAGACGAAAATTCGCAGAATACGACTGTCCGGCCGATCGAATATGAATGAAAAAATTTATGAAACCTCGTTGTTAAACATTTTAAAATAATCTGAATTTGGCGCTACCTCGCGCGTAAAACAAAAAAATTGTTTCGATTTTCACGGAGTTTATGTACAATATTTTCTCCGATTATATATATGCGCGTATGTCTGTGAATATAACCGACTGTTTAATAATATATAGTCATACCGGTCGTTCTTTTTTTGGTTTTTCGTATTTTTTTTTAAAATTATTTTGCAGCGTCGTTTTTTATCCATTTGTTTCGGACTGGCTTATTCGAAATATTTATATAAAACAAAAAAAAAATACTTTCACAATATTATGCAGTCCGTTGTTTTTTAAATAAAATAATAAATACTCGAAATTAACGCGTCATAATTGCACAGGGGTGATGGATATATCATAAAGTACCCGTTAGAAAATCGTTGGTGATGAAATCACCAATATTATAGTATTTTGTATAAAAAGAATAAAATAATATGAGTATTATTTACTCAAAAAACAGGCGAAAAATTCATCCTGACATACGAGATAATGATATTGCTCGCGTATTCATAGGTTCTCTACAATTCATATTGTTATCGACACGAATACAAACGCGTTTAAAATAATTTTTCATTTTTAATTGCCTATATAAAACATATAATATAACAACTAACAAATGCCCGTCCGAGAGAAGGAAATTAAACGTTAAATAATAAATGATCTAAATCGTAATGAATTATAAATAAACTTGGGTCGTATAAAACGTCCATTCCAACAGTATTGATTTTCCGGCAAGCAGACCAATATAAAATATAACGCTACAGTATATACGCACTGCTTATGCGTTTGTACCGTATAACGTATTATACGCGAGTATATAATATGGTTATTGTTTTATTACCGAAATGATATACTCGTGTCTTAAAAACGAGCGAGGTTTAAATTGTCAGAAAAATATATATATATTTTTTTAATCCGTTTATTTTCATATAATATTATGATTTATTACTGTACTGCAACAGTATATATAAAGTTACGTAACATATTTATATTTTTATATCGTGATTCAGTAAAAATGTGACAAAAATAAAAACACGATAATTTTGTTTGGGGAAATTATGTCGCAGTATTATTAATATGGTATTACTATATAGTATTGAAAAATATATTCGGAAGTTTTTTTTTTTTTTTTTATTTCCTCGGAAAACAAATGTGTATTTCATAAATTAAATTTGATTTATTTATATATGCGAGCAATAATAACGCGTTAAATAATATATATTATATGTAATAAAACATAATTTTTCTCGATACGCTTACTCCGTTTTTTTCCACGAAAACGTTAAATAATGACTTTAACGAAAATATATAATTTAAATAATTTCTCGTTTTAAAGTTTTTTTTTTTTTTTTGAACGCGTCAATCGCTTAAAATAATTTACCATTTAACTCGAATGTTACGCGATAGTTCCTAGAAATATCTCGTTCGACGTGGATCTTAAAATATTTCTCCTAAACTACGCAGACATGTATCAGCTCGCGAGCCACTAATAGTTATTTATTATTTCTACGTATATAATTACACAAATGTATACGTTTTTAACAAGCGTTATTGAATCCTTTCGATATATATATATATATTATATAATATACTTTTCTTGTCATTTAAATGTCTAATTAATTTTTTTGTTTATTAAGAAGAAGAAAATGCGTAGAAAATTACGGTTTTTCCTCCGAGAATTTCGTATTTAAACCATTAGCATAAAAATTCTTGGATAAGAACAATGATTTATGGTACCCTATTAAAATGAATTATGATTCAAATTTCACAATTGTGTTTAATTATTAAAATTAACGACATACGTATTTATTATACAGTAGGTAATTTTTCGAAGCGAACGCGTTAATATACGAAATAACGTCTGTCGCGAAAAATTAACCGTATATTAACGTAAGTTATAATTGTATTCACGATTTCAAAACGAACGAATAAGACGTAAAATAAATAAGAAAATTCGTTGTACTTTGTGTTTTAAAAGAAAGAAAAAAAAATAAGAAAGAATTATATATATATATTACAAGCGATGTATTAAAATCACAATTTTCCATATAAAAAAAAAGTGTTCGTAAAGAGAATGGATACGAAAATCGCTTGAGGATTCGAATACTTAACAATGCTGTTTATTCCAAGTCGGTCCATATAGTTTTATAATAATAATTCTTTTTGATATTTTTCATGTAATATTCATGTTTAAGACGAATAATATATAACTTTTATAATATATATATATATATATATAATACGAAATAAATCAAATAAATTGTTTCGTATATTGTATACAATATTAAACATTTTATTCCGCTATATTTACTACGAAATTTAAGTAACGAGTTATACATCATATACGCATTCGCTACATTGACAACGTTATTTTAATTTTTATTCTTATTCGAATCGAGATCAAAATTGGATCGAACGCCCTACCACCGTCACCGTTTTTTTTTTTTTTTGGAAAGCTCGAATTATAAATTTCCACTCGAAATAATATGTAGTCCATACACTAGCGGACGATTTGTTATATATATATATATTTTTAATAAATCGAAATACGCGTTTTTTTTTTTACATACCGGATTTGTATTTCGGAGATTTTTTTTCAGCGCAATCTCGTCGTCGTTTGGTCGATCCGGCTTTAACAAGAGATTAAAAATAAAATCCGGAATTAATACGAATAAAGCTGGATGACTGTATATTTAATACAAACAGACTTCAAACGCGCGGTATTGATTATATATATAATATGCTCAGTAGATTAGCTGATGTAAATAAACGAACGTTTTTCCAAGAAATTATTATCATATTATTGCATTTTTATTCCTACTATACATAGGAACTATAAAACATGCATGTTGTATATTATATACGAGTAAACAAAAAATGATTTATCATATTAAAAATAAAATTAAAATTTTTTTTTTTGCTCATTTATGTGTGCAGTGTACTTACACTCAACTGCGAATAATCTAATAGTAATAGCGAGCGAAACAAAACTTACTTCAAATGTTCAAATTTATCGATATTATACGACAAAACGAAACAAAAATTTGTATTGTTTTAAAATAAATATTTAATTTTTGTTTTTGTTAACATCAGCGTAAATCGAATTATTTAACGCTCGAGTCCGGCGAAAACCTTTTAGTGCGGTTATTAAACGACAAAACTCCATTTACATTAAATAAAATAACATTTGAAATTTCAAAGGCACGAAATTTATATTATGATATTTGGTATCGACTCGGAAGACCGCAGGACGAAAAACTGAAATAACGTACAATACGCGGTATAAAACAAAGTATACGTCACCAATCACCATACGACGACAACGATTATGGCTGCGCATTATGTCTTTGTATCAAAAAACATGTTTTGATTCGATTTTAAAACCGAAATCGTTCGGTTTTGCCCATTGAAAAGTCTATTAAATAAAATTTGAGTTCGTTTCAACTTTGCCGACGCATACGTCGCATATTGAATTCTACTCATTAACTCGAATCGAAATCATGAAAAGTGCTCAAAAAACATGGTGGTTTTCACTACGTCTACTGGTACGGCTGCAAGATGATTTTCTCGGTATATGTCAAAACGCGGTAAAGGTATAAATATAATTTTTTAATTTTCGAAAAAGCGAAAACGATCGTTCATCTCCGCTTTTGCAGTTTGTTTACACACAAACAGTGTTTGCATTTTTTCTGTATCGTATCGTAAGTCTATTACAAGTAAATTTCGGGGCCGCGGGAAAGAAATCAAGGGCTTAAAGCCTGTTTAGGTCGATCCAGCCACCGATCGTATCCCTGCTTGGTAAATAACATATATTTTTTTGGTGATTTTCTATTTTCAAGGGGGCTGAAAGGAGTGTTATATTATATTATAATTACGATTACTTTTTTTTCCACCCGTTTCGCAGATGTCTTGACGACTATGCCGATGGCGGCAACATGAGACCCTTACCGCCGGGTCAAGATGGAATCGACTATTGTAAAATCCGCAGAGACCGAAACCACCATCACAACGGCGTCGGTGCAGGTGCCGCGCTCCGCCGGTCGTCCGCGTCGTCGGCCGCGTTGCTGGAACCACCGTCTCCGGCCGAACGGTACCACGGCACCATCGAGGGCCATTACCGGGTGCACGATTTGGCGCTCGACCGGTACGTGCCACCGCCGTCGCCCGAACGGTATTCCTCGAGCGCAGCCGCCACTGCGTCGGTCGGCCGCTCGTACCACAACAACAACAACCACCACCACCACCACCACCATCACCATCACCACCACCAAAACCACCACCACCACCACCACCAACAACAACAACAACAACAACAACACCACCAGCAGCAGCAGCAGCAGCAGCAACAGTCGTCGGACGACCGGTATTCTGGCGGTTCTGGTTCTGGCGGCAATGGCGGCGTCGTCGGCCGTAACCATTACCTACCGGTGTCGCAAAGCGCGTCTGAAAGTTTCATGTCGCCGCCGTCGCCGGTGGCCGAACGGTTCGACTATGCCGCGCGTCACCACGACAGTTACGCCACCGCCGCCGCCAAACGCAACGATTCCGTTTACTCCAGGTAAACAAAAAAAAAAAATGTTTCAATATAGGTGTACCCCCAAGTACAAAGTAATAGTGTAGAAATTAATGTCTAAAAGTTGAAAAAAATTATATATATTTTGTTCGAAATAATATATAGTTGTAAATACGTGGAATATTGAAATTTCGAAAATAATTTAATAAATTCGTCGGACCCGTATAGTATTCAGTTAGGTTAGGCAACTACGGGGACGTAACTGTAGATTATTATTTATGCGGGAGGGGGTTCTGACTTTCAATTATTATTAGTAAATATGCTAACATGAAAAAAAAGAATGTAATTAGAAGTGAATGAGGAGTTTAAAAAAAAAATGTCGAGTAAATACTCGTGTACATTTTTGTAAAATTTTGTAATTATAGATTATTATTTATGCGGGAGGGGGTTCTGACTTTCAATTATTATTAGTAAATATGCTAACATGAAAAAAAAGAATGTAATTAGAAGTGAATGAGGAGTTTTAAAAAAAATGTCGAATAAATACTCGTGTACGTTTTTGTAAAATTGTGTCACAAAAAATATTCATCTTTAGTCTACAATTAAGAATTTTTTTAAAAAATATTTAACCGAAAAGTCCTTTTTGTACTTTGTAGTACCTACCTGCATCAAAATTTTAAATATTATTATTATTATTATTATTCATTATAATAATCGATATTTTGGAAATGAAGGTGGGTTTGAACTCCCCAAACCCACCCCTTTCCTATGCCTCTGTTAGGCTATGTTAGGTTAGGTTTGCCATAAGCAGTATACGTTTTCAAAACGGACATTTACCCGAATACTAGCGCGGTCTATACAGAACGTGTCGGTTACGCGAAATCACTATATGTAACGACCGGTACGCGTAATACGATAGGACAATAAGTCAGGACGAAATTTAAGGACGACGCTTTCGGGGTGTGCGTGCGCGTGACAGTGTCCTAGCGGGGCAGCACAGGACGCTTCCTGCGGGATTATATAGCACACGCATTTCTCTTTCGTTATTGCCGGCGGCGTCGTAAACGCGAAACGGTAAAACGATACGTTTTGTCGCTATACGGCGCGGACTGTCTTCTCTACACGGAGATCTGAGACAATACATTATATGTGCCTTCGAATTAATTGTTCTGTTCAATATTTTTAAGTTTTTTTTTCGCCTAATGACATAAGAAGTTATCTCTTGGAAAAATTGAGTTGTAATAATGTGATTATAGCGAAAAGACACGTTTCAAGTTTAATACAAACTTTAAAAATCGTTTAAAAATTAACGCGTAATTAATACTTTTTGAATTGCCAAAAATCTTCCTAAAATGCATATATTGTCTTGGTTATTATTATATTAAAAAATAAGATACCATTTTTAATTTTAAGTCCTTTATAATTAAAAATATGTTTATTATGGCTTATAGAAGTATTACAATTATATAAAAAAAAAAAAAAAAACGTTAAAATGACGAATAGAAGTTATAGAATTTATCAGATCTCCGTGAGGACACGCAGCTGTATATTATATTAAAACAATATAAAGTAGCCCCGATCAAAGCTAATAATATATTATTATAGAAATACTTTATTTTAATGATATTCCAAGCGATAACGGAACAACGCGGTCCCTCGTCATCCTGTAGTACCTCTTGAGTGAATATTATATATATATTTACGTTTACGACCGAGACAGTGCAAAACGTGACATTTATTCGGTCTGTGAAGCGACACTCGAAACGCCTACATAAATAACCATTGCAATTTTATTCAATACGAAAATAGGAATTTAAGTTATATTGCGAAAGTTTATACTAGAAGGATTTAAACATGAATACGTTTCAACCAATTCGAATTTTTAATAATTGAGGGAAAATCGGTTACGGAAATTCTTGCAATATTCTCTGAAAAAATTTTGAAACCCGCGTGATAATAGTCAATATGCCCGTTATTCGAAAAAAATTATGAATTTATTAAAACTTTGACGGATTAAACTACTATTGTTGATGTATTTTTCGGAAATATCCATGTTACCAATTTTGTGTTGACGTTACGAAACCGTTACATGTTCCGTCTTCGGAAAACGTAATACACGTCTGACTGTCGTGACTACACTGAACGTTCTACTCGTTTTTGACTGGTATTTATACGCCTACCGGCCACGCCCTCTATGTTTTCTTTTCTCCTTATTTTTTTTTTACATTATTTTTACATACAAGCTATTTTTCCTTTTTCTACATCTGCATTTAAGTCAGTGGCGGCGCCAGGGGGGCGTAGGCGGGCCACGGCCCCCTAAATTTTTCTTGGCCACCCCTTGGCCCCTTTACCCTGTGTTAGCCCCTACCCTTATTGCGCCTATGAGTGGGAAAAAGACCACGGATTGTGACTTTTTTTGGCCCTACCAAATTTTCAAAGGCCCCCAATGGACCCCTCAAGATAAAATTCCTGTTACCGCCTCTGATTTAAGTTACGGATCATTAATGAATTTTGGAAAACAGTCAACCAACACGAATACCCAAGAAGGAAAAATCTACATCAAGGAATAACAACCAGGAAAATTCATTAATGATCCGATACTTAAATGCAGGTGTAGAAAAGGAAAAGCAGCGTGCGTAAAATGTAAAAAAAAAAAACGGGAAAAGAAAGTAGTCACCAGACAGCGCTACGACACGACATAGAGGGCGTGGCCGTTAGGCGTATAAATATCGGTCGGAAACGAGCGGACCGCTCAGTGTAGTCGCAACAGCCAGACGTGTACAACGTTCTCCGAAGACGGAACCTGTAACGGTTTCGAAACGTCAGAATAAAATTGGCAACATGGATATTTCCGAAAAAAAAGTTCTTCGTAATAATCGATTTATCTCTCTAAAATTCAAAGAAAAACAAATTCCGCGTTTACGAGATTTTTTGGCGATTTTCCCTCAAAGACTTTAGAGCCTCGTCGTCTATAGAGATGTGTAAATAATCCATCGAGGAAATCGACGAGCGTCAAAAGTCACTCTTTCTATCCGAACGCGTGTTCACAGACAGTATACAACTATAATCAGCAAATAAGTTATTGTAAAAGCAATTCGCTCAATAATATATACGACTAAATGCACACGTAGAAAGTCAACCGTTTGCAGATGGCTCTGTAAGTAAAAAACGAAGCGCGTTATCCAGGCGCGTACATTTAGGCAAAAGATTAATCCAAAAAAAAAAAAATCCCTTTAAATAATAAATATCGCCCGTGTCTACTGTTTCTAAAAAAAAAAAAATAATATTTTGCACAATATACGCAGCGATTGAACTGCAGCAAAGCCCTCAGAAATTCAAACGTTCCGAACAAAAGTGTTACGAACGATTTATCACTAATAAAAGCTCCCCCTCCTTGTATTTCAAATCAAACTCTCCATTCAGACTTAGAAAATTAGATACGCGTTACCGGCGATACATAAATGACTTATAATCACAAATCTCACAAAAAAAAAACTCCTTCCACTCCAGAAATCAAAAACCATATCCAATGCATGTCCGTCTTCTACGAAATATAATACTCTATACAATTTATGACATTATGTAAAGAAATAATAATTTTTTTTTTATCGACAACGTCCGCGTTAGATTATCATTATTACATTGTACGCTTTATTATAATATAACTGCTGTAGTATAGTTGGACCGACTTTTACCGCTGTAGATTTACGACGACGTGATGTATAGTTGCGATTATATTCTATAAAACTTTGGTGTGTTACGGGCTAGCAGCGTTCGCCATAAATATCGTTGAAATGGAAAAAATATTACACCGGAATTTACATTGACCCTGCTGTATATAATATTGTAATATACACTTTAAATTAACCGTATCGCCTCACTATATCTCAACGACTGAAATCCCGCGCGTTGTTTTTACTCTCACTGCTTCGTTATCGTTTCCAATCTATATTTCGTTTTGAATATATATATAATATATATTTTATTTCGCGTTATTATAAGAAGACTCCTTTCGATTTGAGTAAATACAGCGATTATTTTACTGCGCGTATACTAATTAAAATATAAAAATTCGCCAAACATTCGTGTAGACACTCTTTATTTTCTATCGGTTTTTAAATCGCACGTTTCTACGTATAATAATAATTGAAACTACAAAAAACAATATATATATATATATATATATATATATATATATAATTAATTTTTAATAATTATTATTATTGTAGGGCATAAGAATGTACGGTGCCACTACTGAAAACGCTCGGCACAATATTGTTTTAAATTCGCCAGAAAAAAAAAAAAAAATTACCGTACTTAGCGATTTTCTAGCGTTTTAACGCGGAATATATTAAAACGTTTTTTTTTTATCTACCGACGAACAAAATTTTATTCGACATTAATTTATATACGCGCAATATTCGACCGATTAACAATAAATACGATAACATTACAAAATCTACAGGCGTATATATTAGCAGTCTTCCGAACGGATTAAATCCGACAACGGCTATTGTATTTTATACATTTGAAACGCAAAACAGCGCGAAACGCGTATACTCGTTCGTTATTATATTTTTACCTAAAAAAAAAAAAAAAATATGCAAAATAATTTTTATTTTTCGGCTTAGTTTTTCCAGTTTAAATTCCTTGAAAGTTTTAAAAATAATAATAAAAATGAACGCGCGCGCGTACGTACACTCAAATTCTATGTATATTCGTTTATATAATATATATATATATTACAAAACTGACGTTTATTTTCCAGTTTAACCAATTTTCTTTAAAACTTTTTTAACAAAATGTGACTATATACGTATACATTTTCCCGAGAATCTTCTTTTTCTATACTTCGCCTTACACTTGTTTTTCCGAAAATAGTATTTATGTATATATATACATGATGTCACACTTAGATTGTGAAGTTCAAAGTGTCGGGGCGTAAAATAAATTCTATTTTATAGTTCTAAGACCGTACAAGAATATTGAGAAACTATAATATTATACATAAAGTAACGGCGGCGTTTCTTTTTCTTTCTTTCCTTCTAATTTTTTTTTCGGTAATTATAATGGTACCTATTAGATATAAGAAAATTACTATTACAATATTTGAAAGGAGAAAAGTGGTACAATGACGTTTTTCTTTTTTAAATACAAATATTTATTATTATAATTGGAGACGGTATTTTTATGTTTTTACACATTTTTACTGAGAATTTTAATTGGACGAGCTTTCTCGACGATTCATTTTTCTATATTATATATGAACTGATATAGACAAATTTTTAGCGCGTAAAAGAGCATATTTCGAGATTAGAGCAAAACGATGTGTTTTAGGAATATCGTATCGGCGAGCTTTAATTTGAACATTACAACAACAAAATTTAATGTTTTTATAAAAAAAAAAAAAAAAATACTTTCCAGATACCAGATACCGGCCGAACGGTTCGTACCGATCGTTTCTCCGGACGACGGTTACGACGGCCATTACGACCGGTGCGACGACGCGTACAGTTCCAGAAAAGAGGCAGCCGCGCTGTACTCGAGGGCGTCGGCGATCGTGGACGCAATGCCTTCCTCGGCGGCCGCGCTGTCCAGAGCGTACGCGACAGCCACCATGAGACCGTCGAACCGCTGCTGTACAGTCGGGGCCCCGTTGTACAGTGGCGGCGGCGGCGGCGGCGGCGGCGGCAGCAGTGGCGTCGTCGGCGGCAGCGGCGGCGGTTGCGGATACCAATACGGCACCGTGGGCCGGTCCCGGTCTCCCAGAGACCTGTCGCCGTCCGCGCTGGTCCGGCATCAAGCGGCCCACTTGTCTTCCACAGGGTCACCGCCAAAGGGTCTTCCACTGCAGCCGAACAGCAACACGTGTCTGCTCCAGTACGACTCGCAGACGGCCAACACACTGCCCCGGTGCGGTAGCGCCAACGTCATTTGCTCCGGCCAAAACCATTACGGGGTCGGACACGACGAACGGGCGACCGCCGCGGGTTACGTCGGCGGCGGCGGCGGCGGCGGCGGCCACGCAGCGCAGCGCCGCATATCGTCGTCGTGCATTAGGGAGAGCTCGGCTCTGGCGTGCTGTTCCACGGCCGCCTATTCCAATCACGCCGCGTTGGCCGGCATTAAAAACACGGCGGCCGCGACTTCGTCGTCGACGATGGTGGCGACGACAACGACTACGGCGTCCACCGCGGCCGTGCTGCGCACGGCGTCTTCAGCCAACAACTATTCGTCCGGCCAAAACGCACACTGTCCTCCGGCTCAATCGTGCAACAACGTTTCTTGGTAAGTGCCGTAATCGCGTGCCCCCGGAAATTTCCTGTTGAAAAGAAAAAAAAAGGAATACGTTTGCGTCGCGTTCCTTTCCTGTTCCAGGCTCGGAGAAATGAATATATATATATATTATAGTAATCCTGCTGTAAAGGAAACGCGAATGAAAGGCGTTTGGAAAATTATTATTGAGCGATTAAAAAATTATTTTAATTATATTTTATCGTAATATAATAAAACACTACTAAAGTCACACTACTATTTCAGTATACGGGATTTTTTTTATTTTTTAATCATTATTATTAGGAAATATAAATAATTTTTTTTTTTGTTCTTAGAAAGTTTTTTTCATAATTTCAATAGTCTATCACCAGCCCTATTATTCGTTATAAATATTATGACATTTAAACGGCGAATTACGAGATTTTACTTATATTATTCGTTTACACGTGTCGATTTTCAAAAATCCGACGAATATTTCCCGAGTAATAATAAGCATTATATTTTATAAGTTTATGCGGCACGATGAAGTATATACTGCAGTAGTGCATATATTGAAAATATATCCTCTTTGGGAGATGCTTTATCAGAAATGTTCGAGCTCGGTATAGTTAAACGTCCACGATATAACCATGCTATACCTAATAAATATAAATTTGTTATTGTTATAACGACTCCTAACAACGGTTTTCAATGAGTTACGCATACAAAAAAACGACTCCTATACGACTAAATTCGTGAACGGAATATTGAAAAATTGTTAAAAAAAAAATGTTTTCATCGATTTCTTTCAGTTCTTCTATAGACGGCGTAAAAAAATAGTTTACCGTTTGAGAAAGTTAATGTTTAAATTCGTTTCGTTTATGTAAATGGGGATATAATTTTGAAATCGAATCGTTAAACGAAATAGTATAGTAATTAACAGGAAAAAAAGAACACCGAAATAAAATTCGCTTAAAATCGTTTGCGAATAATCGCCGGTTCGTGACGAAAAAAAAAAATTGTGTTAAAATATTTTGCATTCGATGGAAATACTATAAAATACTCGTATATAGTGTTATTTTATTTATTCTCAAAAAAAAAAAAAAGCGTCGTTTGGAATAGTCTCTCATCATCTACACGTTCTGACGAAATTGCGAGACTTTGGCTGGATTTAATTCTGTGAACCATACACATATTGATATCTTTTTTCTAGATCTAGAGAATATAATGTAAAGGATAAGACGACGTTTTTCGAAAATTACCAATTCCCCAACTCCTGCAGCAGTATAATATAATTAATTAAAATGGCTTTATTTCGAACATTCCCCCCACCCCCCTCCACCGTGGCTTATCCGCAGTACATCTGCAAGACGGACTTTAATTTCGAAAAGCAGTCTCCTCGGGTACTTTTTTTCTGTATTATATTATAAAACACGTGTGTGCGTAGGTTTTTAAGCTATTATAGAAATCGGAATACGCGAAGATGACTCGCGATTTTGTCAGACCGAAAGAACGGTGCGTCATCCTGCAGCGCGATTACACTTTTTTAGCTCGTTTTTTCCCCTTTTAATTTGAGAATTCTGATGTACCGACGACGCTTCAGTGGTCTTGCAAGTTGCAGGAGGATTTCTGGAGGCATCGAGATTTTTTTTTATTATTATTATTAATTAAAGGATTCTGATAATATGAGAGTCGTGACGTTTTACGAAATAATTTGTAAATTTAAATATATCGGCAGAACGTGTAAAGCGTGGCATGTGGTTATAGAAACGCGTATATACGAGTATAAGGTCCAATCGATGTTCGAAGTGCGAGACACATTGGGAAATAGCCGTTCTTTTTTGATCCCGCGCGCCTGTAAAGTTCATAACAACCTGTAATAGTATAGCATTTATAATATGTATATGATCGTATAACGTACGCCCCTCCCCCTCCCCGTAGTATAGTAAAATTTATTATAATAATTATTATTTATAGCGTAGTTTAAAGTGTATGATAATATACACGTACACACACACACACATATAGTGGCTGCAGTATTATACGCTACCACCTACGTAATAATATATGTAGATACGCGTTATAATAATAATTTATAACGAATACTACTATTCTGGTAGCGTATAATACCGCCGTGGTTGCCGAATAATTATTCTCCATTAAACAACATTTTCGTAGATGGGGGGGGGACACTGCAGGATTGTGTTGAGAACAATTTTTTTTTTTTATTTCTTAATTAAGAAAATTCGGAAGACAAAAAAACACAATATCCATTTTCCTGCATGCGGGAAATTATGAAATATATATATTTTTTTTCTTTCGTTTATACGAGCCCGTGGTAATTTAGAAAATAAAAATTATAATATCGACCGAATTTGCGGAGAAAATACGTTTAAAATGCGCGTTTCTATTTGAATTTTTTTTTTTTTTCGTACATTTAACGTGACGTTAACGGCGGATATAATATTTACTATCGATCCGAGCGCAGACGAGGTTTATTTTCTTTACGGCACGTCATGTGCGAGAAAACGACATAAGAAAACACGACAGCGACGAGTGTCCTGTTTAACCCCAGAAAACCACATATTATTCGAAAACTATCGGATGACAATTATTGAACGAAAAATAAATATAAATATAAATTTCGAACGGGAGAGACGTTGAATTTTTTTACCGATATTTTAAAAGATCGAATTTCCCATTATACAATAATACTGCATCAGCCTCGTATTCATAATAATATCCGCGTGTACGTATATATATATAATATATATATATATATAAGAACAAAAAAAATGATTTTTTTTTTTTTTTTTGCGGGTTGGCTCGGAAATTGTATTTATCCAATCGCCATGAGGTTTTTATACGAAGAAGAAAACAAATGTATATATAGAGCACATCGCGGAGCGGGTTTTAAACATAATTTCAGTCAGTTAAACTGATATAAATAATCGAGTGATTAATATTTATAAATAAAATGTTTTTGAATTGCTTTTACACGTCGGAACAGTCTCTTCAGCGAGTGTTTTTTTTTTTTACGAAAATTTTTTCCGGTTCAGCCCTGCAATAGGTTTTGATTCCTCGGAACTCGCGATTTAGGTACCGACGAATATCCGTTTGATTTAAACGCGCCATATATAGAGCTTTGCTTCGCCGTGTCCAGACAACAAGGCACATAAGGATAGTGGCAGGCCTCGATATCCCTGTTACAAAGGGTTCCTGGAGCCAGAATCAGAATGTATAACGTAAATCTTGAAAACAGATTGTTACTCGTCTATACCTTCTTCTTGAATATATCGAATAGAAATAGTAAAAACAAACGCGTAGTTACTTATTTTATGAGAACAAACACACACACGGATCATATACACAAACGTCGTTCACGCCTGACCGCCGTGACTACACTGAGCGGTCCCACGGTTTCGGACCGCTATTTATATGCGCCTTTCTGCCACGCCCTCTATGTTGTGTCGTAGCGCTATCTGGTGACTACTTTCTTTTCCCGTTTTATCACGGTCGACTGACGCGCCGTGTCGGTGTATGCGGGTGTTTAGTTTGACGTTGACCAAGCGACCGATCGTACGCGCGTATGCAATCTTTATTATTATTTATTTTTTTATTATTATTAATAATAATTGTTTTTTTCGGTATTTAATACATTTTTGATGTGTAAACATCTGTTACGGCGGTATGAGAGTAAATCTCGGGAAACGGGACGGAAGCTGTTGTCGTGTCAACTAATAATAATATTTATTATCGAAATTACTTTGAATAAAGATACCGCAATATTCACAAATCCCAATCACAATTCCGTTCCATTTTTACCG
Source organism: Slavum lentiscoides (assembly GCA_032441835.1). Classification (NCBI taxonomy): domain Eukaryota; kingdom Metazoa; phylum Arthropoda; class Insecta; order Hemiptera; family Aphididae; genus Slavum; species Slavum lentiscoides. The sequence continues at coordinate 3,890,610 of CM063717.1, read as the reverse complement.
CTCGCGCGACGTTTACACATCAATGTCTCGAGTACTAGCAGACTCGTTTTTATTAATTCCTTTTTTTTTTTTTATCTATGAAACGTCTCGTATATTATTTCCAAAAAAAAAATATTTATGCGTATAAAAGATTATTTTTCGATGAAATTATTGAGCGTAAAAACAATCTTATCTTTAGGTTTTTAAACGCGTATAAAATCCGGTCTCCAATTATTATTGTATATTGTCTATAATCAATATAATGCTCAGTCGTCCACTCGTTCAGCCACACATTAGGTGAATAATATTTCAGCTATGGCCTTGTACGACCGTATTTTCGCGCGATAACAATATTATTATCAATTTCAACAGTTGCTTTAACTTCCGTAATGTTGTGATAGCGCATAAGATGATAAGATTAGACGTGACGGGGAGAGCAAAAAAAAAAAAAATGAAATAAAAGATTTTAACGAATGTCGACGACGTAATGTAATGTATTACAGTTGTGACCACTGACCACGGATGTAGATGCGTCTGCGTTCGTGGTTGTGACTCACTCGGTATTTTTTTTCAGTATTTTCATACAGTATTATACCATAAATTAAAATAATTTTTATTCTCTTTATATTAGGTATAGTTGGAGTGTGTCGCTATTAAAACAGTTTTTTTTTTTTTTACTATAAAAACTCACATTATTCCCAAATGAGAAGTTGTTATTGATTTCTCGTATTATTATTATTATTATTATTATTATTATTAATCCCGCAGGAAACCCGGATTCGCCAAAGGATTGTCTATTCAAGCTCAAACAAACTCCAGATCTCCGCCGCTTTCCATAACTTCAAGCCCCGGATCCATTCAGTCGTCTAGCAGGTGCGTGTTTAGTACGGTAAAAGAGTCAATCGAAACTCGACACTTGATTGTTTTCGTTTTAATGTTCAGTTCGAGCAGTGGCGTCCATTCGGCCCCGCCGAATATGGAATCTTCATCCGAACGCAAGTATGACCCGCCGTCAAGGTCGATGTCGGCGCCTGCGCCCAGTATTTCGCAGCCGTCGTCGTCGTCGACCGAAGTGACTACAGACAATTCCGAGGAAACTGCCAGTACGTGTACGGTGCCCGCCAACAGCAGTGGGTCGGAACAACCAAACAGTCCTCCGTCAGAGATTGTATACCAACCGAAGCACGCCGTTCACCAGCAGGCGTCCTTGCCGAATTTGTCTGCAGACATGCTGAACAAACCACGGGCGTTTCAAAGGTCTACGTCCAAGACGGACGCTGTAAAAAAGTAATGTCGCGTTATTCCGTTGTTCGCGTATTGTCGTATTTATTTGGTCTTTATTTGGTTTTCGCGTAGTTTTATTAAAAGAGAAACGGCCATGTTTTTCGGGCTCGACGAGGAATTCGAAGAAACCGAAAAACTCAAATGGTTGGATAGAAGAAAACGTTTAGCGACTAGGAAGTACGGAGAATTGAAAACTGAATATATTAATTCTGTAAACGAAACGCCCGTAACTCAAATCTCACAGGTATCACAAGAAATCGTCGTTTGTTTTCTTTTAAACGATATTTCAATTATTATTATTAACGGCGATACGATTTTTCAGCCGGACGTATTACAGTCTAGTCGAGATATCGACGAACGAGATAGCGCCAGTCGTGTTCGACCGTTGGGAAGAAAACCGTCTGTCGCTAAGCTAACATTGAACGGGCTGTCGTATGTGGTTTCGGTAATGTTTAATAATAAAGCTTGTATATCAGTACGCGTTATCTTATTATTATATTTGGTTTTTCAATATCTGTGTACAGAAAACTCTGAGTCGTAAGAAAAGGACAGTGTCCACGTCGAGCGAGTGGTCTCGAAGTTTCATCCCATCCACTTCGTCTGATTCGCCAACAATTGTGTCGCAGATGACCGACGATGTAAGTATCAGTTGTACTTGTATTGTACCATTGGAGCCGAAATATATTTTTATAAATGTTAGGTGTTTTTTGATCGGCTCTCCTCTGATGGCGGCAACCAAGGAATCGAACAAGAAGTCGTCGACTCCGGTGTAAATTATGACAATTCAAGTAGATTTCATTATAAGAAACCGCATCCAAATTTTAGAAGGTATTCTAGTTGGCAAAGAAATCCGTCGAGGAGAGTTGAAGACGATCATATGCCGAACATCGGCATGAGCAGGATTTGGGGCAGAGTATTGGACAGAGCGTTCGATAATTCCGACAGAAGGCAGTATGGAATGGGGCTTATTGGAAGGCTATGCAGGTATATTTATAAAACAATTTTATTCAAACCGTGTAAAAGAAAAAAAAATTCATGGATTTTATGTAATATTTCTAGACGTTCTTTTAACAAATCGGTAGTGAACAGAAGGGACGTGAAACAGCAACTCGACGATTTAGAAGATCACCGTCCTTTTTTCACTTACTGGGTGACTGTAGTTCAAATTCTGGTGCTATTTCTATCAATATTTTCCTACGGTCTTGGACCTTTTGGGATTGATCTGAGTCATCAATCGGGCGCTGTAAGTACACTGTTTTAGAATACGCACGAGTCATGGTAACGTATAAAAAATATGCATTGTCCTAGGTCATGGTCACTAGTCTTTCAGTTCAAATCATTGAGTACATAGAACCTTCGAATTTTTGGATCGGACCTAGAGCCGTAAGTCGTTCACATTGATTTGTGCCTATCGATATTTGCTTTTGTTATTTCAATGAATTCATAATATTGTATAAATATCCAGGCTGACCTAATACATTTGGGTGCTAAATTCGCTCCTTGTATGCGAAAAGATAAAAACATAATGAAAGAAATTGAAAAGTGGCGGGAAAAGGAGAGAGAAACGGCTTGTTGTATTAGAAACGATGACTCTGGATGTATTCAAGCGTCAAAAGATCAGTGCACAGTAAGATACAAATATTTTATTTCTTATAAATTTAAATAAAAATTAATTAGGTATATTATTTATTTGTAACCTATGTCTAATAATAATTATTTATGTATTGCACTTTATAGCATATACATTTAATAATATGTCAATTACTTAACATAAAGAATTGGTGATCAGTAATATGTTTTGAATGCCTAAAACTGTTGCAACTTTTGACATTTTTTTTTTTTTTTAAATTAAATAATTTCTGTTTCAATTTTGAAATGTTAAACAAATAACATGTAGAATAATATACTACTGAAAAGTAAATTTTAATTCTAGAGAAAGAAAAAAAACAATTTAAATTGTAATAATGTAAATTTCAGATTTACTTAAAAGATATTATCCTAAACTTACTTTTACAAGAGCAGTATATTTTTAGAATATTTAATTATTTTATTTTATCAATTCTTTCATTTTATTTCCGTTTTAAATTTATACTGATATTTTTAATGCAACTTATGTATGAATTGAAAGTGAAAAAAATATAAAATGTTAATTTATCGCACTTTAAAAAAAAAAAAAAATTGTACAGCTTAAAAGTTTTATTCTTATCGAGTGTTTGTCTGTTTTTACTGTTTCTAATACCATCCCATAAACGTCTCACCGACTGGGGTGGAGGAGGAGCGGAAGGAGATGGTGATAAACCACCTTCGGTAAGAATAGAAACATAAATTGGCTTTATTTCGATGGTACTTACGTTGTACGTATTATTTCTGTTCATGTTTTGCAAATTTTAAAATTTCCACAATGTTTTATTTATTTTGTAGTCATTTAAAGATTTCCTATTTGAATGGTTTCGCTTTATTGTCATTGTTTTAATAGTGTTTATATTTGAATTCTTGTAGTACTTTGTAGGTAATTTTTATTTATTATTTATATATTACATGTAGTTTTAACAATGGAAATTGTTTATAGCTAGTGGCCATTGACTTTCATTTACCTTACTGTATTAAAGGTTTAATATGTGTCATAGCATTTTTATTAACGGCAAAACACGTTATTGGCCACATTGGTTATAAATGATTTCTACACTATTTTATATATACATATAAATTTTTTTTTTCAGCGGTACATTTAATAAACTCATAGAATTGTGCATTTTTTTTTTTCAAAGAGCTTTGTTGGAAAATTTATGCTCTGATCATTGTAATAATAATTATTAAAATTGCATTGTATTTAAAATTTTAAAGACGTCGATTTCCAAGTGGAAAAAATGGTCGGAAATTGATTCAGGGCCTGGCGGAAGAATATCTGGTTCTGTGTGTGGCCTCGATCCCAAGTACGTAAATTTCACCGTCACCGTGCGATAATCTTATCGTTAACCGTGTATTATTTTAATGTAAAGGTATTGCGAAGCACCTGCGTCCATAGCACCGTATGAATGGCCCGACGACATAACCAAGTGGCCGATTTGTCGTAAAATGAGCGGCAGAGGTAGCGCACGTCATAGTAATTTGAGGGATAGTCCACTGATTACACAGAAACTGACATCGGCGGAACACATGATATGCGAAGTGATCGGGCACCCGTGCTGTATCGGAATACACGGCACTTGTCGTATAACCACCCGGGAATATTGCGATTTTGTACACGGTTATTTTCACGATGACGCTTCGCTATGCTCGCAAGTACGTAATTTGTGTTTCGATGTTATAATATATCAAACATGCTTATGGGTTGGCGTAGGAATTTCAATATTGACTTTAATTTTTTCAGGTTTCGTGCCTAAACGATGTGTGCGGTCTCATACCTTTCTTTTCTCCAGAAATTCCCGATCAGTTTTACAGGCTGTGGATATCACTTTTTATACATGCTGGGTAATTAAAAACAAATTGATTTACGTAACACGTTTATTTATTTTTCAACAAAAGTCGCTCATTTTTAATAACTCTTATCGCAAACACATTTTTGATAGTCTCAAACGAGTGTTTAACGTATTTGTCTTATTGAATCGGTTTTTTTTCCTCTCCCTAGTATTCTTCATTTAGCAACGACGATCGTAATACAGTATTTTCTGATGAGAGATCTGGAAAAACTGACCGGTTCTTTAAGAATAGCGTTAATCTATTTGGGTTCTGGAGTGGCCGGCAATCTTGGCAGTGCAATTTTCGTGCCTTATAGAGCTGACGTGAGTGAATTAGTTTTAGATAGAGAAATACACGAACATCAAACTGGTTTGATATTTTTCAGGTGGGTCCGGCGGGCTCTCAATTCGGCCTATTGGCGTGCCTCATTGTCGAAGTATTAAACTGTTGGCCCATGTTAAAGAGGCCCGAGCAGGCGCTTTCAAAGCTGTTGGCTATCACGTTCCTGCTGTTTCTGCTTGGACTACTGCCTTGGGTCGACAACTTTGCGCATTTATTCGGTTTCATTTTTGGATTCCTGTTGTCTTACGCTCTGTTGCCGTTTGTCTCATTCGGCCCGTACGACCGACAAAAGAAAATCTTTCTGATCTGGGTGTGCCTGTTGTCCGCGTTGTTCCTGTTTTTGTTGCTGTTGCTGTTGTTCTACTTGATACCGATGTACGATTGTGAAATGTGTAGCTATTTCAATTGTATACCCATCACCAAAGACTTTTGCGCCAATCAGAATATCAATTTTAAAAAGGACGATTATACGGTATGACAAATGTGGTGGCGACGGTGCAAGACCGCGCATACGTTAGTGACGACATTTGCGTATCGTTTTGTGACTTTAGCCACCTCCTGTAAAATGCTTGAGGTCCTCGTTAATATTTGTGCTTCCTTTCCGACAGTGAAAAGGAGGGAAAACGAACAAAATTATATTATTATAACCATTGACAAATTTACTTACTCATTTCTGCGTTATTGTGCTAACGTACCATTTGAACAAATCAAATTAATAAATTGTTTCTTTTAATATTATTTACAATTATTATTATTATTAACGTGTATTACCATAAGTAGTGTCGACTGAATTACTTTTATTTAGTATTTTATCATTGTGTATCCATTCGGTTGCTGCGAGGAATATCCGTAAATTCAGCATGTGTTATCGGTTTTTAATATTTTAATTTAAAATAAATCGCGAAAAGCGATTACAAATTAACGGTTTTTGGGGAATTCAATGCAGTTGATTGAATAAATATTGTAATGTGAACTCTTTGTGGATAATCCTCTTGATTTATACCGTATTTTAACATTGTATGTCTTGTAACGACGAACAAAACTTATTTCTATAGTCGCATAAAATATAACTTTTCGAATAGGAATGATGTTTGACTCGATTAGCAAATACGTATTATATTATATATTATATGTCATTAAAAAAAAAAAAAAAAAACAATTTAATATTATAGACTTATTAAAATATTAACATTTCGATTTCTAAAGTGCATATTATTATTTTCTTAAGCGTATATTCGGGTATTCCAATTACAGAATTTATTTTGCCGTACACTGTGTACGGTTTGTAAAATATTTTTAGATGTAAAGATTTGTGATAACAAATTGTTTTTTTTATACGGTGTATTTATTTGTACTTTGTGTGTATGTAACAAATTAGGTAATCGCATTAAATGTAATATTAAGAACGATCGGAACACTGTTGCAGTGATAAATGATTAACGGTTCGATTTCAGTTGCGCACGAATTTCATAATTTCTCGTCCGTCGTTTAAGGGATTTTCAAAATTATATATCCGTATTTTCTTTTTCCTTTTTTTCTCCATTCGGAAAACGCTGGTCGTAACGCTTTAGAGTGACGCTGTAATGTTTCGACTTCTGTAGAATACAAACGGATTTCGACTTGTTGTAATACGCGTTACCGGAAATATGGACGATCCAATATTTTTGTGTGATCACCGGGGGCGTTACGTAAAACGTATAAAGTCACTAGTTACACAATTCGATATTTTTCTCGGGTACCCACACCTCCAATGATAATATCACCGCCCTGGGATCTTTACATCCCGATCCGTTACTTACCGAATCATCTGCCTGTACGTATACGTACAATAATTATTATTAATTTCTAGAATTTCGTTTGGATCTTCCTGCAGTGGTGAACTTTTATTGTCTATGCCAAATTAGAGTGGATGAAAACGATCGCCGATTACTACTGTATTATATATAACTATACTAATAAATCGAAATCTTTCACTTTGCCCGAGACAAAATGTTCGAAACGCAATCGATAATTTTAAATACGTTTTGAAATCTCCTTAAAAGCGTAACGCCTGCATATACTGCACACCTACCAGTGGCGCACCCAAGAGGGGGCTAACGGGCTTAAGCCCCCCCCCCCAAAAAATGATTGACCTCTTAATATTTTTCTAATTTTATTGGGTATCACTTTAAATTTTCATGTCAAAAAAATTATTTACTCTTGAATTTGTAGCATATTGTTATTATAAACAAGTGTACTTTCGGATTTCTGCATATATTATTAAATAAATCTTATAAATATCTAAAAATAATTTTATTTAGCCCCCTCCCCCCCAAAAAAAAACCCTGGGTGCGCCCTTGACACCTACCCAAATACCTGAATTATCCGCGTGTATATGTACGTAGTATATTGCCGGTAACGTGTAATATATTATATGACGAACTGCTTGTATTCGTCATATTTCGTTTTCTGTAACGTATTCATCGCGTTTTAATAATATAATTAGTACAAAAAAAAAAAAAAAAAATCGCCTTCGATTTTTCGATTCCGAACGAGTTGAAAAAATATTACACGAACGCGGGACTCTATATAATGTAATATGTGCGCGTAGGTGAAAAATAATGAAATACAATAATATACAAATATTCTGTCGTAATGGACGTGTTATTGGTGAAATCGCCGTTCCTTTTGAATATTTTCCAGGGTAAACAAACGTTTTAGGCGATTTCTCTGTTCTGTTCTATTCTTTTTTTTCCGTCGTCGACGATATTTTCGATACGTGTTACGCCGAAAATGTGTGTGAAATTATGTCTCTCGTAGATCTTGCACGCGTATAGATCCGGTGGCGGATTTAACAGTCCCATATGGTAGTTACTACATGTAATGGTCGGCAAAAATGACTGAATAATCCTTGGAACAGCCGAGTAATATTCAGCTCGTATAAAGACGGATTTTTTTCTGTTCCTCCTCTAAAAGTCGTACGTAATAAATACAGGAGCCGTAATAAAGGTACCCGGGGCGCAAAATTAATATAAAAATATAATTATTTTACAATAAGCGCAATAGGATAAAAATCCATACAATTAACTACATATGATTTGTTAAATCGGTTTATATCACTGGTTCCCAAACTGGTGGGCGTATACACATTGCTGGGGAGGCGCAAGCAGTTATTATAACTATTATTAATATTTTATACTAATTTATTACTGTAATATTTCACCTTATAATTGATTGTTCCATTTTATTATTTACTATTATTTATAATTATTATCATCGAAATAAAAAGTAGTCATTCCGGGTATTGTATAGTTTAATATTGTAAAGTACACAAAAAAAAGATGATCGATTTTTTTCAATTTATAGGAGGGGGGGGGAAGCGCGAGATTTTCGAAAATCTACAAAGAGGGCGTAGAATAGAAGAGGTTGGGAACCACTGGTTTATATTGTAAAACTGGGCTCGATTGAACATATACTGTATACCTATATGTATTCAATAATATAGGACGTCTTCGTGACGCGGGTGGTAGCTATATAGTGGTTATAGTCAGCTCAGTGGTTCCCAACCGGAGGGGAATTCTCGCCCCCCATGGGGGAATTTAGGTGCTGCAATGGGGGAATATAGTGATGATGAAATAACGAAAATTTTCTTAAAATAACTATGCCGTTTTACAAACAGTAAAATTGAAAACAAATTCATTTTCAGACGGTCGCCCATCTATAATATATAGTTATTTTTAAAATTTGGTTTGTACGGCTGACTAAAAAAAAAAAAAAATAAGTCATTTAAATTCTAATTTAAAGGGGGAGGGCGTGAGATTTTTTTTTTTTAAATTTACAAGGGGCGTAGAATAAAAAATGTTGGAAACCCCTGAGCTATAGCAAGTCTCGGCACCAGTTAGGTACGCTTTAAACGTCGACCGGCGGAGGGGGGAGGGGAGGGGTGACCTGCAGGGATGGCGAGGATATAATATAATGATATTATTTTTGATTAATATTAACGATAATTTTATTCAGATTAAAAAAAAAATTGTTTTTATAAAATCAACACTCTATTAGTTCTGCAGTGTTGGAACCGAAAGGGCGGGGGGATTTTTTAAAGTTTCAATATTCAGTCGCTACGGTCCTGCATATACATATATAGTATGCAATGATATTCCGTCATTTATAATATTATATAATATCGTAGTAAACGAGTAAATCGCGTGGTTAGAACGTGTTTTTCTTCTGTTTTTCAAAACTGTCAGAAAAAAAAAAACACGTTTATAAAATACGCCTATACTGATTAGTTTTTTTTTTTTCACGAAAAATAAAACGCGTGATCGGACGAAAAATATTATTATTTTAACCTGTGTCGATTAATTTCCCCCTTTTTTTTTATATTATAAATAATATAAATTCACGTAAACCCTCGAAAACCATTCGTTTAAAGCGCGTAAATTTCATTAAAATTCCGGCGACCTATATAATATACAATATTCATAATTATTACTTAAATCCGCCACTGTAGCACCACACTATCCGAGAGTGTTTGTCGTCGATCGTTTCTCAACTATACGCTTATTATATATGTATATTAACATATACGTGCAGGCTTGATATTATACACACGTCGCATTTACACACACACACACACACAGATTATATTATTATATTAAGACTGTTTAACGATAAAAATGGTAAAAATTGTGTACGGTTTATTTAAAACTCGTTACAATATTATATTTGCGCTGCGTTATTAGGTTTTGCTAACATTATTACGAGTTATATATTAATGAAAATGAAAAAAAAAAAATAGATTTTATTCTCATTACAAAGAAACAACATGCGTATATTATATTATCGAACTGAATTCGCACAAGGGAAAACACAATCGATTTAAATCGTACGATATTACTGCTATATCGTTGTTATTTAATTATTATTATTATTTATCGTAAGCTTATATTATAAATACACTCTAATAGATTATAGTGCGTACTGTAAATTCGAAATAAATGTATATGTAGGCAGTGGCGTATTTACGGGGGGTCCAGGGGTACTAGACCCCCCCCCAGAACCAAAAAAAAAAAAGATTATCCAAAGGTGTTTTTTATTAAATACCTTAAATATCAATGTATACTGTTGGAATTTTCAAAAAATAATAAAAATTGGACCCCCTCCCCAGAAAAAAGTTGAAAATACGCCACTGTATGTATAGGTATACTATTAGAATTGCCTATGTCTGTGGTTAATATATTATATATACAAAAGCTACAGGCACGGCGGGGTTAATACAAGTCTATATATTATACGTTCTCAATCGAAACGCGTCATTTCGCAAAAAAAAAATTCCATAAATAATATTTACGTTTAGGTCAACGTAGGTATTTTTTAAATATTCTTCCTATAGTGATCTCGTTAAATATTATAATAATTTCATACGTTCTGTCTCGTTTAAAATCGAAAAAAATTGTTCGTTTATTACAACACCGCCGGTCGTCGCGCGTGATGTAAATTGTCATAATTTCAATCCGTACATATTATTATGTATAGCGCAGTAGATTTTTATCCTTTGAATTATGTGCAATTTTTTTTTTTTTGTAGTATATTGAAGTCCGAAATGTACGCCAATATATATTTATTACTTTTCTCTCGAACATTACCAAATCGTATTCGCGTCTCGTTTCGGTTGACAAAAAAAAAAAAAAATTATGATTTCGCGCGGCTTGCAGTTCTCGGTCTTTCTCGTTTCGCGTCGTGTGTTTTGTTTTTTTATTCCAGTTTAAAAAACGACTGCATTGTTATATAGCGGTCGAAAATATTATAGTTAAAATGGGGAAAAAATTCTATTTTTACTATACCTATATATAGTAACTTTTAATTTAGAAATTTATAAAATTCTCTACCTTTATAATATACGTATAGTGGAGGGGGAGGAGAAATCGACTCTCTGTTTAAACGGCGAGAAGTTCTGTTTGAGAAACTCGAGTTGCAGCATTGCGTAAAACATGGTTTACAATCAACACGAAAAATTTAATACATAATAATATAATCGAAAGAGCCTATATATTCCGGCTCGACAAACTCCGTAATCTGCATATATATATATACATATATATATATGTAATAGCTCTACCGTTTTGAATTTGTGGTATAATAAGATCGCTGCAGATCGAGAATATATGAAAAATAAAAACATATTTTTTTTTTTTTATATATACATTCGTTTTTCGAGCGGAACGTACAATTTTTTTTTTTTTTTTTTCAATATTATATAATGTTTATAAACGTATTGCGCGTATATGCGCGTACCCTTGAATTTATTTACCAATAATAGGCACACACATGCAGAGTATTGCAATGCATAGAATATTATAATATCTCGGTATTGTATGTGCGAATGTACCAGCTAGTGTATACCGATAGTGCTGCATAAAATAATATTGTAATTGAAAACGATTTACGTTTTTATATTGTAAAATATATGACCGTTACGCGCGGTTGTATGTCGCACTGCAATATTGTAAATAATATTCGATTTTGCGCGGTCGTGACCGTGACCGTATTACATATTATATCCTGTTCCCGATTACGTCGTGTGGTGTATATACTGTATAATAATATTGCGATGTGTTAATAATTTTTATTTCCCCCTCCTCGTAAAAAAATTAAAATACAAAATAAAATTTTTATCCCTTTTTTTTTTTTAACGAGATATCTGTATAAGTTTTGCGACCGATTTAATCCACGTTCGTATGTATTATATTCGTGCGCTTTTTCTAACGCTTTTTCAAAACATCTCGGCATATACCGCAATATATAATATCTATACGCAATAATAATAATAATAATAATAATAACTATACAATATATTATTTATATGTAATATAGTGTACCGATCGTTATATAATTGTCGCGTAGGTACTCGATTGTAACGCGTGGCGTTGAAAAAAAAAAAGTAGAAATCTTGTAAAATTATTTAATATATATATATATATTTTTTTTTTTTGTTTTCGATAATTATACATAATATATTGTAATTAGTATAATAATTATTATTATTATTACGCGCTACTAAGATTATTTTCAATAATAATAATAATAAAATATTATAATATATAGGAATTAAGGTATTTTTTTGAACGTGTATTATTATAAATGACATTTATATTCGGTTTGTGTACGTAACGATACAATCCGAATCCGCGCTGACCTGTATATATATATATATAATATATATTTATCAATGATATAGCGTTAAAATCGATTATTATATTTATATAGACAAAACGTACGTTGCTGAATTGTTAATAATATTATTGTAATAAATTATTATTATAACGACACGACGACGTGTATTATAATATAAATATGTCTATATATTGGTGACTATTATATATGAGAGCGTATATAATAATAATAATAATAATAAGAATATATATATATATATATATATATAATAGAATTATGGCGCGTAGGTATAATATTATTATTATATATTATTATATATATATATATATATGTATATGTATTAATAATGAAATAATATTGTGTAAATATTTTTGATATTGTAAAAAAAAAAAAAATCTTCCGTATATTGTATCCTAATATATATTATAACGATTATTATGACCAAAAATGAAATGGTAAATTGTATATTATTATCCGATATTATTATTATTTAAAATATTATATATAGTATTTTGAAAATCAGTATCGCGTTCCGCGTAAATCGTGTTGATTTTGTAGCACAGAAACTTCCAGTAAACGCCCAACGCGGCCAACGACACTCCCGTCAAGTGCGAGTCGTGGCAGTATCTGAAAACGCACATCAATATTAAAGGATTAACGAAAATAATGTATACGAGTGTCTCGTAAATAACAGTTTTATTCGCGAAGAAAATGAATACGATATAACCGACGACAAAAAAAATAAATATATATATATATCCGCGACCCAAAAGAAAAACTGTAACGCGCAATTATTGGAATATTATTCGATTTTCGACCGAGTAAAATTCAATTTTTTTTTTCTCTATATTTCCGCATTACGTTTATTCTCGTATTTTTTTTTTTATAATATTATTATGTCGAATAACAGTGCGCTGACACATGTTTTTCACACAATTTAAAAATTTGCCAATCGCATTTTGAAACGATTCATTTGGAAAGCCTTGTATAAAAAATAAACATCATCGATTTATTTGTTTTCTAATATTTTCGTCCGCGCTACTTTAGAGCCATAATAATAATAATAATAATAATAATAATAATAAAAAAAAAACATTAAATAAATATATACGGTACACTTCATAACACACACGCACTACACGTATATACGGACACAAATATTTCAAAATAAAATTCTCGTTGATATTCGCTCGACGTAACTTGTCTTTATATAGGTACAATAATGTCCTATATTAATAAAAACGCGTAAAAATATTTGTTCAAATAGAAATCCGTTTCGAAATCATTACAATAATCTCTCCATAATAACGTATAACGATTACTATTACTTTTAAATTGTCTTTATCGATTTAAATAATATGCGTGTGTATACGCCAAAACGTTCGCGGGAGTTTGTCATTATATATGTATTCAAAGTCAATATTACTCATTCAATAATATGACGGAAATCGTTTACAATAATTTTCGTATTTAATACGGATTTTGAAAATATTTTACAAAATCGAACGTTAATACATTCGATATAGGTAATAATAATAATAATAATAATAATAATATATACACTTACGGGTTGTTTGTGTATTTAAAACAGTCGAAATAATTTTTCGAGGACACGATCGACAACCATTCGGGCTTAATGAATTCCACCATATTTTCCATCCCACAGACTACAACTGAAAAAGAAAATTTTAAGTATTACCTCTACGCCCTCGCAATCGCAATAGTTATTATACATGTACCGATTTCGCGTATATAGTATACGCTTTTTGCGAGAGTTACAGCAAAAAATACAGCAATTGGCTATTATTATAATATGATTTACGCGTCTCTTCCTCGTGGAAAATATATACGAATTTTTTTGGTTTTCGGCGTCATTATATCATTTCATAAAATATCGCGTAGCAAATTTCGTAATATTTCGGTCGATTAAATTTTTTTTACTTTTTTGAATACCTATATTATATATATATATACGTTATGAAAACATATGCGTATAACTGTTATATATATATAGTGGCTGTGCCGTATTGCGGATTTAAAATGAAACAAAACGTCCTAATACTGAAACATATTGTTTGACGTCTCCTTATTATTATTATTATTATTATAAAAAAATATAATAAACGGTGTATATTCCAATATTCCGTATTATTTTTTTTTTACATATTTCGAGTGTTTAATCGCCGTCTGTACAAGAACTGTATCGGGAACACTTTTGCATGATTCAAAATCATATAAACATATAATGTACTCGAAGAGTTAGAAACACATGATCGTATTATAGTAAGACTATATTGTTATAGTATACATTTAAATACTTACAAAAAGAAAAAATACGATCAAGCATTTATTTACAATAAATATTATAGAGCGTATATATAGTATTGTATTTACTTTGTTCGAGAAACAGATCTCTGTACTTCTCCAGCGCGTTTAAATCGTCAGCGATGTACACGGCTTCGTTGTAAATCTTGCTGCATTTATCGCGAATTAATTTTTCTAGGATTTTTCGAAAAACCGGATTTTCGCCGTTTGTCTGTTCATACGTTAGAAGAAGAAGAAAAAAGCACATAAATGCGTGTTTTAACCGTTCGTGCCCACTCGCAGTGCTCGAATTGAAAAAAAATTATAGAATCATTCTACAAATAAGGAGCGTTACTTGGTCGCGTAACGTTGTAAAAGGGGAGCCATGTCCTCCACAACTCCTATAAACGCCCATTTCAAATGTATTACATTCCTAGTGCATATAGGTATACGCGTGAATTATGAATGTATTGAACCACTGTGGTTCGGTAATATTTAGTGTAATGGCGGTCCAGTCCGCCCACATTACCACAGATGAAATTTAAATGATTAATTTGAGACAAGCCATCACGTCTCGCGTGTTTTCGCAGAACGTTTAGGACTTCGCGAAATTTGCGCGCAAGACCGAAAAAGCGTGTTCAGAACTGCGATTAAAGTTTTATAGTCGAACGCATTTCTGTGAAATCGAGCTCTACGAGACCCTAGGGATTTGTATAAATGAATAATTTAAAACGTTTAATTCAATATAGGTAGGTTACCTCGATTGTGGGAATAATATTTTTTTTTATGCGCCCGTTAATCGGATTACGTAACATATTATATAAAAGAACTTAATGATTTCAGTAATATAACAACGAAACCTAAATCGATTGAAAATTTGAAAATATATATCGAGAATCGAATTTCCTATTTCTCCAATTACAAAACTTATATATCGGTTATTATCTATAAATGCGTATTAACGTATAGGCACATTTTTTTCTTTTTTTTTAATACCTTTATTATGATAACATATACAAATTTTAAATATAATAAAACTGTTATAGAATATAATATATATTAGTACGCGTCGACCGTTCGGCTTAGATTATTAACCCCCAAAAAAAATACCGAAAATTATTATATATATAACGCGTGTCTCTTATTATAGCAATAATTTGAATTCAACAATATTGTTTTAATCGTGTAAATTACTTACGCGTGCTTCAATAATAATAATAATAATAATAATAATAAAAATTGTAAAAAACCTCCCTACAATAAATTTTGTTTGCGATTCGTTTCCAAGGTTCAAAATAATTTTTATTAAAACCTAAACTTTGGCATATAAACTATGAGTGTAATAAACAGAAAATATAATCTGCAACAGTCGATCTCGAAAATATTTTTAAAAGTCATTATATTTTTCCAGTATTGACATATTATAATATAGTTACGGTCGGGCAATGCAATGTCGTTGACAATGAAAAAAAAAAAGAAAAAAGACGTATAAGACCTGCACATTTGAATAAAATCATTTCGGTCGTTTAATATTCATATTGTTACCCGTTGCTGGAGTAGGAAAAAAAAATTGTTTAAATTGTAAACGAGCTCCTCGGTCCTTCCTCCCGCAGTGCGACCCCCCAAATTCGAGCACTGACTATATATATATAATACTACAAAAGTGATCTCGTTATAATATACTCACTCGTTTAAATACATGAATGTACAACACTTGATGCGTGAGCGCGTATCCTGAAAGCTCGTCGGTAAGTTCTGGTCCGACGCATTCGTCGCTCATTCGGGACGTGGAAATCACTTGACGGATGCATTTGTCGGATATATTGCGAAAATACGAATCGTCACCGATGGAATCCAAGTGAAATCCACCGGTGGACGAACGCGAGACTGCACGTGGCGTAACGTGCGAGATTTTTCCGGTGGACTTCCAGAGTTCGTCGTCCAGAATTTTTTTTACTACAAACAATATTGCAATATATATGTATGTAACTCTCAAAGTGGGGAGTGTAACGTTTTGTATGGATTCAGTTTCTAAAAATAATTCAATATAACGTAGTTGACACCATTTATATACAGAGTCCTTCGAAATTTACAATCTCGCTTCCGATAGCGGGGACTGGCTCCTTTATAGAGCGGTACGGGAGATTTCGCTCGAAGCAGCCCCGATAATTAATAATACGCAATACGGCTTACGATAATTATTGTACTTTTCATATTTCGAAATATCTCGTTTTTTAAATAACATACTTATAAAAACAACAAAAATAACCTTAACCGCGCTGTGTATTAATTGAAAAAGTATATTTTAGTTATTTATTCTTATAATCATATAGTACCTACTACACAAAGAAAGTATTTAAACGTATTCGGTATATTTTATGTAACGTCTCGCTTCTTTTTTTTTTTTTTTTTTGAGGTAGACAGTCTATGAGTGTATTAGAGAGAGTCAATGGTATACATTTTAAAACGCTTTTCTCTACCTACTAATATTATTAGAGTAGGTATATATTGGACTTTATCTCTACGAAAGAAAATTTGATTTTTAGTATGGAAGAGGGTAAGTATTTTTTATATTGACTTTTCGTGGAACGTTTTTAAAATTTAAATCTGATCAATCCCTTCACGTCATATACATTTGCGATTTATAATATAATTGTCCATAATGAATATTATAATAATTATATCATATTATCTATTATAATATTCACTATGGATAATTATACTATAAATCGCAAATGTATATGACATATATATATATATATATATATATATATATATATATATCAATATACAAATATACGGGTTTTCTTTACAATATGAGCAAAACAAAAAAAAGAACAAAACGATCGATCCAGTGTACAAAACGACGCGATCACCGCAGTATAACAAGTAACAACGCTTATACAATTATATATAAAATAAAATCAACGATAATACCAATATTATAATATTATATCCTCACTTGTTTCTACGTCCGTTAAATTGTTTTTGTAAAATTTCGAGTACAGCGCGTCAATCGTTGTTGTCAACCGCTCGAAACCGCCGTTGTTATTATCGTCGTAATTATTATATCCAGAACGGTGGTCGGCGGCACACGACTTAAATTGGCCTATATACACGTACGGGTGAATAAACACAAGATTATTATTATTATTATTATTATAAACGTTTGAAGCGTTATAAACGCTTTTCTGTTATATGTATATATATATATATATATATATATACAGTGATGTTCCTATCGAATTTGTTGAGGGTATATCGCTTGTTCGCGACAAGAATGACATAATATAACTTAGTTTCTTAATATAACCGCTATACAGCAGATGTGTCGTTATTGCACGATTGCATAGTTCCGATATAAAGTCCTAAACCATTTATTCAAGAACGTCTCATAATATTATTAACTAAAACGTTATTGCAGAAATAGACGAGTCAAATTTTAAAAATATTGTATCAATTATTATTTTGTATTAATCCGACTTGTGATAGTATAAAATGTTGTAAATACGTTGAACTTAATTTTACGTATATACATATTAGATATTGTACGTAGTTTTTAATTTACAATTGGAATACGTATGTTGAAGTAGAAAAAAAATTTAGTGGCGCTTTCCTGCAAGTGTCGGCCGGGCGCTATAATATTGTTGAAGGCTCGACCGGAAAATGGAAGTCTGCGCACGCCTATTATTATTATATATAATACGATTGCGACGACTACTTATTACTCGAAAGTGAATTTTAAAAATATTAATTTTTATTGAGCGCGTTGCACGTAATTATGTACATATAATATATATAATAATATGCGAGTTTTAACATGACCTTTCGTTATGGACACGCCGAGCATTAAATTCACGTCCTGCGCGTCCGTGTCCTGGACGGAATATCGTACGGTCGACTCGATCAGATCGAGTATTCCGTTTTGCAGCGTGCGGATCGCGTGCGGATCGTCGCCAGCGAACACCAGCAGAACGGCGGAGCAGCAACAGACCGCGTAGCACAACGGCGACCGCATCTTCGCGCCAAGAATACCGCCGACTCGCGGTTGAACGCGAAAATCCCGCCTTTTTGTACTTGGCGCGGCGTGTCGTTCGAGGCGTCGCGGTTTTTTTTTATGCGCGCGAGCGAGACGGAGAGAACGAGAGCAAAAAAAAAAAGAAAAAAAGTCAAATAAAAATACGAAGAAAAAAAAAAGAAGCAGCTTGATTGAAACTTATTGTCGCGTCTCGAGCAGCGCCCACGGCGGCGGCGAACACGTAGTCCGTCACGATAAGAGGGAGCTTAATTTTTGTTCAATTTCCACACAGAAAAAAAAAAGAAAAGAAGAAAACTCACGAATAGTGCAGAGTACGCGCGATAGAGTGCCGCCAAAGGCGCCCGACGACGACGACGGGATAATCCTCGTCGGCTCTATATTCGCGCGTTTTAAATAATAAAAAACCCCGAGCCGTTATATATATTACGGTCGCGGTTTTTATTAATTTACACGCGAAATCCTCACGACCGCCACACTGCCCACACGCGCGACAGTGATTTTCCACCGTTTTTCTATAACGTCTATATATATATATATATATACGAAAACGCACATATAAATCTATCTCTGCAGTGGTACGGTTTATCCCTCTATCTGGAACGCGCGGTACGAAACCATACCTATATATATATATATATATATATATACGCTGTTTTATAAGGATCGATGCTTATATAATATATTATTATTATTATTATTATTTTATTCGTTATTCGTATACGGAACGGGGTCGGAGAAGCCGACTGTTTTCCGAGACGTATTATCCGCACTGTCTCGACGTGTTCAAAACGTTTTTGTCGAAATCGCATTTTATTAATATATCCCGTGCTGGTCCAGACGTCGCGCTTGCCTCTATACATTACACTCGAGGTTTTCGACGCCAATCGATTTTTTTTTTTACGCTTTTTGAGCGTCGCGGGTTAAAAAATAAATATATATATATATATACACAATAACGTACTTTTATTTTATAAGACAATTTTCGGTCAATTCGAAATAAAACGAACGAACGGTATAATATATTATTGGTAACGATCGGATCGACAAATATAATAAGCAAAACGCTCCGATCCACATTGTATAACGTACAATATTCGAAAATATAAAAACAGTCACTATATTAATTATTGTATAGTTCTACTCGCGAGTCCGCTAATTACGAAGTATCCGACGACGATTCGTGTTTTTTTTTTTTTTTTCGGAAAGTTCGTTTTTGACGATTTTTCAGATTCTGAGCGGAGCGAGGGATCTAGTGGTTTTACAATGATGTTTGATTTTTTTTCTATCCTGTGTACGGACTTTCGACCGGAATGAGTGCTCCGATCTCTTCGGTCACAGTTTGCTGTTTCCGGCAGTAATTCGCATCTAGTCGGTATAGGTACTTTAGAGAGATCATTTTTCGATTTTCTCAACTGATTTTTAACGCGACGCGCGATGGTTTACCGAAAAATTACGAAAAACCGCTAAAAATGGGATTTCGTCAATATCACGTACAGTTTTTCCGCTATAATTCCGAAAATAATCATTCGATTGCCTTGAAATTTTCAACAAAATTGTACCGATATACTGTACAACTTCGGAAAAAATTTTCAAAAAGTTTCGTTCGATTTTAGGCCATTTTTAGCTGTTTTTAATTTTTGAGGTTTTTCATTTATAAAACAGTTAATTTTTAGTTTTTTTGACTTGAAATCCGGACACAACGTCAGACATATATTACATTAATTTTGTACAAAAAAAAAAAAAAAAATAGACAAAGTGTATTACACCGAAGCTCCGCTCAGAATCGTTTTATCGAACGCAATGTTTTATCATATATTGCTTTCAAATGTGTAATAGAAACAAAACTCTAAAATCGTTATCCAAGTAATTCACTTGAGCGACATCGACAACACCCCGCGGCTCGCTACCTTTTTAAAAACTGTATCTTTTAATTTTTTTGTTTTTCTATGTTGTCGTTTTATAATGTTGTTTTCGGGTCACGTTTTGAGTTTACGAACAGTACTGCGCAAATCGCACCGCACTTCAAAGGACCGCACGAATTAGAACACCTATTATATATGTATATAACCGATAACGAAATTATAATTTAAATAAATGTGTTTCAAGAGAAATGAGAATTGGGCGCGCGCGCCCGCGTGCGAATGACATATCAAGACGTTGTCGAAACTCGATTTTTTTTTTTTTTATTATATTATTTATAAAAAAATTTCAATTCACAAAAAACGGCGCGTTTTAAGTACAGTCAATATCCGCGTTTTCCTGTAATTTATAAACGGGATTTATGAGACTTTTGTAAAAGCCCTTTAGCCGTTTCGAAACGAAATGTGTTTTTTCAAAACAAAACCGTCGTCGTAGGAAAAAACCGATCGCTTTTTTTCGTTTTACCACAATACATTATACGGCTGCCTAGAAAATGTTATAATTATTTTCCACGCCGTTCTAATGATAATCCGTTATTGAAAAATACGAATTTACAAACGAGATCAGTATATATATATATATATATATACTTTGTGTTAATTTGAACGAAGTACGATTTCGATTTATTCGCTTGATCGTCGCGGTTCAAAACGTATATTATATATAGGTACGTGTTTTGTTTGAGAATACGTCGTGTAAAAGGTACTACTAAAAATATTTTTATTTTTCTTTAATTTAAATCAGGCTTATCGATGTCGAGACTTTTATAATAATAAAGAAAAATATATATACATATTTGTGTTTCGATTTACACAGTCTAAATTGAATGTCCAGGACACATCGAATTATTTATTAGCTAAAAAAAAAAAAAAAAAAAGAACGGGGTAGAATTTACAATATTAACAGTACTTGCGGATGTACGCCGACGGATTGGCGTTTGTCACCCGGAAACGAATCCATAGATACATAGAATCAGGCGGAGAAAAATATTCATAGACGAATGGATATCGATGGCGTTTATTTTTTATTCGTTGTCGACAAAACATAAAACATAATAATAATACGTACGCACACTGTTAATATAATAGCGAATATACCGCGAGTTGGACAAAAAAATTATTGTAATTTCTATAAGTTTTTTTTTATGCCTTTTATTTAAATTGTCATATTTTATAAAAAAAAAAAAAAAATTGTACTATAATATATATGTAGGACGTGAAGGTATAAATGCCACGCAAATTTAATGTTACCTGATTTTCCTAGTAAATCCGTTGGTTTTTTTTTTTGAAATACTGATCACCTGTGAACATTAAACCAAAAGTTGAAAAAAAAATGAATTATTTATATTCTATTTTGGTAATTGTATTACTGTTTCTTGTTGTTTCTGGAACTAAGGATTATAAGTTTTTTCCAAATTTACCGGCTGTAAGTGAATTTCGTTTTAATAGTTATTATATACAAATATACAGTACAATAATACATATATGGTTGATACGTAATATTAGCAAAAACTAAAAAATATGCAAATTACGTATCATGAAATGTATAGATGTAGAACAAATTATGGTGCGTAAGTAGTTTACTAAATTATTACTAAATTACGCATTTTTTCGATGTTCATAATGCGACTATTTTACGTTTTAACGAAATTAACATAATATTTTTATTTGCATTTTTTCCCATCATCACGAGCCATGAATAAATTGATTGTAATAATTATTGTATACACTTTTTGATTTCCAATAAGAAATGATTTATACTCGTTGGATCATTATGTATGAAGTTATGCTCTTGAAACACGAAAACGTACAAGTATTGCAGTGATTTAAAATACGGTTATAACGAATATAAATGATAATTCTAAAATGATTACTAAACGAATACGATCATTGAAACAGATCGGTCCGAGTTTCTTGGACTACCTTTGTAATTCAATAAACATTCTTGTCGTCCTAAAGGTGTGTTTAATAGCTTCAACTTCTTTAATGATTTCAGGGAGAATATAAAGTAAATTATATCGCTGTTATTAGGAATTATCAAGAAAAGGGATGTAATTTACAACTCGATCATTTTATTTACAAAACATCTAGAAATACGTCTGAACTACGAGGGAATACAACGTTTAAGACACCTTTTGATGATTCATATACTGTATGGACGAGTATTTAATATCAATAATTATTTATTTTTATTTTTATAATTAATTTAATTATTTTAATTCCTTTTTTATTTTTTATGCAAATTAAAGCGTCAATTTGTGGTATGTTAGTATATTACTACCGCGATTCTAATAGAAAGTAATTTAAATTATACGGTAATATGTACCTATATGTTATATGTATACGAGTATATAAAGGAAATAATTGTTTTAATCATAATAAAAATAAAAATTTGATACATCTTATCCGATTATTATTTATAAAGATAATAAGATAGACCATATGTGATTGTATTGACGTACGACACTCATATACTCCATTAAAAAATTATTTACGATTTTCATTCAGTCATGTTAATATTTGAACTTAATCCTTTATTTAGTTAATTTTACATTCTAACGTACAGTATACTTTTTGATTACAAATTATCGACAGTTGTAACTGAAAATACAACAAAATAAATAGAAGGTTAGAAATTAATTATTTTGTTCTTAATAATATATTATTGGAATTATTTTTAATACAATAAAAATAATAATCATAAACACACAAATATACTGAAAAACAAGTGTTCTATGTTAAAAGGATTATTCATTAAAATAAATAAATATATATATTTTTATATTTTTTACGTGTGTATTAATAATACGAGTATTATGGCGCACATGCTATAACCGACGTATAATATATAGACCTTTTTCTCTGTGTCATATTGAAAAGTCTTTATATCTAATAAATTTTTTAATTATAATTTTTTTTTTTTTTTTTAGTTCAATATGAATTTTGCTGTCAAAGACTCAATTGGCGGCTGGAAAGAAAATGCAATCATTTATACGTCCCCTAAAGGTTGCTCGTTTCTCAAGAAAACTTTGGGGTTAGAATGGCCAGTGTATTGTGAAAGAATGGGAATAAATTACACCAACTGTCCATTGCCTGTTGTAAGTATTACTGTATTATTATTACTGTAATATTATTCTCTATGCCTTTATTTGTTCTGTCATTTAAATTAACGCGATACAATTACCATTATAGGGTCATTACGTTTCAAAAGGTTTTGATCTAACGGGTTTCGTATCAAGAACAAGTTTTCCGAAAATATTGTTTTACGGAACTTACAACGTCCGGCTTTATTTCACAGATAAAAATAATAATCAATGTGGCAGTAGTTCATATATTGTAGACGTTTTACGTCCATGGGAAAATGTTTAAATTATTTATTTATTATACGTAACCAAAATAAAGTATAATAAAGTCATTCATAAATATTTAACTTCGCATAAATAATAAAATATTATTTTGACGTATTCAATAAATACTACGTATTAATTGTAATGGTATAACAATAATATAACTAAACATTTGACAAATTATATGAATTATAATATAATTAATTACCTATATATCGTGTTGATTTTAATTAAGAGATTCAAGTGAAATTACGCAATATTTATTTTGCATTAATTTGAATGCGACGTGTTTGAATAATAAAATCCATTCATTAGTTACGTACCTATGATTTTTGTCTCATTAGATGACATTTGATCCGAGTTGTATTATGTACAAATCTACTTATAAAAAAACGAATATAACAGATACTTATTGTCGTGCTCTTGAACGAGCACCGAAAAAATTATAGGCTGTTAACCCAGGAAACACCAAAAGAGCGTAATTTTTGTTCAAATTTCCCAAAATCATATCGAAAATATCAAAACCATCGAGTAAGCCTTTGAATAAGTTCACTCTTCACGTTTTAAATAATGACAACTTTTTGTTCTCTATATGTATATTTATCTTCATATCGGTCAAGACGAATTGCACGTCGCTCAAATACAGACCAATAGCACTGCTAAGAATCCCTTGTTTTTATAATATTACTAGCTGTCCCGCCCGGCGTTGCCCGTGCAAAGATTTGTATTTTTTTATTATAAATAGCTGGTGCCAGCGACTTCGTCTGCGCAGGATTAGTATTTCCATCATACATTACATAATGTGTAACTCTAGCGGTTTTGGCAGCGCACGTCAGAATAGCTCGCAGATGATAGATTTTTTCCTACTTCTTAATATTTTGGACAATTCACACAATAACTTTATAAATTGTAGCCTACGTGTTTTTCTGATGTATAAGCTATATTATTGTAAAGTTTCATTAAAATCCATTCAGTAGTTTTTACGTGAAAGAGTAACAAACATCCATCCATACTTACAAACTTTCGCGTTTATAATATTAGTAGGATTCAGACGACTATTAGTCATATGGAATCGGGTGCGTCGAACGATCGTCAAGCACGACATCGAAGATAGCCGCAATAGTGAGGAGATTTCCACAAATATAAATTTAAAATAAAAACCGTCAATGACACCTCATCGCAGGTGTCCACGTAATATTCGGAAGTATCATCGAGCTCGGTAAAAACTTTAGAAGTTATAAATATAATATAATTCACATTTTTTTTAAAAAAAACGGAATTGGGCGGAGTCAGAATTTAAAAAATACAATAATAGTGAAATACTAATCAACGAATACATATAGCTTATTTGAAAAAAAAAAAATAATAATTTTAACGGGTCTTATAACATAGAGTAATTACAAAATATAAAATAATTCCGTGTAAATAATCGTGAATTTAGAAATATAGTATATGACGTGTATAAGAATTAATGAAATTTCATTGATTATTGTAATGAAATGAAAAAGAATATAACAATTTTTTTGGAGGATATTAAGAACGGCTTTTTTGTAGTGTCTGTTGAATCTAAACGATTCTCTGGAACAAAACACTGGGTTTCACTTTACCATATACGAAGCTAATTCATTTCTCGGACCTCACTTATATAGTACATACCAATTTATACGTAAAATATTTCACTGCCTGACAATTCGGTGCCAAATTCACAATCACCAGTTTTTGTGGATATACGCCGTGGATTAGCGTTATTGTTGTCCGGAAACAATTTCGCAGATAAATAGACGAAAATCCATTCAAAAATGCAAATAGACGACAATCATTTTATTCGTAATCGACCAAACACAATACTCTGTAAATGGTAAACGTTTGTTATTGGTAATATAATAACAGATAGAACACAAGGTCAATATTATACACTGTATTTAGACATAATTTTTTTTTTATACATATAATTTTTATTTAAATACAACAAAAAAAAAAAATTATAATCACGAACGGCTAGTATAGGTAGGTACAAAAATGTTACGCAGATTTAATAAACCAGATACTTATAGTAAATCAGTCGGTTTAAAAAAAAAAAAAAAAATTTGGTGAAAATTAAATTAAGAAACGAAAAGAAAAAAATGAAGAATTTTTATTGTATACTGAAAATGGAATTACAGTTTCTTATTGTTTCCAGAGCTAACGGCAATAACTTTTTTCCAAATTTACCGGCTATACGTGTATTACGATCAATAGTTTATGTGTAAATACGGTCAATATGTAATAGTAACAAAAATAAACAAATTATTTATAAAGAAATCTATAGGTCTAGACCAACAGAGGTGCATGAATAAGTAAAAAACTATAAAAAAACAATTAAATGACTACGCGTATGTATATAATACATGATGTAGTGCCATTAACAATACTGTTTTAGAATTTATGATTTTTTTTTTTTTTTTTGTATAACGATTGAAATAACAATATTTTTATTCTTATGGAATATACATATACTATTAATTGTTTATGCAATTTCCTATCGTATCGCACCACCAGATATGATTTGAATTATTTTATAAACTTTTTGATTTTCATTGGTATATATGATAAATATTATTCTGATCACTGTTTACGCAAACATGCTATCATAACGGAATTTCATACACCGAAGTGTATAAACAATGTAGTATGATGTACAGTGTACACGCCATACGGCGGTAGACTTAAGTACGGTTATAGCTATATAAATGATAATTGTATGATTGTTTAACATTCAATAAAACCACTGGAATTGATTGGTCAGATTTTCTTAGAATATTAAATTTATTAGTCGACAAATATTCGTACCTAATAATATATGTTAATATGTTCACTGATTTTAGGGAAGATATAGAACAAATTTCCTCGCTATCACAAGGAGAAATCAATCAAAAAATGGTAACATACAATTCGATCATTTTATTTATAACACATCTAGAAATACATCTGAACTACGAGGAAATACAACGTTGTTGGTACCATTTGACGATTCATATATCATATATGTATTTAATATCAACATTAACAAAAGGAGTGTATTAACAAAAATATCAAACAATAATTTTTTCAATTTTCTGTTTTTATAATTAATAAAATTTGTTTTTATTCTTCATACAAATTAAAGCATTAAATTTTGTTAGGTTCACAGATCTATGTAAGATTTAAATAATAACCAATCTATCTATCTATCTATCAATATATATATATATATATATATTTTAGATACTGTTATATTGAGATACGGAATATGTCGAAAATTTTTAAAATTTATGAATAATAAATTGTAATGGAAAAAATAATATAACTTTATGACAAATTTTATGGATTATATAATGTTATAACCAAATAGTGTGTTGATTGTAATTAAGAGATTTTAGTTAAACGCAGTTTCCTTCGCATTAATTTGAACAAAATGTCATTTGATTCACTTCATCGATTTCTGATGTATTTTACATGTTTTATACTTGAATAATAAAACACATACATTGATTACCTATGGTTTTTGTGTCGTTCGATGATATTTGATCGGAGTTTTTACTACCTACATACTCGCATATATTTTGGTAATCAGAAATTTTTGTATTTTCGAATCGATTTATTATCGCACACGTTGATTTAAAGACGAACTGTATTGTTATATAAATAATTACGATACCACTTAAATTTTAAGTTGATCTGTAACAAGGTAAAATACTATTTATTTAGAAAGCATTGTAATTTTTTTATAAATTTTTACGTACTTACATCCTACGTACTATCGACACAAGACTGATAAAATTTTCACATAGTCACTTTTGTTTATGGATATTTCGGGCTATAAATTTACGCCTGCGGTTGTGTCGGTGTCCCGAGTTCATACCGACTTCTGAATTTCTTATCATTGCTGATTCGACTGAATCGACTATATATATAGATTCAATTTTTCAATAGAATATCATATTGTCATGTCAAAAACAAGATATCCATAATATTGGACGTTTAACATCGAACACATCAGGGGTATATAATTTTTGTTTAATTTCTCAAACTCATGTCGACGATGCCATAATCACTGGATAGGGCTTGGCTCTTCGCTTTTTAAATAATAATATGGATTTTTAATTGACGTTTTTTCAATATGGACGAAATTCAACACCGAGTCTTTATTTTTAATACGAACATAAACGATCATCTAATAAAACATTTAAACATCTAATAAAACAATAAGATTAATGTGGATTTCGTTCCATATTGTCATATTGGCATCTCATAGGTAACGAATTTACGAATTAGCAGATAAATGAGTAGCAAAAGCAGTGGCACCTCCCGACACTTATTTATAATATGTATTAACATATTATTATGTATTATACGATGGTCGATGACATACCGATGAAAACAAAATGCTATTCCTTGACAGACAATATCAATGGCACAAGTGGTTTATAAATAATTTTTATTTAAAAAATACTATAACGGTTTAATTTTAAAAATGTTCAATAAAGATGAAGAATAGATAGTTTAAATGAGGTACACATATCGCAGTTAAAACTGTACAAATGTTAAGTATATAATATATTTATATATATATTTGTATTCTAATGGCTATATTTTTAATATGCATATTCCTTCAATATTTATTACTTTATTTTGTAGCTATCACATATTATACAGTGATGCTACACATATACTAATACCTAGTTAATAAATTAGTATTGGCCTTTACTGCTTTTTTAATTAATTGCAGTTTACTTACAAAAATATTTTTGCTTTTACGTTTTACGTATTTTTTTATTATAAAACAATTACAAAGTTAAGCATGGAAACTTTGTTTGAAAATTTGATAGCTGTTTAAAGCTATTGAATAAATGTATATTAATCTAGTTTCTAAGTATTTTATTTTTTATTTTTTTGTTTATTTTTAAAAATGCAATACATTTTTTCAGTTTAATGGTGTTGTGTTAATTGAACAAATTGGTATTAGTGTGTTATAATTTAAATATAATTTACATTCATTTAAATTATAGAACAATTTACAAATGTACACAATTAAAAGTTAGAAACGATTTTGGAGAGCTTGAAACATAAACATTTGAGCTTTTGGTATTACCATGACAATTCATTAAAATGTATTATTACTATTTACTTACAACATCTCCTCCACATTGAAAATTCCTGGGCACGCCACTGCACATAGAGAATGAGAGGCAAAGTCGGACGTCGCTTCTGCGACGTTACTTCACATTGCCGCCATACCGTTAAACACGCCTACATTTGTTATCACTTTTAATAATCGTAATATTTTTATTTTTCATAGACATATAAACAATTTATTGTTTATACATATGGCTACGTTATTTTCTGCATTTCTTATCGCTTTATTTAGTAACAATTTGTATTTTTCCAAAAAATCTTTAATAGTTAAAATATAATTTTAAAATGTGGTCAATATATATATATGAACTAATAGATATACTTATTGAACATTATTTATTCTAAAACTCTAACCACCTCACTTTTCTCATCCCCAAAACCGCCACTACTATTTCGTATTGGTTACCTATTGTATGCATGATATATATGTATTGTAAATCTGTACACAGTTTAAAGCTACAGCGAACTAATAAATTTTATATTTGAAGCATTTAAAAAAAAAATAATAATAATAATTTACTACCTGAAAATTAAGTACCGAATTCACTATGTGCAATGTGCACACGTTCGCGCGGATATACACCGACCAAAGTGTCCAATGACAATGTAGTCCGGAAATAAAATCACAGATATTTAATCGGGATATATTCACAGATGGGTATCTATCACAAATGTTTTATTCGTCATCGATTAACTATGCACAAATTCGAGAGTTCGTGTGATATAATAACAGGTTATATGCACGGTTAATATTATACCTATCTAATATTACATTGTATTTGGTCACGAACGAATATTACACGTAGGTATAAATGCTACGCGAATTTAAATTACGTGACTCGTATGGTACATTGTCAGGTTTTTACAAAAAAATTTTCATTGACATTCAACTTAAAAGTGGTAAAAAAAATGAAGAACTTTTATTCAATATTCGTAACTGAATTGTTGTTTCTTATTGTCTCTGGAGCTAATAACTACAATTTTTTTCCAAATTTACCGGCTGTAAGTGAATAATATTTTATTGTTTATATATAGTCGTATACATAATACATAATATTATAATAAAACAATCAAATCACTGCAACGTTGTATATTATGTTTATGTACGATGAATACCGATTTAACATTTAAAATTAAAACATTTTTTTTTTAATCTGTATAAATCCGGTTAATTTGTAAACTATGAAAAGGGATTCGGCGAACCGGGTCTAAATATATGTTATAAAATACGTTTTAACTGCTATATTAAATGATAAATATTGTTATGATCTTCAAGCGAATTCAATCATTAAAAGTGATCGGTCAGAGTTTCCTAGGTTTAAATTTATAAATCAATAAATATTTGTGCGTAATAATATTAAACTAAAATTTTCACTGATTTAAGGGAAAATATAAAATAAATTACATTGTTGCTATAAGGAGTAATCAATCAAAGGAATGTACTGTTAAATTAGATCATAATTTCTATAAAATAGCTAGAAACAGAACTGAACTGCGAGGAAATACAACGTATAAAACTCCACTCGATGATTCATACACGGTACGTATCAAAACAAATAATATGACCTTATTAACGAAAAAAACAAAAATAATACAATTATAATTAATTACGTTTGTTATTTATTTTACATATGAAATATGTAACGTATATATATAACGTGCCAATAAATATATACTTACCTATTGTAATCGTAAAGTATTTTAGGAAATATTTTATACAGGTACTTATATAAAATATTAATTTAATCGAAATAAAGAATTGTAGAGATTTCAAACGTTCCATACTGTTATTTATGAATTAAGGTTATTGTCGACGGTAATATGTAATCATTTTGCTATGTTCTCCGTCAAATTTAATATTGATTAATTATTTCGATAAATTACATTTTATTCCACTGTGTATATATATATATATATATATATATTCTATATACCATATGTATATAAAATATCAAATATGACGATAAATAAAATGACTGTATTAACGATAATGATAAACAATAATTATATTACATTCTTTGTGTTTATAATTAATTACATTTTTTTTATTTTCATTTTAATCGCCAATAAGTATATATTATGTGTATTATCGATTCAAATATGAAAGTAATGCAAAATTATGCTAAATGTAGTATTATGATTTAAAAGTATACATATTATATAAAGAAAATATTGATAATAATCCTAGTTTATAATGATGAATTTTAAAATCTTATCCTTTAATTTGCGAACTATGATTATAATACACCATTTATAATCATTTTAACGTACAAGTGCATCTTGCACTCGTGTTTTCTCGTATGGATTGTAATTATTTTAAATTTATAAGAATTATATAATACAGAGTTTAAAAAAAACACATTTCACATTTTTCATCTAATTTCACTTTTTTACTAACTTAAAAATGTAAACCTAACTTTGAATTATAAAGTAGTTTAATTTCTGAATACGAGTAAATTGTCAAAAACCGAACTTAAATTTGCACAAAAAAAATTAGTAAGAAATTAATAAATTTAATTTTAATACGAATTATTTATTACAATATATATATATATATTTACGTAGAGTACAGTTGGAATATTTTATGCGTATACTACTCGTATAACCGATCTATATAGGATTTAAATAATTACCTATATAGTATATATATATATATATATATATATATATATTGAGGTACGGAATATATTGAACATTTTTAAAATGTATAAATAATAAATATTTTAATTACCAAACTTTTTTTAGTTTCATATGAATTATGCTGTCAAAGATACAATTGGCGGCTGGAAAGAAAACGCAATAATTATTAAGGCTCCTGGTGCTTGTTCATTTCTCAAGAAGACTCTGGGGGTAGTGTGGCCAAAATATTTGGACAGAATGATGGGATTAAATGATACCAACTGTCCGTTGCCCGCTGTAAGTGTTATTATAGTTTAAATCTGTATTTATTCTTTCGTTAAATTTCACGCAATACAATATTGTTTTCAGGGCCATTACATCTCCAAGGGTTATGATCTAACAGATTTCGTAACGTCATCAAATTTTCCAAAAATATTGTTTTACGGGACTTACAAAATACGTATTTATTTCACAGATAAAAAGAACAATCAATGTGGCGGCACTGCTTACATTATAGACATTTTACGTCCGTGGGAAAATGCGTAAATGGTTTACAATATTATTTCTATTGTATAATTTCATTCGCTTAACGCAGTGAAAAATTTATATATAGTAATTAATAATGTATATGCAGATTTTATTTGGAATTTCGCATACATTTCAAAATGGTGTTTTGGTGCAGTGTTTAAAAATATATGTATTCGTTGTTATTGAAAAATATGATGTTACTATTTGTCAATTTTTTTTCGAAGAAATATAATATCATATTGTCATATACCGCGGTGTTTGTTGTAATTATTCGAATTAAATGAAACGCAATTTATTATTTAAAAAGCGTATTTATTTAGATCGTCGCGGAATAAAAAAGGAAACCCGTGTAATTTGATTAAATCGAAAAACGTTTATTAGAGTTCATTATTTATGCCTTCGAATTACTACGATATCTAATATTTTGCCTCGCCGTTATCTCCATCTATCACCACCTTTTGTCTACTGTTTCCACAGTAAGGATAATCAATTTTATGACTATAAATCAACATGACGCAAAATTTAATTAAATTAATTACACGCGCAAAATACCGAGTATATACGCATTGCTTGAAAAATATTCTTTTCATAATTTTTTTTTTGTAACGTTAGTACTTAATTATTTTTAATCGTTCGGCTATTTTATTATTATAACTCGTATTATTTCTTTCCGTAACGTTGCGATTTTAACAACAAAATTGATTTTATGGTTTTTTTTTTTTTTTTGGCGCGACGATCAGTTATTATATAGGTATAATATTGAAAAACAAAATAATTTGGCTATTTTAAAATACGTATGATTCACTTGAAAAATGTTCGTTTCGTATCGAATGGTTACAAATTAAGTATAAATATGAATATATTATAAAAAAAAAAAAACAATTGAAAATTTAAGAACGCAGATTAAATCGTAGCGAATTTTTTTTTACCAAATAAAAATAACATGTACTATAATAACCGTGTACTCGTTGGTAACTGGTTCGAAGAACAAAATCGTATAACGTTACAGTTTAACGGTAATGAGTGCAGTACGACGTACCAAAACGACTACACGAAACGCGATATACCCGTCCGAGACGATAGACTTCTATGGAGAATAAAGCAAAAATCGTTGGTAAATAAAAAAACCCGATCCCCCGAACACTACTTATCGCGCGCTCTACCGACCTCTGAATTAGAGCGAATATTTTATTGTTACCGATTGCAAATTTATCGACAAAATAAATATATAACAATAATAATATGTATATTTTATTACGCGTGAATCGCTTTAAACGTAGGTATACGGCTATTGTAATAACTATTTGTCAAACCGCATATTTTAATGTCGAATTTCAATATATTGGAAAAATAAGAGAAAGCGTTACGTATACATATATAGATGCAAAATATTATACAGACAAATATTTTTCACTTCGTTTACATAATATTATTATACGGCCGTGAAAACGATACGCATTATTTTACCGGGATCTTTAATCCTTGATCGATATCCGCAGGATAACTGTTTTTTGATATTTTCGTAATATTTTTGCGACGAATTTTTCTTGTATTCGAAACAACGGATTTCCTATTGAAATCGATTTCGGAACAATAATTGTCCAGTATTCCGATTATATATAAACGCGTTTTAGGTATGCACTAGTCGAATTTTCTGACTTATAGTAATAATTACGCGGATAGTATGTCGACGACCTAAAAAAGTATCAAAAAAAAAAAAAAAAATTGCTATATAATATTCATTAAAAACTGTAAAAAAGTTTTCATAGTTATATTACGGTAATTTAAAACACATTTTTACAGATACGTTTTGGCTGAGTAACACAATTAAAAAATAAATATAATATATCGATTTAATCTCGTTTATCTGAATTTGTTCGATACAATATCCTATAAATAAATGTAAACCGCGGCGTATTAGGCGTATTAGGCCTACGACTTAAAATTTACAAAAACTTACGTATGATATGAAAAAAAAAAAAAGAAATGAAGTATATATATATATATATATATATATATATATAATGACGTCAAAAAACACACACACACACAAAAAAAAATGCATTTAAAAATAAAAAAAACCTAAAAATTCTTTAAATTGAATTTATATGCTCTGGATCAGGGAAGCGTGAGACGAGTTTTTAGCTATATGACAGCATTATTGTATATGATTGAAGGCAAAAAAAAAAAAAAAAACGCCTAAGTCATCGACATCCTATATTTCAAAGTAATAATCGTCACAGATTATGAAGCCGAGTAGAGCACGCTGCACAATGAGTTTTTATTAAATTATATATATAAATAAACTTATAACTATAATAATGGCGAATTCGAAAATATTATTATAACTATCATATGTCATTTTCCACAGGGATCGTCGCCAATAGAATATTGTGGCGAACGCGGTATCATCCCCGCGGTGGCGTACGACAAAAACACGAGCACGCTGTACGATTTGAATTGCGCTCTGGCACTCAGCGAACGGCCGGTCAGACGTTACAACATTCGATCTGGATACTGGAAACCGGAACAGAATTTCACAGACAACTATGGGCCGGGACGCAGTGATTTAGTGAGGAAAAAACGAGAATTCTGGAAAAGTGTTTACTACGAATTCAAACCGAGATCTGAATATCGATGTAGTTACATATAATAAAATAATAATTTTTGTTTTATTTGTGTTTTGCTTTTCATTATTCTACATGCCTAAGTTGTGTATTCACTTAGTCGAGTACATATATATAACAGAATAATATATCGCCTATACGACGTTAATTCCGTACCTTTTATATATCAGCGCCATAAAAATATATTCATATAATTATCGCGAAAGATTGTAATATATATTATTTTGTCTTTATGTGAAATAAATCGGAAATTAAAAAAATTTTTTTAAAAAATTAACCGGAAATGTACACTGTGTTTAAACCCATTGTTTCGTCGTGAATGTTTTAACAACACGTATCCAAACGTTATATCCGATGGACGGTAACGTGTGGATTATTATAATAAAACGTAACGCGTATAATCCTGTATAAAAAAAAAAGAAAATAACTAAAAAAAGATTTTTTTTGTTACTGTATTTTATTACGATATATAAAATTGTTTTTTTTTTTATGACGGTGCGTTTTACGAAATGTAGTGTAATTTTTTTTTTTTTTATTAACGCGTGACACGCTTTACCAATATTACACTAACGAGAACAACATATAAATTCATTCTTCATCCCACGGACGTTTTACTTCGATTATGAAAATACCGCAGCTGCATATTTTCTCATTATGGTCCGTGAAATAAATGCGGAGTTTGTAAACCCCGTAAAAAAACGTCTTCGGAATATTTAAATTTGATCCGACGGTGGACAGATGGAAACCTTTCGACACGTAAGTACCCTTCGAATCAACAACAACAGGTTTTTTTTTCATCACCATAAATTAGAAAATACCAATAATATGTACCGGAAGTATAGGACAGTTGGTGCTGTTGACTCCAACAGCTTTCATCAACCGCGGCCAATCGTCGCCTATATCGTTCTATAATATTAAAATTAATTTAAATTGTAACACACTAATACCAAGTTGTTCAATTAACATAACACGACTAAAATGAAAAAATGTATTGCATTTTTAAAAATAAACAAAAAAAAATAAAATACTTAGAAACTAGATTACTTATTCCAAACGGAAATTCAACCGCCTAGCTTTTGTACTCATTTCATTTACGACAGCATCTAAAACAAGTAACGACTCTAAAACAGTTCTTATAACTAATAAGTTGTTTTCTGTAGGCCGGCAAAAGAAACAATGGGGGGCGATATAACCCCTAAACACCCCCTGAGCACGCCACTGCCTGCAATATAATATTTTTATCTTATACCTTTTTTTTATAAAAATCAGAGCCGCAGCAACGCGTGGCCGGAACAGCTGTAGTTAAAATATAATTTTAAAATGTGGTCAATATATGAGTTAATAGATATACTTATTGAACATTATTTATTCTAAAACTCTAATCACCTCACTTTTCTCACCTCCAAAGCCGCCAAGTTTATAAATTAGTATTGGCTTTTACTGCTTTTTTAATTAATTGCAGTTTACTTACAAAAATATTTTTGCTTTTACGTTTTACGTATTTTTTTATTATAAAACAATTACAAAGTTAAGCATGGAAACTTTGTTTGAAAATTTGATAGCTGTTTAAAGCTATTGAATAAATGTATATTAATCTAGTTTCTAAGTATTTTATTTTTTATTTTTTTGTTTATTTTTAAAAATGCAATACATTTTTTCAGTTTAATGGTGTTGTGTTAATTGAACAAATTGGTATTAGTGTGTTATAATTTAAATATAATTTACATTCATTTAAATTATAGAACAATTTACAAATGTACACAATTAAAAGTTAGAAACGATTTTGGAGAGCTTGAAACATAAACATTTGAGCTTTTGGTATTACCATGACAATTCATTAAAATGTATTATTACTATTTACTTACAACATCTCCTCCACATTGAAAATTCCTGGGCACGCCACTGCACATAGAGAATGAGAGGCAAAGTCGGACGTCGCTTCTGCGACGTTACTTCACATTGCCGCCATACCGTTAAACACGCCTACATTTGTTATCACTTTTAATAATCGTAATATTTTTATTTTTCATAGACATATAAACAATTTATTGTTTATACATATGGCTACGTTATTTTCTGCATTTCTTATCGCTTTATTTAGTAACAATTTGTATTTTTTCCAAAAAAAATCTTTAATAGTTAAAATATAATTTTAAAATGTGGTCAATATATATATATGAACTAATAGATATACTTATTGAACATTATTTACTCTAAAACTCTAACCACCTCACTTTTCTCATCCCCAAAACCGCCACTACTATTTCGTATTGGTTACCTATTGTATGCATGATATATATGTATTGTAACTCTGTACACAGTTTAAAGCTACAGCGAACTAATAAATTTTATATTTGAAGCATTTAAAAAAATAATAATAATAATAATTTACTACCTGAAAATTAAGTACCGAATTCACTATGTGCAATGTGCACACGTTCGCGCGGATATACACCGACCAAAGTGTCCAATGACAATGTAGTCCGGAAATAAAATCACAGATATTTAATCGGGATATATTCACAGATGGGTATCTATCACAAATGTTTTATTCGTCATCGATTAACTATGCACAAATTCGAGAGTTCGTGTGATATAATAACAGGTTATATGCACGGTTAATATTATACCTATCTAATATTACATTGTATTTGGTCACGAACGAATATTACACGTAGGTATAAATGCTACGCGAATTTAAATTACGTGACTCGTATGGTACATTGTCAGGTTTTTACAAAAAAATTTTCATTGACATTCAACTTAAAAGTGGTAAAAAAAATGAAGAACTTTTATTCAATATTCGTAACTGAATTGTTGTTTCTTATTGTCTCTGGAGCTAATAACTACAATTTTTTTCCAAATTTACCGGCTGTAAGTGAATAATATTTTATTGTTTATATATAGTCGTATACATAATACATAATATTATAATAAAACAATCAAATCACTGCAACTTTTTATATTATGTTTATGTACGATGAATACCGATTTAACATTTAAAATTAAAACATTTTTTTTTTAATCTGTATAAATCCGGTTAATTTGTAAACTATGAAAAGGGATTCGGCGAACCGGGTCTAAATATATGTTATAAAATACGTTTTAACTGCTATATTAAATGATAAATATTGTTATGATCTTCAAGCGAATTCAATCATTAAAAGTGATCGGTCAGATTTTCCTAGGTTTAAATTTATAAATCAATAAATATTTGTGCCTAATATAATATTAAATTAAAATTTTCACTGATTTAAGGGAAAATATAAAATTAATTTCGTTGTTACTATAAGGAGTAATCAATCAAAGGAATGTACTGTTAAATTAGATCATCATTATTATAAAATAGCTAGAAACAGAACTGAACTGCGAGGAAATACAACATTCAAAACATCGTTCGATGATTCATACACGGTACGTATCAATACAAATAATATGAACTTATTAACGAAAAAAACAAAAATAATACAATTATAATTAATTACGTTTGTTATTTATTTTACATATGAATTAACGTGCCAATAAATATATACTTACCTATTGTAATCGTAAATTATTTTAGGAAATATATTATACAGGTACTTATATAAAATATTAATTTAATCGAAATAAAGAATTGTAGAGATTTCAAACGTTCCATACTGTTATTTATGAATTAAGGTTATTGTCGACGGTAATATGTAATCATTTTGCTATGTTCTCCGTCAAATTTAATATTGATTAATTATTTCGATAAATTACATTTTATTCCACTGTGTATATATATATATATATATATATATATATATTCTATATACCATATGTATATAAAATATCAAATATGACGATAAATAAAATGACTGTATTAACGATAATGATAAACAATAATTATATTACATTCTTTGTGTTTATAATTAATTACATTTTTTTTATTTTCATTTTAATCGCCAATAAGTATATATTATGTGTATTATCGATTCAAATATGAAAGTAATGCAAAAATTATGCTAAATGTAGTATTATGATTTAAAAGTATACATATTATATAAAGAAAATATTGATAATAATCCTAGTTTATAATGATGAATTTTAAAAATCTTATCCTTTAATTTGCGAACTATGATTATAATACACCATTTATAATCATTTTAACGTACAAGTGCATCTTGCACTCGTGTTTTCTCGTATGGATTGTAATTATTTTAAATGTATAAGAATTATATAATACAGAGTTTAAAAAAAACACATTTCACATTTTTCATCTAATTTCACTTTTTTACTAACTTAAAAATGTAAACCTAACTTTGAATTATAAAGTAGTTTAATTTCTGAATACGAGTAAATTGTCAAAAACCGAACTTAAATTTGCACAAAAAAAATTAGTAAGAAATTAATAAATTTAATTTTAATACGAATTATTTATTACAATATATATATATATATTTACGTAGAGTACAGTTGGAATATTTTATGCGTATACTACTCGTATAACCGATCTATATAGGATTTAAATAATTACCTATATAGTATATATATATATATATATATATATATTGAGGTACGGAATATATTGAACATTTTAAAATGTATAAATAATAAATATTTTAATTACCAAACTTTTTTTAGTTTCATATGAATTATGCTGTCAAAGATACAATTGGCGGCTGGAAAGAAAACGCAATAATTATTAAGGCTCCTGGTGCTTGTTCATTTCTCAAGAAGACTCTGGGGGTAGTGTGGCCAAAATATTTGGACAGAATGATGGGATTAAATGATACCAACTGTCCGTTGCCCGCTGTAAGTGTTATTATAGTTTAAATCTGTATTTATTCTTTCGTTAAATTTCACGCAATACAATATTGTTTTCAGGGCCATTACATCTCCAAGGGTTATGATCTAACAGATTTCTTATCGTCATCAAATTTTCCAAAAGTATTGTTTTACGGGACTTACAAAATACGACTTTATTTCACAGATAAAAAGAACAATCAATGTGGCGGCATTGCTTACATTGTAGACATTTTACGTCCGTGGGAAAATGCGTAAATGATTTACAATATTATTTCTATTGTATAATTTCATTCGCTTAACGCAGTGAAAAATTTATATATAGTAATTAATAATGTAAATGCAGATTTAATTTGGAATTTCGCATACATTTCAAAATGGTATTTTGGTGCAGGTGTTTAAAAATATATGTATTCGTTGTTATTGAAAAATATGATGTTACTATATGTCAATTTTTTTTTCGAAGAAATATAATATCATATTGTCATATACCGCGGTGTTTGTTGTAATTATTCGAATTAAATGAAACGCAATTTATTATTTAAAAAGCGTATTTATTTAGATCGTCGCGGAATAAAAAAGGAAACCCGTGTAATGTGATTAAATCGAAAAACGTTTATTAGAGTTCATTATTTATGCCTTCGAATTACTACGATATCTAATATTTTGCCTCGCCGTTATCTCCATCTATCACCACGTTTTGTCTACGGTTTCCACAGTAAGGATAGTCAAGTTTATGACTATAAATCAACATGACGCAAAATTTAATTAAATTAATTACACGCGCAAAATACCGAGTATATACGCATTGCTTGAAAAATATTCTTTTCATAATTTTTTTTTTGTAACGTTAGTACTTAATTATTTTTAATCGTTCGGCTATTGTATTATTATAACTCGTGTTATTTCTTTCCGTAACGTTGCGATTTTAACAACAAAATTGATTTTATGGTTTTTTTTTTTTTTTTTGGCGCGACGATCAATTATTACGAGTACATAGGTACAATATTGAAAAACAAAATAATTTGGCTATTTTAAAATACGTATGATTCACTTGAAAAATGTTCGTTTCGTATCGAATGGTTACAAATTAAGTATAAATATAAATATATTATAAAAAAAAAAACAATTGAAAATTTAAGAATAGTTTTCAAGTTTTCCAAAAGTATTGTTTTACGGGACTTACAAAATACGTCTTTATTTCACAGATAAAAAGAATAATCAATGTGGCGTCGTTGCTTACATTGTAGACATTTTACGTCCGTGGGAAAATGCGTAAATGGTTTACAATATTATTTTCATTGTATAATTTCATTCGCTTAACGCAGTAAAAAATTTATATATAGTAATTAATAATGTATATGCAGATATTATTTGGAATTTCGCATACATTTCAAAATGGTGTTTTGGTGCAGTGTTTAAAAATATATGTATTCGTTGTAATTGAAAAATATGTTAGTATTTGTCAATTTTTTTTTCGAAGAAATATAATATCATACAGAGGCGTCATTTCAGTTTTCGAAAGGGGGAGGCAAAATATTTAACCGGCCCATTTAAATATTTTCCACTTACATTTAGCTCAATACGATTTTTGTTTTACATTATTTTGATATTTTCGTTATCATGCGCACGCGCGAATCGCCCGATATTTTTTTTTTTTTTTTTTTTGGGGGAGAAAATCATTACTTTGTCAACTATAATAAATGTATTATAAATGACTATATATAGTACTTATGAAATTCAAATGTTGAAGTTTCCCTTGTCGTGACATCAAACACGTTAGAAATTACGTTTTGTGACATGTTCTGAGGATCTTGTTCAATTATTTTCCTCTCTTTCTCGCCGTCTTGGTCACTCAACCTTTAGCTTTTTCATTTTATTTTTTACGCTTGCCACTCACAAATTATGTATACATAAAACATACGTTCGAAACGTTAAAGAACGGCTAAACAAATTCGTTTATGCCGTACGCGATACAGTCATACAGATTTACAGGTACGTCGTCAACCGTCAAACGTACATCGTATATTCTTTATAATTTACGCACTGCTTTTAGGTAACGATAACCGTGTTTATGGAAAAAAATCCAGAAACGTGGTAAGCTGTAACCACGAATTAATCGCCTTTAATCGCGGTTATATGACCTGCATACTTTTAAATTTTATTGGTAATTTAATTTTAATCCACTGTTTGCCACGCGATTTGTTATTATTACTCATAACTCGATAGTCATTACTACAGATTTGGTTAGAATAACTATTGTTCAACATCATCTCGGCACAAATCATGTCGGCCCACAATTAACAAAGGGGGGCAAATGCCCACCCTGCCCCCCACCAAATGACGCCACTGATATCATATTGCTATATACCGCGGTGTTTGTTCGTAATTATGGGAATTAAATGAAACGTAATTTATTATTTAAAAAGCGTATTTATGTAGATCGTCACGGAATAAAAAAGGAAGCCCGTGTAAATTTAATTTAATTAATTTCACCTGCACAATATCGAGTATATACGCATTGCTTGAAAAATATCAGGTACTTTCATACTTTTTTTTTGTAACGTTATTACTTAATTATTTTTAATCGGTCCGCTATTTTATTAGATATTATAAATCGTGTTATTTGTTTCCGTAATGTT
This sequence comes from Slavum lentiscoides, assembly GCA_032441835.1. Lineage (NCBI taxonomy): Eukaryota > Metazoa > Arthropoda > Insecta > Hemiptera > Aphididae > Slavum > Slavum lentiscoides. The sequence continues at coordinate 3,848,448 of CM063717.1, read as the reverse complement.
GCGATTTTAACAACAAAATTGATTTTATGGTTTTTTTTTTTTTTTTGGCGCGACGATCAATTATTATACGTAAAATGTTGAAAAACAAAACAATTTGGCTATTTTAAAATACGTTTTTTTAAAATACTAATTTTTATAAAAATCAGAGCCGCAGCAACGCGTGGCCGGAACAGCTGTAGTTAAAATATAATTTTAAAATGTGGTCAATATATGAGTTAATAGATATACTTATTGAACATTATTTATTCTAAAACTCTAATCACCTCACTTTTCTCACCTCCAAAGCCGCCACTGCTCTTTCGTATTGGTTACCTATTGTATGCGTGATATACATATATGTATTGTAACTCTGTACACAGTTTATAGCTACAGCGAACTAATAAATTTTATATTTGAAGCAGGCCCGGACTGGGAGGACACCGGCCTACTATTCTCAGGCAGGCGGCCCATATAGATACAATATAAAAAAAAATACGGTTTTTAAAGACCTTTTATTTTTTTTTTGCTCATTAATTTTTTTCTTATATATAAACCCCCCTCCGAAATTTTTTTCCTCGCCAGAAGTTTTAAATTACAATCCAAAAGTAAACTATTTAATCTCGCCTTTGTGCATTCTTATCTGTTACGTTTACCGAAAACCAACATCCCCGGTGCCTTTGGCATACTTACTCCGTGTGCTCTGTTTAAGAAAACGTGACACCCGTATTTTCTGTCTCCGTCTAACCAATTGGTGTAGACACTATGCTTTATTACTTTCTCTACACTATTCCTGTACTTAGATATTAAATATTTATTAAAACCAATACATTTTATTAAATATTAAAATTAAAACAAATACATTTATTTGCATGAGCATGAAAGTATTGTTTGAATGTTGTATTATAAATTAAGGATATATATAAATCGTAATAAAATCATTACTGTATACATATTTTATATATTACCTATATACTTTATTATTTTATACAAAACTTGTCAGGATGACAACAACTTGGACATAGTAGGAGATGCATTTTTAATTATATTTAAAATATCATCAAAGTCATCTACTTCCTCTAATAATTCTTTTTCCACGGACATAAGAAGGAATGTTTCCGAGTTTTCATTGGATAATGGATGATCGTAAGCGGTTTTTAATAATTTTCAACTTGCTAAATACTCGTTCGCAATTCACTCGACTTGACTTGCAGACAAATCGCATGTTTTGCGATTTATCAGAATAAACGTACACAAAAATACGCGTTTAATCGATTACAAAAATTTTCGAAAAAAACTCAATTGTTTTATAACAAAACTGAGGCGTGCGGCCTACTGTGCTGTAGAACAGTAGCACAGTGGCCCAGTCCGGGCCTGATTTGAAGCTTTAAAAAGAAAAAAAAAACAGAAAAAAAAATTTTTACTACCTGAAAAATAAATACTGAATTTACTATGTGCAATGTGCACACGTTCGCGGGGATATACACCGAAAAAGTGTCCAATGTCAATGTAGTCTGGAAATAAAATCACAGATATTTAATCAAGATTTATTCACAGAAGGGTATTCATCACAAATGTTTTATTCGTCATCGATTAACTATACACAAATTCGAGAGTTTGTGTAATATAATAACAGGTTATATGCAAGGTTAATATGATACCTACCTAATTGTATTTGTATACCATTGTATTTGGTCACGAACGGATATTATACGTAGGTATAAATGCTAGGGGAATTTAAAGTAAGTGATTCGTATAGTACATAGTCAGGTTTTAAAAAAAAAAATTTTATGAATATTTCACTTAAAAGTTGTAAAAAAAAATGAAGAACTTTTATTCAATATTCGTAACTGAATTGTTGTTTCTTATTGTCTCTGGAGCTAATAACTACAATTTTTTTCCAAATTTACCGGCTGTAAGTGAATAATATTTTATTGTTTATATATAGTCGTATACATAATACATAATATTATAATAAAACAATCAAATCACTGCAACTTTGTATATTATGTTCATGTACGATGAATAATAAAGAATTAACATTTAAAATTAAAACATTTTTTTTTTTTAATCTGTATAAATCCGGTTAATTTGTAAACGATGAAAAGGGATTTGGCGAACGGGCCTAAATATATGTTATAAAATACGTTTTAACTGCTATATTAAATGATAAATATTGTTATGATCTTCAAGCGAATTCAATCATTAAAAGTGATCGGTCAGAGTTTCCTAGGTTTAAATTTAAATATCAATAAATATTTGTGCGTAATAATATTAAACTAAAATTTTCACTGATTTAAGGGAGAATATAAAATTAATTTCGTTGCTGTTATAAGGAGTAATCAATCAAATGAATGTACTATTCGAAACGATCATTTTTTTTATAAAATAGCTAGAAACAGAACTGAAATGCGAGGAAATACAACGTATAAAACTCCACTCGATGATTCATACACGGTACGTATCAAAACAAATAATATGACCTTATTAACGAAAAAAATAAAAATAATACAATTATAATTAATTACGTTTGTTATTTATTTTACATATGAATTAACGTGCCAATAAATATATACTTATCTATTCTAATTGTAAAGTATTTTAGGAAATATTCTATACAGGTATATAAAATATTAATTTAATCGAAATAAAGAATTGTAGACATTTCAAACGTTCCATACTGTTATTTATGAATTAAGATCAGTGCCATAGATAGGATTTTTATATGGGGGGTTCAGTGCTATAGATAGAAATTTAATATGGCCTATGTGAGGTCATCATTAGTTATAATATTGAGGTAAACATCAAGAAAGTGTGAATGATTTATATTATTTTTATATACTATAATAATTAATTTATAACAATATATCATTTTTTCTCGGTTTCTTAGATAATTCATCCAGTATCCGATATTCAAGGGGGGTTTGAACCCCCTAAACCCCCCCCCGTGTCTACGGCCCTGATTAAGATTATTGTCTACGGTAATATGTTTTCATTTTGCTATGTTCTCCGTCAAATTTAATATTGATTAATTATTTCGATAAATTACATTTTATTCCACTGTGTATATATATATATATATATATATATATATATATATATATTCTATATACCATATGTATATATAATATCAAATATGACGATAAGTAAAATGACTGTATTAACGAAAATGACAAACAATAATTATATTACATTCTTTGTGTTTATAATTAATTAAATTTGTTTTATTTTTCATTTTAATCGCCAATAATTATATATTATGTGTATTATCGATTCAAATATGAAAGTAATGCAAAAATTATGCTAAATATGGTATTATGATTTATAAGTATATACGTTATGTAAAGAAAATATTGGTAATAATCCTAGTCTATAATGAAGAATTTTAAAATCTTATCTTTTATTTGCGAACTAATATTAAAATAAAATATTTGTAATCATTTTGACATGCAAGATGCAACACTCGTGTTCTCGTATTGATTGTAATTATTTTAAAATTATAAGAATTAGATATAATACAGAATTTAAAAAACCTATATCACATTTTTCATCTAATTTCACTTTTTACTAACTTAAACATTTAAATCTAATTTTGAATTATAAAGTGGTTTAATTTCTGAATACGAGTAAATTATCAACAATCGAAATTAAATTTGCACAAAAAAAAGTTAGTGAGAAATTAATGAATTTAATTTTAATACGAATTATTTAATACAATATATATATATATTACACATATATATATATATATATATATATATATATATATATATACGCGGCGTACAATTGGAATATTTTATGCGTATACTATAATTAACCTATATAGGATTATATAATTACCTATATATATATATATATATATAAATATATATATTTATTTATTTTTTATGTATATATATATATATTAAGATACGGAATAAATTAAACATTTTTAACATGTGTAAATAATAAATATTTTAATTACCAAACTTTGTTTAGTTCAATTTGAATTTTGCTGTCAAAGATACAATTGGCGGCTGGAAAGAAAACTCAATAATTATTAAGGTTCCTGGTGCTTGTTCATATGTAAAGAAGATGGCGGGGGTAGAGTGGCCAAAATATTTGGACAGAATGATGGGATTAAATGATACCAACTGTCCGTTGCCCGCTGTAAGTGTTATTATAGTTTAAATCTGTATTTATTCTTCCGTTAAATTTCACGCAATACAATATTGTTTTCAGGGCCATTACATCTCCAAGGGTTATGATCTAAAAGATCATATATCGTCATCAAGTTTTCCAAAAGTATTGTTTTACGGGACTTACAAAATACGTCTTTATTTCACAGATAAAAAGAATAATCAATGTGGCGTCATTGCTTACATTGTAGACATTTTACGTCCGTGGGAAAATGCGTAAATGGTTTACAATATTATTTTCATTGTATAATTTCATTCGCTTAACGCAGTAAAAAATTTATATATAGTAATTAATAATGTATATGCAGATATTATTTGGAATTTCGCATACATTTCAAAATGGTGTTTTGGTGCAGTGTTTAAAAATATATGTATTCGTTGTAATTGAAAAATATGTTAGTATTTGTCAATTTTTTTTTCGAAGAAATATAATATCATACAGAGGCGTCATTTCAGTTTTCGAAAGGGGGAGGCAAAATATTTAACCGGCCCATTTAAATATTTTCCACTTACATTTAGCTCAATACGATTTTTGTTTTACATTATTTTGATATTTTCGTTATCATGCGCACGCGCGAATCGCCCGATATTTTTTTATTTTTTTTTTTTGGGGGAGAAAATCATTACTTTGTCAACTATAATAAATGTATTATAAATGACTATATATAGTACTTATGAAATTCAAATGTTGAAGTTTCCCTTGTCGTGACATCAAACACGTTAGAAATTACGTTTTGTGACATGTTCTGAGGATCTTGTTCAATTATTTTCCTCTCTTTCTCGCCGTCTTGGTCACTCAACCTTTAGCTTTTTTCATTTTTATTTTTTTACGCTTGCCACTCACAAATTATGTATACATAAAACATACGTTCGAAACGTTAAAGAACGGCTAAACAAATTCGTTTATGCCGTACGCGATACAGTCATACAGATTTACAGGTACGTCGTCAACCGTCAAACGTACATCGTATATTCTTTATAATTTACGCACTGCTTTTAGGTAACGATAACCGTGTTTATGGAAAAAAATCCAGAAACGTGGTAAGCTGTAACCACGAATTAATCGCCTTTAATCGCGGTTATATGACCTGCATACTTTTAAATTTTATTGGTAATTTAATTTTAATCCACTGTTTGCCACGCGATTTGTTATTATTACTCATAACTCGATAGTCATTACTACAGATTTGGTTAGAATAACTATTGTTCAACATCATCTCGGCACAAATCATGTCGGCCCACAATTAACAAAGGGGGGCAAATGCCCACCCTGCCCCCCACCAAATGACGCCACTGATATCATATTGCTATATACCGCGGTGTTTGTTCGTAATTATGGGAATTAAATGAAACGTAATTTATTATTTAAAAAGCGTATTTATGTAGATCGTCACGGAATAAAAAAGGAAGCCCGTGTAAATTTAATTTAATTAATTTCACCTGCACAATATCGAGTATATACGCATTGCTTGAAAAATATCAGGTACTTTCATACTTTTTTTTTGTAACGTTATTACTTAATTATTTTTAATCGGTCCGCTATTTTATTAGATATTATAAATCGTGTTATTTGTTTCCGTAATGTTGCGATTTTAACAACAAAATTGATTTTATGGGTTTTTTTTTTTTTGGCGCGACGATCAATTATTATACGTAAAATCAAAACAATTTGGCTATTTTAAAATACGTATGATTCACTCGAAAAATGTTCGCTTCGTATCGAATGGTTACAAATTAAATATAAGTATAAATATATAAAAAAAAACAATTGAAAATTTAAGAACGCTGATTAAATCATAGCAATTTTTTTTTCCAAATAAAAATAACATTTACTATAATAATCGTGTACTCGTTGGTAATTGGTTCGAAGAACAAAACAGTATAACGTTACAGTTTAACGGTAATGAGTGCAGCACGACGTACCAAAACGACTACCCGAAACGCGATATACCCGTCCGAGACAAAAGACTTCTGTGGAGAATAAAGCAAAAATCTTTGGTAAATAAAACACCCGATCACCCGAGCACTACTTAAATACTTATTTACTTACTTACTTACTTATTACTTACTTGTAATATTTATTACGAAATAAATATATAACAATATTAATATATATATATTTTATTTCATTACCTGATAATTCGGTGCCGAATTTACAATCGCCAGTTTTTTGTGGATACACGTCATGGATTTAGCGTTATTGTTGTCCGGAAACAATTTCGCAGATAAATGGCCGAAAATCCGAAAATTTCTCGGACATTACATATACATACCAACAGTGGCGCCCAATTTATACATGAACTGAAGCGATCGCTTCATATAATAAAAGGGGTGTGTGGTCACTGGTCTTATTAGTTATTGGTACATGTGTTTTCGTTTTTACATTATATAATTAATAAATTTGATATTATAATTAATAAAAGTTCAATTAACAATACTAACTCTGTTCGTTAAAAAAAAAAAAAAAATGAATCTGTGCGTTGCGTTTTTAAAGAATGCAACTCACTTGTGGCAAAATCGTAGTTCATTTCACGTGTGTGTGTGTAAGGGGGGAGGGTCAAACAATTTATAAAATAATTCGTCAAAATGCCATTAACCATTGAACATTTAACAACCATAAAGCGTGGTCGTTAAATTACTTGTTTAAATAAAAAACCGCAAGCAAACCTAAGTTCCAAGTCTCTGACCTAAGTGAATTGATAGGTGGATGGGTGGGCGTGTATATAATTCGATTTCGCTTCACTTAAATTTATATGACTTGGCGCCACTGCATACCAATTTATACGTTATATATTTCATTACCTGATAATTTGGTGCCGAATTTACAATCGCCAGTTTTTTGTGGATACACGCCATGGATTTAGCGTTATTGTTGTTCGGAAACAATTTCGCAGATAAATGGCCGAAAATCCATTCGAAGATGCATATCGACGACAATAATTTTATACGTAATCGACCAAACACAATACTACTCTGTAAATGGCAAACGTTTTTTATTGGTAATATAATAACAGATAGCACACAAGGTCAGTATTATACACTGTATTTAGTCATATTTTCTTTTATATACATATAATTTTTATTTAAATACAACAAAAAAAAATAAAAATTATAATCACAAACGACTAGTATAGGTAGATACAAAAATGTTACGCAGATTTAATAAACCTGATACTTATAGTAAATCAGTCGGTTTTTAAAAAAAAAAAATTTTTTTGTAAAAATTAAATTAAGAAACGAAAAAAAAAAATGAAGAATTTTTATTGTATACTGAAAATGGAATTACAGTTCCTTATTGTTTCCAGAGCTAACGGCAATAACTTTTTTCCAAATTTACCGGCTGTACGAGTATTACGATCAATAGTTTATGTGTAAATACGGTCAATATGTAAAAATCTATACGTATCTAATATGGAACCACTCGTCTGACTTCAGAAGTTTCACAAGTCGATTGGCGATTGAATAAATTCGCAATTTCGCCGTGTATATTTTCACGTGATAATAATGATATAGAAAAAGAATGCGACGAATACTGAACGGTAAAACAATCTTATGACTTTTGATACAATTTATACACTCGTGCGAGTTGGTCGGAATCGCGCCACTAATGCGTATATAGTTCCATATTGTAGTTATACGCATATTTATAGTAGTCACCCGATTGATAATTTGTATAAACAGAAATTTTCAGCGGAATCGATACGCGAATCTGAGAATATTTCCTGCATTTCTTATCATATCTTATTTAGTGATAATTTGTATTTTTTCCAAAAAAAAATCTTCAATCTATAATCCATAATCCATAACTAATATATAAAGCAGCAAGCACATTTTTTGTGTAAACTCGATAACTATGTGTTCCTTATGATCACGCGAATGTCACAGGCATAAATTTAGTAAATAATAATTAGTTATTAATAATTGAAATAAACGTGTAAATTGTATACCTATATGCGGGCGCGGCGGCCCGCGGGTTTCCAGCTACCTGCAATCTGATCTTTTTGTCCGTCAAATCATGTGTTTGATATCTGCGTGTAGATATCAGTTGTCCCGAGAAATTTATCGATGAAAATAATCTCGCGCATCGTATGTATTCCTAGAAATACTTATTTTAAAACGTTATCTATCTCACACTCCCTCTCCGAGACACGCAGACATTCGGTTGTTAGTAACCTAACCTAACCTACGGGCGAAGCCGGGTAATTGAGCTGTTTATTTTATAAGTGTGGAAAATACCGTTTCAATAAATTTAGGTAGATACCTACGAATTCAGTGGCGTGCCCAGGAATTTTCAATGAGGGGGATGTTATAAGTAAATAGTAATAATACATTTTAATGAATTGTCATGGTAATACCAAAAATTCAAATGTTTATGTTTCAAGCTCTCCAAAATCGTTTCTAGCTTATAATTGTGTACATTTCTAAATTGTTCTATAATATTAAAATTAATTTAAATTATAACACACTAATACCAAGTTGTTCAATTAACATAACACGACTAAAATGAAAAAATGTATTGCATTTTTAAAAATAAACAAAAAAAATAAAATACTTAGAAACTAGATTACTTATTCCAAACGGAAATTCAACCGCCTCGCTTTTGTACTCATTTCATTTACGACAGCATCTAAAACAAGTAATGACTCTAAAACAGCTCTTATAACTAATAAGTTGTTTTCTGTAGGCCGGCAAAAGAAACAATGGGGGGCGATATAACCCCTAAACCTCCCCCTGAGCACGCCACTGCCTGCAATATAATATTTTTATCTTATACCTTTTTTTTTTATAAAAATCAGGTCCGCAGCAACGCGTTGCCGGAACAGCTGTAGTTAAAATATGATTTTAAAATGTGGTCAATATATGAGTTAATAGATATACTTATTGAACATTATTTATTCTAAAACTCTAATCACCTCACTTTTCTCACCTCCAAAGCCGCCACTGCTCTTTCGTATTGGTTACCTATTGTATGCGTGATATACATATATGTATTGTAACTCTGTACACAGTTTATAGCTACAGCGAACTAATAAATTTTATATTTGAAGCAGGCCCGGACTGGGAGGACACCGGCCTACTATTCTCAGGCAGGCGGCCCATATAGATACAATATAAAAAAAAATACGGTTTTTAAAGACCTTTTATTTTTTTTTGCTCATTAATTTTTTTCTTATATATAAACCCCCCTCCGAAATTTTTTTCCTCGCCAGAAGTTTTAAATTACAATCCAAAAAGTAAACTATTTAATCTCGCCTTTGTGCATTCTTATCTGTTACGTTTACCGAAAACCAACATCCCCGGTGCCTTTGGCATACTTACTCCGTGTGCTCTGTTTAAGAAAACGTGACACCCGTATTTTCTGTCTCCGTCTAACCAATTGGTGTAGACACTATGCTTTATTACTTTCTCTACACTATTCCTGTACTTAGATATTAAATATTTATTAAAACCAATACATTTTATTAAATATTAAAATTAAAACAAATACATTTATTTGCATGAGCATGAAAGTATTGTTTGAATGTTGTATTATAAATTAAGGATATATATAAATCGTAATAAAATCATTACTGTATACATATTTTATATATTACCTATATACTTTATTATTTTATACAAAACTTGTCAGGATGACAACAACTTGACATAGTAGGAGATGCATTTTAATTATATTTAAAATATCATCAAAGTCATCTACTTCCTCTAATAATTCTTTTTCCACGGACATAAGAAGGAATGTTTCCGAGTTTTCATTGGATAATGGATGATCGTAAGCGGTTTTTAATAATTTTCAACTTGCTAAATACTCGTTCGCAGTTCACTCGACTTGACTTGCAGACAAATCGCATGTTTTGCGATTTATCAGAATAAACGTACACAAAAATACGCGTTTAATCGATTACAAAAATTTTCGAAAAAAACTCAATTGTTTTATAACAAAACTGAGGCGTGCGGCCTACTGTGCTGTAGAACAGTAGCACAGTGGCCCAGTCCGGGCCTGATTTGAAGCTTTAAAAAGAAAAAAAAAACAGAAAAAAAAATTTTTACTACCTGAAAAATAAATACTGAATTTACTATGTGCAATGTGCACACGTTCGCGGGGATATACACCGAAAAAAGTGTCCAATGTCAATGTAGTCTGGAAATAAAATCACAGATATTTAATCAAGATTTATTCACAGAAGGGTATTCATCACAAATGTTTTATTCGTCATCGATTAACTATACACAAATTCGAGAGTTTGTGTAATATAATAACAGGTTATATGCAAGGTTAATATGATACCTACCTAATTGTATTTGTATACCATTGTATTTGGTCACGAACGGATATTATACGTAGGTATAAATGCTAGGGGAATTTAAAGTAAGTGATTCGTATAGTACATAGTCAGGTTTTAAAAAAAAAAATTTTATGAATATTTCACTTAAAAGTTGTAAAAAAAAATGAAGAACTTTTATTCAATATTCGTAACTGAATTGTTGTTTCTTATTGTCTCTGGAGCTAATAACTACAATTTTTTTCCAAATTTACCGGCTGTAAGTGAATAATATTTTATTGTTTATATATAGTCGTATACATAATACATAATATTATAATAAAACAATCAAATCACTGCAACTTTGTATATTATGTTCATGTACGATGAATAATAAAGAATTAACATTTAAAATTAAAACATTTTTTTTTTTTAATCTGTATAAATCCGGTTAATTTGTAAACGATGAAAAGGGATTTGGCGAACCGGGCCTAAATATATGTTATAAAATACGTTTTAACTGCTATATTAAATGATAAATATTGTTATGATCTTCAAGCGAATTCAATCATTAAAAGTGATCGGTCAGAGTTTCCTAGGTTTAAATTTAAATATCAATAAATATTTGTGCGTAATAATATTAAACTAAAATTTTCACTGATTTAAGGGAGAATATAAAATTAATTTCGTTGCTGCTATAAGGAGTAATCAATCAAATGAATGTACTATTCGAAACGATCATTTTTTTTATAAAATAGCTAGAAACAGAACTGAAATGCGAGGAAATACAACGTATAAAACTCCACTCGATGATTCATACACGGTACGTATCAAAACAAATAATATGACCTTATTAACGAAAAAAATAAAAATAATACAATTATAATTAATTACGTTTGTTATTTATTTTACATATGAATTAACGTGCCAATAAATATATACTTATCTATTCTAATTGTAAAGTATTTTAGGAAATATTCTATACAGGTATATAAAATATTAATTTAATCGAAATAAAGAATTGTAGACATTTCAAACGTTCCATACTGTTATTTATGAATTAAGATCAGTGCCATAGATAGGATTTTTATATGGGGGGTTCAGTGCTATAGATAGAAATTTAATATGGCCTATGTGAGGTCATCATTAGTTATAATATTGAGGTAAACATCAAGAAAGTGTGAATGATTTATATTATTTTTATATACTATAATAATTAATTTATAACAATATATCATTTTTCTCGGTTTCTTAGATAATTCATCCAGTATCCGATATTCAAGGGGTTTGAACCCCTAAACCCCCCGTGTCTACGGCCCTGATTAAGATTATTGTCTACGGTAATATGTTTTCATTTTGCTATGTTCTCCGTCAAATTTAATATTGATTAATTATTTCGATAAATTACATTTTATTCCACTGTGTATATATATATATATATATATATATATATATATATATATATTCTATATACCATATGTATATATAATATCAAATATGACGATAAGTAAAATGACTGTATTAACGAAAATGACAAACAATAATTATATTACATTCTTTGTGTTCATAATTAATTAAATTTGTTTTATTTTTCATTTTAATCGCCAATAATTATATATTATGTGTATTATCGATTCAAATATGAAAGTAATGCAAAATTATGCTAAATGTGGTATTATGATTTATAAGTATATACGTTATGTAAAGAAAATATTGGTAATAATCCTAGTCTATAATGAAGAATTTTAAAATCTTATCTTTTATTTGCGAACTAATATTAAAATAAAATATTTGTAATCATTTTGACATGCAAGATGCAACACTCGTGTTCTCGTATTGATTGTAATTATTTTAAAATTATAAGAATTAGATATAATACAGAATTTAAAAAAACCTATATCACATTTTTCATCTAATTTCACTTTTACTAACTTAAACATTTAAATCTAACTTTGAATTATAAAGTAGTTTAATTTCTGAATACGAGTAAATTATCAACAATCGAAATTAAATTTGCACAAAAAAAGATAGTGAGAAATTAATGAATTTAATTTTAATATGAATTATTTAATACAATATATATTTATTATATATATATATATATATATATATATATATATATATATATGGCGTACAATTGGAATATTTTATGCGTATACTATAATTAACCTAGATAGGATTTAAATAATTACCTATATATATATAAATATATATATTTATTTATTTATTTATGTATATATATATATTTTAAGATACGGAATAAATTAAACATTTTTAACATGTTAAAATAATAAATATTTTAATTACCAAACTTTGTTTAGTTCAATTTGAATTTTGCTGTCAAAGATACAATTGGCGGCTGGAAAGAAAACTCAATGATTATGAAGATTCCTGGTGGTTGTTCATATCTCAAGAAGATGACGGGGGTAGAGTGGCCAAAATATTTGGACAGAATGATGGGATTAAATGATACCAACTGTCCGTTGCCCGCTGTATGTGTTATTATAGTTTAAATCTGTATTTATTCTTTCGTTAAATTTTACGCAATACAATATTGTTTTCAGGGCCATTACATCTCCAAGGGTTATGAACTAACAGATTTCGTATCGTCATCAAATTTTCCAAAAGTATTGTTTTACGGGACTTACAAAGTACGTCATTATTTCACAGATAAAAAGAATAATCAATGTGGCGTCATTACTTACGTTGCAGACATTTTACGTCCGTGGGAAAATGTGTAAATGATTTACAATATTATTTTCATTGTATAATTTCATTCGCTTAACGCAGTAAACAATTAATATATATTAATTAATAATGTAAATGAAGATTTAATTTGGAATTTTGCATACATTTCAAAATGATGTTTTAGTGCAGTGTTTAAAAATATATGTATTCGTTGTAATTGAAAAATATGTTACTACTTGTCAATTTTTTTTTCGAAGAAATATAATATCATATTGCTATATACCGCGGTGTTTGTTCGTAATTATGGGAATTAAATGAAACGTAATTTATTATTTAAAAAGCGTATTTATGTAGATCGTCACGGAATAAAAAAGGAAGCCCGTGTAAATTTAATTTAATTAATTTCACCTGCACAATATCGAGTATATACGCATTGCTTGAAAAATATCAGGTACTTTCATACTTTTTTTTTGTAACGTTATTACTTAATTATTTTTAATCGGTCCGCTATTTTATTAGATATTATAAATCGTGTTATTTGTTTCCGTAATGTTGCGATTTTAACAACAAAATTGATTTTATGGGTTTTTTTTTTTTTGGCGCGACGATCAATTATTATACGTAAAATCAAAACAATTTGGCTATTTTAAAATACGTATGATTCACTCGAAAATGTTCGCTTCGTATCGAATGGTTACAAATTAAATATAAGTATAAATATATAAAAAAACAATTGAAAATTTAAGAACGCAGATTAAATCATAGCAATTTTTTTTTCCAAATAAAAATAACATTTACTATAATAATCGTGTACTCGTTGGTAATTGGTTCGAAGAACAAAACAGTATAACGTTACAGTTTAACGGTAATGAGTGCAGCACGACGTACCAAAACGACTACCCGAAACGCGATATACCCGTCCGAGACAAAAGACTTCTGTGGAGAATAAAGCAAAAATCTTTGGTAAATAAAACACCCGATCACCCGAGCACTACTTAAATACTTATTTACTTACTTACTTACTTATTACTTACTTGTAATATTTATTACGAAATAAATATATAACAATATTAATATATATATATTTTATTTCATTACCTGATAATTCGGTGCCGAATTTACAATCGCCAGTTTTTTGTGGATACACGTCATGGATTTAGCGTTATTGTTGTCCGGAAACAATTTCGCAGATAAATGGCCGAAAATCCGAAAATTTCTCGGACATTACATATACATACCAACAGTGGCGCCCAATTTATACATGAACTGAAGCGATCGCTTCATATAATAAAAGGGGTGTGTGGTCACTGGTCTTATTAGTTATTGGTACATGTGTTTTCGTTTTTACATTATATAATTAATAAATTTGATATTATAATTAATAAAAGTTCAATTAACAATACTGACTCTGTTCGTTAAAAAAAAAAAAAAAATGAATCTGTGCGTTGCGTTTTTAAAGAATGCAACTCACTTGTGGCAAAATCGTAGTTCATTTCACGTGTGTGTGTGTAAGGGGGGAGGGTCAAACAATTTATAAAATAATTCGTCAAAATGCCATTAACCATTGAACATTTAACAACCATAAAGCGTGGTCGTTAAATTACTTGTTTAAATAAAAAACCGCAAGCAAACCTAAGTTCCAAGTCTCTGACCTAAGTGAATTGATAGGTGGATGGGTGGGCGTGTATATAATTCGATTTCGCTTCACTTAAATTTATATGACTTGGCGCCACTGCATACCAATTTATACGTTATATATTTCATTACCTGATAATTTGGTGCCGAATTTACAATCGCCAGTTTTTTGTGGATACACGCCATGGATTTAGCGTTATTGTTGTTCGGAAACAATTTCGCAGATAAATATGGCCGAAAATCCATTCGAAGATGCATATCGACGACAATAATTTTATACGTAATCGACCAAACACAATACTACTCTGTAAATGGCAAACGTTTTTTATTGGTAATATAATAACAGATAGCACACAAGGTCAGTATTATACACTGTATTTAGTCATATTTTCTTTTATATACATATAATTTTTATTTAAATACAACAAAAAAAAATAAAAATTATAATCACAAACGACTAGTATAGGTAGATACAAAAATGTTACGCAGATTTAATAAACCTGATACTTATAGTAAATCAGTCGGTTTTAAAAAAAAATTTTTTGTGAAAATTAAATTAAGAAACGAAAAAAAAAAATGAAGAATTTTTATTGTATACTGAAAATGGAATTACAGTTCCTTATTGTTTCCAGAGCTAACGGCAATAACTTTTTTCCAAATTTACCGGCTGTACGAGTATTACGATCAATAGTTTATGTGTAAATACGGTCAATATGTAATAGTAACAAAAATAAACAAATTATTTATAAAGAAATCTATAGGTTAGTCCAATAGAGGTGCATAAATAAGTAAAAAACTATAAAAAAACAATTAAATGACTACGCGTATGTATACAATACAGGATGTAGTGCGATTAACAATACTGTTTTAGAATTTATGATTTTTTTTTTTTTTTTGTACAACGATTGAAATAACCATATTTTAATTCTTATGGAATATACATATAATATTAATTGTTTATGCAAAACTTTCCTATCGTATCGCACCACCAGATATGATTTGAATTATTTTATACACTTTTGGATTTTCATTGGTATATATTATAAATATTATTCTGATCACTGCTTACGCAAACATGCTATCATAACGGAATTTTATACACCGAAGTGTATAAACAATGTAGTATGATGTACAGTGTACACGCCATACGGCGGTAGACTTAAGTACGGTTATAGCTATATAAATGATAATTGTATGATTGTTTAACATTCAATAAGACCACTGGAATTGATTGGTCAGATTTTCTTAGAATATTAAATTTATTAGTCGACAAATATTCGTACCTAATAATATATGTTAATATGTTCACTGATTTTAGGGAAGATATAGAACAAATTTCCTCGCTATCACAAGGAGAAGTCAATCAAAAAATGGTAACATATACAATTCGATCATTTTATTTATAAAACATCTAGAAATACATCTGAACTACGAGGAAATACAACGTTGTTGGTACCATTTGACGATTCATATACCATATATGTATTCAATATCAACATTAACAAAAGGACTGTATTAACAAAAATATCAAACAATAATTTTTTTTCAATTTTCTGTTTTTATAATTAATTAATTAATTCCGTACCTTTTTTATATATGAGCGCCATAAAAATAAATTCATATAATTATCGAGAAAGATTGTAATATATATTATTTTGCTTTATGTGAAATAAATCGAAAATCTAAAATAAAATTAACCTGAAATGTACACTGTGTTTAAACCCATTGTTTCGTCGTGACTTTTCAACAACACGTATCCAAACGTTATATTCGATAGACGCTAACGTGTGGATTATTATAACAAAACGTAACGGGTGTATTATAATCGTGTATAAAAAAAAAAAGAGGAAATATCATTTTTTTTTTTGTTACAGTATTTTATTACGGTATACAAAATTGTTTTTTTTTTTATGACGGTGCGTTTTACTAAATCGAGAGTAATTTTTTTTTTTTTATTAACGCGTGACACGCTTTATTACACTAACGATAACAACATAAATTCATTCTTCTTCCCACGGACGTTTTACTTCGATTATGAAAATACCGCAGCTGCATATTTTCTCATTATGGTCCGTGAAATAAATGCGTAGTTTGTAAACCCCGTAAAAAAACGTCTTTGGAATATTTAAATTTGATCCGACGGTGGACAGATCGAAACCTTTCGACACGTAAGTACCCTTCGAATCAACAACAACAGGTTTTTTTTTTTCATCACCATAAATTAGAAAATACCAATAATATGTACCGGAAGTATTGGACAGTTGGTGCTGTTGACTCCAAAAGCTTTCATCAACCGCGGCCAATCGTCGCCTACAAACCGTTTGGACGTCGAACAGGATTTCGGCGCTTTATATACGATCGCATTGTCTTTCCATCCGCCAATCGAGTCCTTGATAGCGAAATTCGCGTTGAACTAGAAAAGTTTTCGCGTTTTATAATATGTCTATACGTGCGTTCATGAATATCACGACGACTCTTATTCTTCTATAATCTCTAATACCAAGACTTCTCAAACTATACACGATCCTCGGAGTACCTATATATATATATATATATTAAGAGCTTCGCGAACTCATTCGTTTCAAGTCATATTTAAATTTCAAATAGTCAAAACTGGACGCGAAAATGTCAGTATAAAATATCGTATCAAAATTGGACCGCGGTATGAAAACAGTATGTTGTGTAAACGTTTGGACGTCCTACATTGGGCGTATTATTATTGATTTCACCGATTTAGTCTCCGCCGGCTTCGGTTCGTAAAACTGACTATATCGACTCCGCGTCCGCCGGCTATTAAAAATCTATACGTATCTAATACGGAACCACTCGTCTGACTTCAGAATTTTCACAAGTCGATTGGCGATTGAATAAGTTCGCAATTTCGCCGTGTATATTTTCACGTGATAATAATGATATAGAAAAAGAATGCGACGAATACTGCGCGGTAAAACAATCTTATGACTTTTGATACAAAATTTATACACTCGTGCGAGTTGGTCGGAATCGCGCCACTGATGCGTATATAGTTCCATATTGTAGTTATACGGCTGTTATTATTGTGACATATTGTTGTATAAGACGGTTGAGAATCAATTTAATTGAAAATTTAAACGATGAAAGAGCGGGGAAAATTTGAAGAAAAAAATAATAAGCGATATACAAAAGTTATATTATCTGCTGGGCGCATTGGACTTCGATTCTCAAAATTTTATTTTTAAAATCTATAATAAGAGTTTGATTATGGACAATTTTTACAATATTTTAAACAAATTTTTTTTTATATTTTTTTAAATTAGGTAATCTAAAATCGAAATCGAAATGCGCCCAGTAGGAATAATAGTCTTCCTTTTTCCAACAACACCAATATTAGCGAAATCAGACAACTCTATAGGAGGCGTGAGAGTTTTTCCTTTAAAGCGTATAGAATATCGAGCTTTTCATTTTCTGTTTGTCGGCGCTGTTGACGCGGCGTGCAAAATAAAATTTCGAGAATCGAAGCCCAATGCGCCGTGCAAAATGTTTTCCTCTTTCTAACACACAAAAAAAAAAAAATACATCGAAATCGGATCACTCTACAAGGCGTGAGAGTTTTTCCAGTAACGTACGTATATTTCAGCGAAAAATCAGATCGGGCGCAGGCCCCCTCAAAATCGTTTTAAATTCGAATCGCAGGAATAACAATATATTATACAACTGATTATGTATAGTAAATATATATATATATATATATATAATCAATGTATTATACTGACGGCGTAAACTCACAGTTAAAGAGTCGTCGAACGGTATTTTATTCGTTATGGATCCCTTTAGTTCGAACGTGTTTCTAGACGTTTTACTCATGTAGAACGAATGTTGGAATTTAATTTCGGTATTCGCTGGTAAACTACAATTGGCCATCGATTTGAAATACCATCGGTATTCTCCCTATAACGAAACACCGTTATTATAGATCGTAAAACGCGTTTTTCACACCGTCCGTGGACTAATGTACGATTATTACTATACTGCACTTACTGCTGGCAAATTCGGGAAGAAACTCTGATTATTTCGACCGGATTTCGCGTGACTTACGAATAATATTAAAATAAAAATCATAATAATAATATTGTCTCGCCGAATCATGACGGTATACGTCGGTCGTATACGTGTTACACGTGTCTTGTTCACTGGACGAAAGAAATCGGTGTCCTGTGTGAAAAACGGAATTCCGTACTCCGCGGTCATTTATACGCGTTATACAATCTATATATATTATAATACGCCTAATTAACAGCAGCGTACAATAAAATATATTATGTATACCTACATATTATATAGGTATTCCATTATTTGATTGTCATACTTCGATTACGAAACTGTATAACACAATTATTATTATTACGAAATATTTATTTAATTTTCCATTACATTATTATTATTATTATTATTTTTTTTTACGTCTACGTATTATAATGTAATCATTTTTGTCTATCGTACGCACGATTGTAATGACAAGCGGCAAATTAGTACGCTATGATTATAATGTTTAGTAGACAAATATATTATATATATATATATATATATATATATATATATATATAATGTAAATGTTACAGGCGTTTTAATGTTATATAAAATATTGGATATTCCTATACGTCTGAAACGATTTAACAGCGAAAAATTCTAAAAGAATCCGGCAATTTTTTTCTTTGTACACTGCACAGAATGTCCCGCCGGGAGTTAACTAATGCAATAACTCGTATTGGATCTTGTAAGTTTTGTTTGTTCCCCCCCCCCCGAATAATCGTTATAAATTTGCTTTATAATAAACACATTTTTCATTTCGTTTCAATCATAACGACAATATTTTATTCTAATTTTTGATTTACGTAACAAACAACGACTAATCCGTCCATCTGTAGACATTTCCGCATCGTTATTATAACAATTTCATGTTATCATGCGATCGCGATTCCCCGATACAATGGACCGCATTTCGGTGTTGTTTATCACACCAAAAATGAAATGTCATTTATTAATGGAGAGGGGGGCCGGGTCGGGGAACAAAAAATGTTGTAATTATTAGAAAATTGTTTTTTTTTTTTTTTAATTCCAAGGTTTCTTAAAAATATATTTTGTCGTTTTATGTCAAAGAAATTACAAATTTAATACGAAATGAAATGATTTATCCTTGCTTGCAAATGCACAGTAGTCACAAAACTCTGAGTCATTATTTAAGTAATTCACTTGAACAATGACTTAAACGACGTGCACAATAACTGCGGTGCGGCTCGGTACCCTTTTAGGGCCGGCTTTACAATGTCATGTATCATCCAGAGAATAGTTATTCTAAAATTATACCACACTTCATTCGGAGTATAATATATAATGATATTACATTAGGTACAATCAGTGGCGTCATTTCAGTTTTCGAAAGGGGGAGGCAAAAGGTTTAACCGGCCCATTTAACTATTTTCCACTTACATTTAGCTCAATACGATTTCTGTTTTACATAATTTTGATATATTTGCGTTATATCATGGTCACGAATCGCCCGATATTTTTTATTATTTATTTGGGGTGGGGGTGGGGGAGGAAATTCATTACTTTGTCAGCTATATTAAACGTATCATAAAAAACTATATATAGTACATATGAGATTCAAGTTTTGAAGTTTCCCTTGTGACATTAAACATGTTAGTAATGACGTTTTGTGACCAGTTCTGAGCATCTTGTTTAGTTTCTTCCTATCTTTCTCGCGGCCTTGGTCACACACAATCTTTAGCTACAGATTCGGTTAGAATAACTATTATTTAACATCATCTCGGCACAAATCATGTTGGCCCACTGTTAACAAGGGGGGCAAATGCCCACCCTGCCCCCCCCACCACCAAATGACGCCACTGGGTTCAATTAATTCTCTGGACAACAATTCTCCGCATAGTTCAGTATTATTTTGAAATATGTTATTCTTTCCATGAGTTATTATGATAACATTGCAGATAATTTTAAAACAATATATTTTCAATAAAATATCTAGGTATAATCGAATATAAAATACCTATCCGTAATTGAATTCATTTTTGTGTTCATCTCTTCCGCTGCAGTGGTCATTTAAATCAAAATCACAATGAATTTATTTGTGTCAGTCGTCAGACACGATGACGAAAAAATTGTCAGGTATATTGCACGATAACGAAGGCCGAAAGTTTTTAAAACTCGGTGTGATTTAACCTTAACGAATTAGACATGAACAGTTTTTTAGGTGATTCCGATTAACCAAAGGAACGGAGAGTTCATATAACTGACTATTATAATACTTTGGTATATTATACTATTATACAGTATACTATATACGTATTACCATATTAGAATATTAAATAGTGAATTATTAAAATTTTTCGACTCCCGTAACCAATGCGTTTCAACCTCGTTGTTCGAAAAAATTTTAATTTCTTTTTACTGTATCCATTTGAATAATACAGGGATAAAAAAATAAGAGAAACCAAACTTTATTACGAACAAAAAACGATTAACGAACGGTAGTATTTCGTGTATTTAAAAATATTTTGAAAAACGTGGTGGCGGCAGTGGCGGCGTGTGTGCGAACGACGGCAACGTTATAATTATTTTTCAAAGGAATCGAGCGAATTTTGTGCGTTATCCGGGGAATAAAATTTTATTCCAAACACACTTGGCTAGATAAAATCAACCTCCGGATAACACTATTCCCGGAATTATAGTCGGGTGAATGAAAAGTGGCCGCTGGCCAATACGTTAGCAACCTTTTTCCTAGGGGTCCTCAAAATCAGTAAGAAATTAAAAATCTTAAATGCGTTATCATTTTGTTGTTATCACGTAATATCAGGGGCGCATTAATTGGGGGGGCAAAGGATGCGTTTGCCCCGGGCGGCAATTTTTAGAGGGCGGCACACTGATCGTGGACATTTGGAATTATATGTTTTAGTCTGTTGGAATTTTAATCTGTACTGTAAATTTAGGGGCGGCAAATTATATTTGCCCCCCTCCCATCCCTAAATATTGATTCTTAATGCGCCCCTGCGTAATATACAGCTATTATAACCTATCGTGTAAGAGTATTAGCACATATTATAATATATTCTGTGATTATAATATCAATGTTATCACGATTTTAGCACGTATAACTGAACTATTTTACCCCAACCCGACGTGTTTTCGCCACCGGGAGCGTAAAGATCAGCGGCCACTTTTCATTCACCCGACTATAGCCGTTATTGTAGAACAAACTTTTCACGCGCGTCCGTTCCGTGTCAGTGGCGTCCGACGTTTTACGAATTTGTATACGTGTTACGCAATGGTAATGTCTACACATATCCGTCCCGTGATCGTTCCGTGTCCGTGCTTTCCGGTTCCGTACTTTTAAATTTGTCGGAGACAATGTTTTTGAAAATTTCACTGACACGGTCGCGGTTTTCACGGAACGGTGTAAACGGTCGTCAGTGACAAGTGACAACGTATATTACGTCAATACGCACCTCCTACACCGCGAGATGCGAATTTAAAAGTCATAGAATTGAAAATGTTGTTTTTCCAAAAACTTGACTAATAATAATAGGTGTACCAAAACCTGAAATCACGTGTACCAATAATACGGACGAAAAAATTATAGAAATTATTCGTTCTCATACGGAATTATGTACGACTTTTCACATCCGAAATAATATATCGAGTATAAATAAATATCAAGTACTGCTAGATGTTCCAGCGATTCGTCTACACTTTTGGTCATATTAATATGATTTTGGTCAAACACAAAAAAAAAAACGGTTAAACACGGTGAAAAACGCGCTTGTACTCAGTATATAGGTAGGTCCTAACGGCACCGAACGGACGAGGACAACGGACTACGCGTGTGAATAGACCTTTAATAATACTTCCAATTGCACTATATGGCGAATAAACATGCATCGTAAAAACGGCCCTAATCAGACAACATAAGAATTAATTGTACCTATAATTATTTTATTAAAAAAAATTACACATATGGTTATTTATTCTAAAATACGAGTGTGCTTGAGAATTTGTGGCTGTTTTATACTATACACTATAAATCCGAAATCACAAGAATATAACGCACTTTTATTGCGTATAAGTATTTCGACAACTACGCTGTTACCTTTAGCGCGGACCAACTACTACTAAACCGTTGGACCATGACGAAATAACACATAATGGTATTCCAGCAACTGATTTCTGCGCACGGTGCCTACGTCACTCGGTCCGCTTATCATAATTACGTGTTATCTATTGTTTATTTTGAATTTTCATTCTTTATAATCGTGCTACAGTATTCTGTGGTATAAACATTAATATGATAATACTACAGATAAGACCGAATGACGTCAGAATTTCATGGTATAATTGATAAATTCTATTTTATTCCATGGCAACCGTCGAACTGTTCTCAAATTCGTTCATGTTGCTGGCATACCATGTCATTTCGTCATGCGTTTATGACATTATATTATACACTCGTATTTATACAGTTTATATCTCCGATGACGTCATTACAAAACAGCCGCGTCGGTTGGTCGTGAGCGGTCGACGACCGCGCCCACCGCAAAACTACGCTGCCGCCATCTGGTTTACATTAAGTTAATTTTAATAATGAACTTTGTGATGGACAAGTTTTAATCACAGTTTAACAAGTAATTTTTATTTTTTTTAAGAAGAAGAACTCGCACGTTTTGCAAAATAATGACGATTGAGAATGAATTTGATGGAAAATTAAAATTTTTTTTCTAATTTCAAGGTTTCTTTTAAATATATTTTGCGGTTATGTCATTACAAATTTAAAAGGTAAATTAAATTTACTCAAAAAATGTACACTAATGAAATCATCGCTTTATTAGATGATTTTATGTTTTAACAATACATATATGCAGCCGTTATTAGATAGATCATAACGCTTGTATTGTTATAACAAAACATCAACATATATGTATTGTAACGCGTATATTACCGTGTATAATGTCTAATATTATATTATTAAGGTAAAAAAAAAAAAAAACATAAGTAGAAAAAAAAATTAGAGTACAGTATTTACTATGATATATAATAAAATTGTTTGGTTTTGACGGTGCAGCGTTTTATTAAATTGAGAGTGTTCTGGATTTGTATTATACCGTGACACGTTTTTCACAATCAGCGCTACAATATTACAGTTACAGGAACAACATAAAAATTTATTCTTCTTCCCACGGACGTTTTATTTCCATTACGAAACTAGAACACGCGCGTATAGTCTCATGTTTGTTCGTAAAATAAATGCGGACTTTATAAATCCCGTAAAAAAACGTCTTTGGAACATTCAATTTTGATTCCAAGTTGGACACATCAATACCTTTCGACACGAAAGTACCCTTCAAATCGACAACAAACACATAATTTTTTTATCATTACGATAAATTACAAAATATAATACGTTACGTACCGGAAGTATGGGACAGTTGGTGTTATTAACTCCAAAAGCATTCAGAAACTGCGGCCACAAGTCACCTATAAAAAACTTGGACATTGAGCAAGCTTTTGGCGCTTTGTACACGAGCGCATTGTCTTTCCATCCGCCAATCGAGTCCTTGACAGCGAAATTCACATTAAACTAGAACATTTTCCACGTTTTATAAGTCATATAATATGATATTATATCTCTATAGAAAAATAAACGGAAACATAAAAAAAATAATTGTAAATCACAATGAATTTTCTTCTATTCTCATAAAGTCCAAATTAACATTGCTCAAACTATATGTATTATACGCGTATATGATTCTCGGAGACCCGCGGGCTTTTCGAGGGTAACCTATAAGAGCTCCGTGAACTCATTCGTCTTAAATCAAATTTCAATGTTCAAACAAATAATCAGAATTATGTATTCCACCGTTTTTGTATCGTCTCCACGGGCTACCGACTCGGCCGGCTAATGATTATCATGGCCGGCTAGTGTTTATAAAAATTACACGTTGACTTCGCGTCCACCGACTATTATAATATAACTGTAGGTACCAGCTACTATGCGCATCAGTGAAGATTCCGACTGGCTCGCACAAGTAATACGAATATTTTGTCGTATATATTTTTCACGTAGTATGGTTATGACGGAGAAGATTATACAACGGAACATCGAGAAAAGTTTTTTGCCATTTTTTAATTATTCTTCTCTATTATTATCATTATTATCACGTCGAAGTGCATGTGCATATTGGCGGTTAAACGTTTTGTAATTTTGTATCATCTGTAATATTTATAATCGTGCAAGTGGGTCACATTCGCACTACTGCACTAGTCAGTAGCCGGCAGAGTCGACGGATAGTTTTGATTAGCCGTCGGAGTCGATACGTAACAACTTTTGAAAGCGGAATCGATAAATCCCCGTTATTTTACATTATACGCACTAATTTATTTGCCGAATAAATTATCACGCGGTTTTCTTCAATTGAAAATGAGTATTTACGTTTCATGGGTCTTCGCAAATTTTTTTTTTTTTTAAAAGCCTTGTGGTCATTTTATTTTGAAACTCGCAGAATCTAAACAAAATATACCTGAAAATGAACTTGCCAGTTTGATAAAAATAAAAGTCGTTCAAATGAACGTTTAATTAAATAATTCGCTATTAGCGAGCGGGTTACATTTGAAAAATATATACGTCAAACACGCATTATCTTTTATTGTATTTTTTTTTTTCAAGACGTGTACAATAAGATAATATAAACTTACAGTTAAAGAGTCGTCGAACAGTTTATCATTCCATATGGATCCTCTTAATTCGGACGTATTTCTAGACGTTTTATTCAAGTAGAACGAATGGCGCATTGTTAATTTATCAGTACCGTTCGCGGGTAAAGTACAAGTGACTATTGATTTGATATATATTCGATATTCTCCCTAAAACGAAACGAATATATAGGCCACAAATACCAGATCACAGTACAAGATACTCTTTTTTACTCCGTCGTTGGAAAATAATTATGCGGAATCGGATACACTTACTACTGGCAAATTCGGAAAGAAATTGTAGTTATTTCGAACCGATTGTGAGTGAGTTACAAGTAATGAAATAAGAATTGTAATATCTCGTCGAAACATGACGGCTGTTGTGAAATATTGCAGCTACCATTGCCTAAGAGATGAAAGAAATTTTTGTCGGGTGTGAAAACAAAATTCGGTACTCGACAGTATTTTATACGTTATTTTAAACCTAATTACAATTGTATAAATATAGGTGTTTTTTGGTATTTTTTTTTTTTTTTTTATTTGATTGTCATACTTAGATTATGAAAATGTATAGCACTATACCATAATCACGTCAAAATATTAAATTTTACATTGCATTATTTACGTCTATGATACAATCTTTTTTGTCTATCATCCGCATAATGACGAACGGCAAATTAGTATAATATTATATTTAGGGCCAGAAATATATTGTATATATTGTTAACAATTTACTGCGTTATGGGATATTGGAAATTACTACGTCAGAAATGATTAAAAAAAAAAAAAAAAATTTCTAAACTCCGGCACTTTTTTTTATATTTTCAGCAATTGGATAATCTCTCATACAATATGTACGTTGCATGACATCTAACGAATGCAATAACTTTAATTTTTTTTACGAGCACCCATTGAATAAAATAATAAATAATGTATCGTATGTGTCGCATGATCTCTAATATAGTGAGACACTATTTGTAAATATTATTTACAAAAATTAATCGATTTTACTCTTCATTAAATCGTTTACAAGTCATTTCGGTATAACATAGTAGTACCTATTATCAGTCATTGATTATAAATATAAATTTATTGTTTAGTGAAAAAAAAAAGATACGCATGTAGGTACGCGACAATTTTTAACAAACAAAACGAATTATATTTTTAAACTTCCAATACAAATTGGATGTCTGACAACAAAAAGTTTAATAATCATTAATATTTTAATGATTTATTCATGCAAACACTGAAACACATATAGCGATGTTACAGATATTGTTGTTTTAAGGGAAAAAAATGTTCAATAGACATCTAAAAATTTTTAAATAAAATTATGACGACAAACATATAATATCTTATATATAGTACATATTTTAATGTGTAAATCTGTGTATTATTAATCGATAAATTGATCAAATTTAAAAGTGGTGTCGTATATAGTGTTTTACTCTACTGTCATTCGGACCAATTCCCCGACGACACCGAAATACAATAATAAATAGCTGAAAAGCTGGTATACACACCCGCAGTACTTAAACAGATCTCTTAGTGGAGTAGCCGTGATCCTGTATTTGGGGGGAGATTGGTGATTTATTTTATGGCGAGGCTCAACTAGGATCCTCGATATGTTTGCAGACCTGCAACATTTTTCGTCTTGGTCCTAAAGGTCTTTATGTACATTGTACAATCGTACTTTTTCGTACTTGTATGTTAAACGGCGTGGTAAAATTTGGTTAAAAACCAATAAAAGATGAAAAAAAAAAAAACGAATTAATTAAAATCTGTAAATTAACGTGTTAGACTTTTGCAGTGACCACAGGCGTGCGCAGACTTCTGAGTCAGGTATGGCTAAATTCAATCTGACCACTCACCCCCCCCCCACCCCCTGTCACGGTTACACAAGAAAACAATTATAGAAATGTTCACTACAAACTTCGAAGTGATCATTTTGTTGGTGACTGGAAAATGTAAACAATCATTTTTCATTATTTCACACATACAATTCATCAATATTGATTTAAAATTTTAACCAAATATAATCTAATGAAACAATTCAAAAACGTTCAAAACATAATATATAAAATATTACAACACAATTGTCAATTAACATAAATATTGATTTCTTATTATAAATTATGCATTATATAATTTTCTAATTTCTATATATAGTCTCTCGGGTAAATGCTCAGGTGGGGCTAAAGCCCAATCAGTCCTACCCGTGCGCACGCCTATGGCAGTGACCCATATACAAATTACGATTTTATATATTATGATTACTCCTTATTTTTCTAGGTTTGTCAATTATATTACGTCTTGACAAACAAGGCCAAGTCCACAGTATTTAGTCGACATTTCCGCGCATCGTTATTACAACAAATATTGTTATCATGCGACCGCGAAATTCCCGATACAATCGACACAGGCTGCGTTTGTATATCACACCAAAAAAATAAAAAGTAAATTGTCATATATTATTCAGTACGGAGGAAAAACTACCAAAATACTATAGTTATTATATATATATATATATTAGTAAATTCTATTGTTCATTTCGAGTGTAATAATATACACTCTAATTCATGCGACATCGTTCCATAATATCGTGTGATCTGTATTGAAACTCATATCTACACTCGTCATAATCGTCCGCAAATGACAATTTACTTCCTAAATCCAGGGAGTTTATACAAGTTTTTGTTATACTGAAAAAATACCACAGTCATCTGCAATTCTCTACGTATTTGAAATAGGTGCTAAAAGTGCGAATCCCGTAACGGGGTCTCGTTCGCACATTTTTTTTTTTTTTTTACTGAAAATAGACAACTCGTTTGCGATCAAAATTTTGACAAATACTGAACAACGGATTACAATAAAATCCACAATACAATAGCAATTTTCAATGCCGTTTGACTCCTCTTTTTTTTTTTTTTTTAATTGATCCGTGCCACACGAAGCGTTACGGCATGCAAAACACAAAACCGTTACACACGTCGAATTTTTTTATCTACACGAATATGTATATTAAAAAAAAATTGTATACATTTAAACCACAAACATATTTTAATTCTTGCTTACAATATTACCTTCGTTCGTTATAAGACTCGTTTGAAATACCGTTTATAATCATTATGTTGATAACAAGGTGCGGGTTTAAAAATGTTGCGCGAGCATATTTATACACGGAAAACAACGATTAAAATAATATTCAATAAAAACAATATTAATGCGTTCAAAAAAATTATTATTGAATATAAATTAGATTTGTGAACGTGTTTTTTTGTTTTTGTTTTTGTAAACAAGTCGGGAGACAAATTATTTTAAATCTATGTGTAATGAAAATAAAGTTTTATTTCAAATAAAAATCTCGTTTCAAAAAAAAAAATTTCCTATAATCCGACGAATATATTTTTTTTGATTTTTATCCAGTGAATTTATTTTTAAATCTCGTTTTCCGCTTGAGAGTAGAACTTCCGATAATTTTCCGAGTATTATTATGGCGTGGTGCAAAGAACCGACTGTTAGAGCGCGTTGGTGTTACCGATATCCATTTATTTCATTCGATTACTCCCATTCCATCACTAATTTCCTGTTCGAATCCACGTGGATTCAATAAAATTCATATCATTCTCTTTGTGCAGTAGTGATGCTCAAATGTTATAAAAATTGATAACTGTTATCAATT
This sequence comes from Slavum lentiscoides, assembly GCA_032441835.1. Classification (NCBI taxonomy): domain Eukaryota; kingdom Metazoa; phylum Arthropoda; class Insecta; order Hemiptera; family Aphididae; genus Slavum; species Slavum lentiscoides. The sequence goes on along the minus strand of CM063717.1, from coordinate 3,819,292 downwards.
GTTATTGTTACAAAAAAAAAAAATAACAGTGAAAATAACTGTTACCGTTATTTTTTTCGGCCCAAAGTTAAAATTGTTATAATGTTTCAGACTCAAAACCCAGGGGGTGGTATTATCAGTTGATCATTTCTAAATATATCTGTATATAGGGAGAACTTACTGTAAACAAAATGATGCAGGTTTATACCTGAAAGATTGTGTCGCATCAAAAAGTAAAATGTTTTAATATTAATCTGTATATAATGTTTATGTATACGTTAATAATTTGAATTATTATTATATATTAAAAATATGCGTATTGTGTATAATAATAACAGTTTTACTTATTAGACAAGTAACAATGTATTACAATTGTTAAAACATCAAATGCTAAAAACAATAAAAGTTAATAAGTGATAATATTTGTGGTTTTTCTGACAGCCGCGAGTCGCGATAACTGGTTATTGGTTGTTTATCAATTTTAGAGTATAGACTGTTATTAAAGGTTATTTCATATGATACGTTAAAAAAAAAAAAAGTAACTGTTATTTTTTTTTCCAAGTAACAGCTTGTTATTGTTACTCGTCTAGTAACTGTTACAAATCACTGTTACTGTTATTTTCTACCATCACTACTGTGCAGTGAAAACTCAACGCGCAAACGACAACAGCGCATTGTTGACCACGTTTCACCTTCAAACTCGAAGCACGTGGTGATTTTTAGTTTCGTAAATAACAAAAAAGGATGTGCGCAAACTAGATTAAAAAAAAAAGTTTTTTATTGTGATTCCTATATTCTAAATATAATTCCATTGTATTCTGTTGTTCTAGATTTTAAAAACAAAACAGAGCGCTATATACATTTCGTGTAAAAACGAGTTATCTTTCGGGTATAAAATTAAAACAACAATTTTATAACTACTCAACTCAAAAACAATAATCTCGGCAAAATTTTTAATTTAAGAAAAAAAAAATTTGTTGTGTGACAACAAAAAAATTTCAATTATCACCATTAAATTTCTAATGATTTCTTCGTGTAAAAACATATATAGTGATGTTACTGATGTTGTTGTTCTAAAAAAAAGACGTTCAATATTATTATTTGAAAACGCGATACGATGGCAACATACGAATTCTCAATTTTCGTAAAATTCGTAAAATTGTAGCGAATTTCAATTCCATATTCGTTGTTTGTGCTCTAATAATTAATAATTATAATAATTAATAACTAAAGAGTATGCTAAAATAAGAATACCGATGATATACATTAAAACTCATATTTGTACTCGTTATAATCGTAACTCGCATGAACAATTATTTATTTCCCAATCCTAGGAAATTAATACGAGTTCTCAACGACCAAAGAATAAAAAATATATAATTCTTGTATACAATTATGGCATAGCGTTTTATTAAACTGAGAATATTTTAAACTTGTGTTACGGTGGCACGTTTTAACAATAGGTGCAAGGTGCGACAATATTACAGTAACAGGAACGACAATATTTATTCTTGTTCCCACGGACGTTTTATGTCTACTACGAAACTAGTGCAGCCGCATACGTTCTTATTTTCGTTTGTAAAATAAGTGCGGATTTTATAAACCCCATAGAAAAACATCTTTGGAATATGTAATTTTGTTTCGAGATTGGACAGGTCAAAACCTTTTGACACGAAAGTACCCTTCAAATCAACAAAAATAACAAATTTTTTTCATAATATTGATAGATTAAGGAATATAATATGTTTCGACTGTATATGTTATGTGTACCGGGAGTACAGGACAGTCAGTGTTGTTAATTCCAAAAGCTTTCATAAACAACGGCCAAGCTTCACCTAAAAGCAGCTTGACTCTTGTGCAAGATTTGGGCGCTTTATACACGAGCGCGTTGTCTTTCCAACCGCCAATCGAGTCCTTTATTGCGAAATTCAAATGTAACTAAAAAAATGTCCATATTTTATATATATATATATATATATATATATATATAATCGAAAGCATAAAACACCCACAATATGAATTTTATAACACAATAATTTTTCTTTTATTCTCCAAACCGTTGGTTTTCAAACTTTTTGTAAACGCGGCTCACTCGGCTTTCCATAATGTGTTTACGGCCCATTTTAGTCATAGCCACGTACAGCCCGTTTCTTAGATAGGCAATAGGTTAAAAAATAATTATATTCATATTTTTATAATCTTTATCCATCTCTACACGAACTTTTTCAAACGTCCATTACCCCAGCCCTCCAACAATTTAAAATTGTAAGAGTGTTGAATTTGCTCTTAATAAAATCGACGATTTTTACAATTTGACATAAAATAATTTGTAAATCACTTACTAGTGATTTTGCTAAAAATGAAATTCTACGAAGGAAGAAGTGGTTGAAAATAATATTAGAATTTTTTTATTTTATTTATTCCATCATAATATTTTAACCCTTTGTAAATTTTTGTCCAACATTTCGAAAGTATTTTCATCTTTCCTTCATCGAATACGCAAGAACAGTACTAATATAAGATCCAACACGCACGATTCAATGTGTTGGGTCACTTTTTATAAAAAATTCAAGCTTGGACGCGGCAAATCCAGAAGATACTCGCAACGCATCAATTTACAACGGCACAACGGTTGAAAAAATTTCTATAAACCAACTTTTCTTAAATTATTATATAATGTACGGTGACTACTGCAGTGATCCGCTGAGATCTACGAGCTAATCATGCGTGACATAATAGGAGCTCCTTGAAATTCTTTATTTTGACTTCAAAATAATCAAAATTTGAAATCACTGAATATAAGCAAAGTACACATAAATATGAAATCACACGCGTTTGATAAGAATAAAAATCAATCACATTATTAATCAGTATAAATTAATTATATTAATTTTAACTTTTAAGTCGTTTTTGTATCAAGCCAGAGGTATAACCGTTTAACATAAACTTACAGTTAAAGAGTCGTCGAATGGTATATCGGCCCATATGGATCCCCTTAGATCGGAAGTGTTTCTAGACGTTTTATTCATGTAGAACGAATGGCGTATTGTTAATTTATCAGTAACATTTGCGGGTAATGTACAAGTGACCATTGATTTGAAAAATAATCGAAATTCTCCCTAAAACGAAACGAATATATAGGCCGTTAGTACCAGATCATAATATGAGACACCCTTTTTTATTCAATCGTCGGTCGGTGGAATATAATTTTGTACTTACTACTGGCAAATTCGGAAAGAAATTGTAGTTATTTCGACCCGATTTCGCGTGAGTTACGAGCAATAAAATAATAATTGTATTACGTGGGCTAACCATGATTGCTGCGGTCGAATGTATTACAGCTACTCTTGTCTAGAAAAATAGTTGCCGGGTGTGAAAACAAAATTCTGTACGCGACGGTATTTATACGTATATTAATTATATACCCAATACACTGCAGAGTATATTATTTGATTGTCATACTTAGATTATCCAACTGTGTAATATAATCATGTCGAAATATTTTTTTTTAATTTTACTTTATTTTATTCACGTCTGTAATACATAATCTCTTTTTGTCATCCGTGTAACGACGAACGGCAAATTAGTATGCTCTATAATATAATGTTAGAGATAAAAATATACAGTGTAAAATAATAATATTGCAAACAAATTAATGAGCTACTAAAAACGAATATTTTTACGTATTATATTTTTCTACTTTCAATACAAATTAAATGTCTGTCAACAAAAGTTTTTTATAATCATCAATGTTTTAATAAGTTTAATTCATGCAAAAACATATAGTGATGTTACTGATATAGTTGTTCTAAAAAATAGACGTTTAGTAATATTTAAAATCGCCATAAGCAATATGAGATATACTCGTACGTATAACAACATACCAAGAATCCCCAAATTTTCTATTGTAACGACTTGCAGTTCCATATTGGTAGATTTATCATACAATAAATAATAATTATATTTACTACTATAAGTATACTAAAAAAAACACATTTTTAATGATATTTGTATATTTAATTTTTATATACATATTTAATATAAACATATATAATTTAATATATACATACAATATATATATATATTTAATTTTAATGAAATGGCTATCTAAAAATAAATAAATAACTCAAAAGGTGGTATACTTATACAACACGCTGTGATTACCATTCACTAATTATAAATAGGTCTCTTTGTGGAGTAGCCATTATAATCTTGTATTGGAGGAGGCTAATAATTGGATTTATGGCGAAGCTTAACGGAAGATGTGGAAACATTATGTGTCAAGCAATAGAAGGGTATTATGCAGGGTTTGTAGCAAATAATCTCAACCTAATACATATGCTTACATAATATTTTTACGATTGGCTTTTTCGAAATTTTTAAGAATCATATTTGTTAAAATGTCGTTATTCAGAGCACAATTAATTATGTATATAATTATGTATTTTGAATAAAATAGAAATAAAGTCCATTGAAATCATCAATAGAAATGGTAATTGTGTTTTCAATAAATAAATGTGTAAACATTTATGAAATAATTTTTAACGGTATAAAATATACACATAAGTGGATATGAAAAAAAGTGACAAAAAAAAATCATCTTGTAACTGAAAAATAAAATAAATAATCGGTTTTTTGAGGTGGCTCATGGAGCAAAGGAAAAAGAGAAATGCGAATATAAACATTCACATGCACACATGTTTAAACACGTACAGTGTACGCACGCATTTATCTCTCACTTACTCTGTCTATTTCTCTCTCCACCTCACTAATCTCACTGTTCTCTCTACTCCTCCTTTCTCACTCACTCAAACTCTATCTCTCTCTCACTCTCTCTCGTGCGTCACCGGCATTGTTCGTACAAGCAGCGCGTAGAAAGAGAAGAGAGAACCAGTAAACAAGGAAAGAGACAGGCCGACACAGTCTACTACTATATCTCTAAAGCGTTACGGAAAATTGAGGAACGCAAAAAAGTTAACCATCGAAAACTTTCATTCCCCAAGCGTAAAACTCTAAAGGCCGCATAAGATTTTTGCACACATAAAAAAAAAAAACAAAAATTTTTTATAAGATTATAATATATTTTATTTTATAAATTTCGATTAGAAAACAATATTGAAACAACATAAAAATATCTAGGTATTATTATTTTATATATTGTAAAATTATTTTGATAAGTACTTATATGATGATAATAATAGTAATATATATCAGCTAAATTGTCCTTTTGTCGGGTACCAATAAAAATGTTTGTAATTTTGATGACACATTGGTAATACGAGATGCGGAATTTGATCACAAAATGCGTAGAACAAATAAATTTTATTAAAAAATAAACGGAATAAAGTACCGATACACAGAATAGGAGAAATTTTTAAGGAATAAAGACGGTGAACTGCAGTTAACGACTAATATAGAAAAAGTGGAAAAATGGGTAGAATGTTATGAACAGTCACTAAATGTCGAATATTCTGAGGAATTCCTTCAATACATATGACAGGAATCTATATATATATTCGAAGCCCGAACAGAAGGACTAATGCTGAGCTTTAGGAAAATATTTAGACGTATATATGGGCTGCACCTTGACTCACAAACGTTGAAGTAGTGATGGACACATAATGCAGAACTAAGAGATCTCCTCAACAGACCGGACGTAGTAAACTAAATGAATGTGTTGGAGAAAAATATGTTTGAATATGTGGTCTAAAAGGTCGTAAAAACAAAAATTATTCATATATAAATAGAAAATGTTTCGTATGATATGACGGTATACTTTACTACATTGAAAGTATTTTGGATTTGTATTACCGTGGCAAGTTTTAACAGTAGGTGCAACAATATATTACAGTAAAAAAAACAACCATATTTATTCTTCTTCCCATGGACGTTTTACTTCGATTACGAAAATAGTGCAGCCGCATACGTTGTCATTTTTGTCCGTATAATAAATGCGGACTTTATAAACTCCGTAAAAAAACTCCTTCGGAGTTTTTAATTTTGCTGCGAGGTTGGAGAGTTCAAAACCTTTCGATACGTAAGTACCCTTCAACAAAAAAATTGTTCTCAATAATATTGATAAATTAGAAAATGTTAATCAGTTATGTACCGGAGGTATAGGACAGTTGGTGTGGTTAACTCCAAAAGCATTCATCAACCATGGCCAAGCATCACCGAAAAAACGCTTAGACGTTGAGCAAGCTTTTTGCGCTTTGTACACGATCGCATTATCTTTCCATCCGCCAATCGAATCCTTGACAGCGAAATTCACATTAAACTAGAAAAGTTTTCATGTTTAAAATGTCATATATATATACACACAACGCTTGTGTGTCCTCGGCAAATATAGAATAGTGAAAAATACAGTTATAGAGTCGTCGAACGGTATATCATTCCATATGGATCCCCTGAGTTCGGACGTGTTTCTTGACGTTTTATACATGTAGAACGAATGGCGTATTGTTATTTTATCGGTACCGTTCGCGGATAAAGTACAAGTGACCATTGATTTGAAAAATAATCGAAATTCTCCCTAAAACGAAACGAATATATAGGCCGTTTATACCAAATCATAATGTAAGACACCCTTTTTTATTCAGTCGTCGGTCGGTGGAATATAATTTTATACTTACTACTGGCAAATTCGGAAAGAAATTGTAATTATTTCGACCCGATTTCGCGTGAGTTACGAGCAATAAAATAATAATTGTATTACGTGTGCTAACCATGATTGCTGCGGTCGAATGTGTTACAGCTACTCTTGTCTAGAAAAATAGTTGCCGGGCGTGAAAACAAAATTCTGTACGCGACGATATTTTATACGTTGTATATTAATTATATACCTACCTAATAACATACTGCCGCGTATATTATTCGATTATCGTACTTAGATTATCAAACTGTATGTAATGCAATAGTGACGAAATATTTATTCAATTTTCTTTTATGTCATTTACGTCTGTAATCTATATCCACATAATGACGACGAACGGCAATTAAGTATACCTACGCTATATCCTAATAATATATAACGCGTACAGATAAAATAGTGTGAATATTGTAGAAAAAAATGTACCGAGTGATGGAAATTGTTACGTCAAAAACGGTTTTACAAACAATTTTAAACTTCAGAAATTTACCCAGTTAAATAGATTTTTCTCGGTCTATCCGTACCGGTGGTTCTACACGGTTCTAGTTGTTGTGGTTACCAGTAATTTTGACGTAAAAGGGGACTTACAAAAGGCGAATCGATCGAACAATAATAATTGTTTCAACTAGTGTAATGCGTCGAACCGGAACCAAAACGGGTCCCGTGGAAAATCTGTTAAAAGAATACTGTAATAGGAATCCGACGTAAAAATAAACGAACAATATTTCCGGTGCCGGAAACCTGTACGAATCAAATTGCGAACACAATAACGCGTTAAATAATAATGTGAAATAAAAGGACAATTCCTTTGAACGCACACGACGTACAGTAATAATCCTCTATTCTATTAAGAGAGAAATAATGGTATATTGTGTCATTTCTATTTTGCAAACGTCTCGAAGGATTTTAATGGAAAACGTTACGTTCGGTGTTATTACGGAACGAGTAGCAAGCGCGATTTAGTCAGCTAGGTTTCCGAATTGGACAAACGCGTCGTTTAAGCCTCGGGGGTGTGGGAGGAGGGGGTTCTCAAACGAAAAAGTTCTATTACATATATTATATGTAACTATGGCGACAATATCAAAGCGAATGATTAAACGCCAATATTGTTTCAATTTCGATTTGACGAACTCGCAATAACGTATTGATATTGTTTTGAAAAATATGTTTGAATATGTGGTCTAAAAGGTCGTAAAACCAAAAAAAAAAAAACAAAAGACAAAAATTATTCATATATAAATAGAAAATCGTTTTGTTTGATATGACCGTATGTTTTACTACATTGAAAGTATTTTGGATTTGTATTACCGTGGCAAGTTTTAACAATAGTCGCAACAGTATTACAGTAAAAAAAACAACCATATTTATTCTTCTTCCCATGGACGTTTTACTTCCACTATGAGAGTAGTGCAGCGGCATACGTTGTCATTTTTGTCCGTATAAGTGCGGAGTTTATAAACCCCGTAGAATTAACGTCTTTGGAATATTTAATTTTGTTCCGAGATCGGATAAATCGAAACCTTTCGACACGTAAGTACCCTACAAATTATCAAAAACAAATATTTATACTTTTTTAATCATTATAATGAATTAGAAAATGTAATATGTTATACGTACCGGAGGAGGTACAGGACAGTTGGTGTTGTTAATTCCAAAAGCTTCCACCAACAATAATGGCCATGCGTCACCTAAAATTCGCTTGGTCGTTGAGCAATCTTTTGGTGCTTTGTACACGAATCCATTATCTTTCCATCCGCCAATCGAATCCACGACAAAGAAATTCACACTGAACTAAAAAAGTTATCATATTTTTTTTTTTACCTATATTCCTATATATACATATATATATATAAAAGTAATGGAAAGCATAAAACACACATAACATGAATTGTATAATTTTTCTTCTATTCTCTAAACCAGTGATTTTCAACCTTTTTATAGTAGGTTTTTACATTTGCTAAAGGTTTTCCAACCTTTAACTCGTATTTCCATTATATGTTCACGGCCCGTGATATTATAGACACGTATAACCATTTCAAATATTAAAAGATATATGCATAGGCGATCCCAGAGTTTTAAGTGTGCCCGGCCTTTTTTTGTAGTCATTTTTTTATAATATAGAGGGGAGACAAATTCACCCGTTTTATGCGTTTTTTTTAGTTCATAATTTTCTTCCATACACTAAAGTCAAAATATTTTAAGTATCCAACACTTGTTTACTAACCAATACTATAACCTATTGTATAATATATTTATTTTTCACTTTATTAGGCACACCCCGTAGCTCCGCCTATGGATATATGTATTTTTTTATACGTTTTATACTTTTTTTTTATATATATATATTAGTTTTTAAATAAAATAAAAATGGTAGTACGTTTAAGGAGAAATTTCTGCTCGATGGACATTACAAATATGTTTATTTCCAGGACTATAGTTGACACGCACATTTTCACCTCTACTGAAATCAGTTTTTTCCATTTCTCACGCTCATTTATTTTGCATTATTGTTGACAATTTACAAAATGCGTAACGAATGGGATACATTTGAAAAATAAATAAATCAATGCACATGAATCACATTACCATCGAACCGTTTCTATTTCAATTCAGAGGTACAACAAGATAATATGAACTTACATTTAAAGAGTCGTCGAACGGGTAATCACTCCATATTGATCCCCTAAGTTCTGACCCGTTTCTAGACGGTTTTTTTTCATGTAAAGCGTATTGTGGATTGTTAATCTATCAGTACCATTCGCCGGTAAAATACAAGTGGCCATTGATTTGAAATGCATTCGATATTCTCCCTAAAATGAAAATATATTATATATATAGAGCCGTTTATACCAGATCACAATAAAAGATACACGCGTTATATTACTCCGTCGTCGGTCGGTGGAATACAGGTAATTTTACGGAATCGTGTACTTACTGCTGGCAAATTCGGAAAGAAATTGTAGTTATTCCGACCCGATATCGCGTGAATCACGAGTCATAGAATAAAAATCGTATTTTGTCGTCCAATCATGATGGCTGCAGTCGAATGTTACAATTACACTTCTCTACGAGACGAAAGAAATTTTTGCCGGGTGTGAAAACGAAATTCTGTACGCGACGGTATTTATACGTGTAATATAATTGTACACCTAATATACTGCGGCGTGTATTATTTGTGATTGTCATACTTCGATTATCAAACTCTATAACATAATCGTATCGAATTTTTTTTTTTTTTAATTTTCCTTTATATTATTCACGTATGCAATGTAATTTTCTCTGCCATCCACGTATTGACGAACGGTAAATTAGTGTGATGTATGATAATATATTGTTAGAGATAAAATATATAGCGTAAATATTTCTAAACTCAGGAAGATTATACAAGTTTTCGTTATACCCTGCAAAAATACCAGAGTCGTTTGTAATTCTCTATACGATTATATCGGTGAAATACGCGCGAAATTTGCAAATCCCGTAAAACGTTATAATGGAGTCTCGTTCGCATATACTTTACATTTTTTACTGAAAATAGACAACACGTTTACGAGAAAAATCTTCACATACACTATACAATGTATTACAATAAAATTCACAATACAATATCCATTTACAGTGTCATTTGATCAGCTTTTTTTAATTGGTCCGTACCACACGGAGCGTTGCTGCATATAAAACTGAAAATCGTTACACTGAATTTGTCGATAATCATTTATTTCAATCGATTACGCCCATCCTATTATTAATTCGCTGTTCGATTTTGATTTTTTTAAATATTAAATTAATTCGCTTTTTTCCGAACGGCCGAGGGTATAATTATTAGTGTTTTATGGATATTTGATTTAAGTAAGATTCGATGCTACTTGGTCTGCAGCTCGACCAATGGCCAAGTCGATATCGATGCGACGACGTTATAAGAGTACGTGTCGAATAAGTAGTTACATCTATCAGACATGAATGTCAAAAGGTTTTTGTTTTTTTTTTTTTTTTAAGCCTATATTATAATTTCTGAAAAGTCAATATAGCCCTTTTTTTCGATATGCGTATAGTTAATTTATGCCGTTGAATTCAATAATCAATATGTGTCGTGTATGTGCTTGTAATTGATATAATATATTCGGCGAATCCGTGTACGAGTTATCCGTTACACGTATCAAGGCGTATATTTCATAATTTTTGTACACAATGAAATTGTATAATATATGAAAATATAATCGGCATTCCGAGAAGGGGTAGTATGCATTAGTATTTATTTATTTTAAAAATATGTGGAACAACTTAGTGTTATTAGGTTATAATATTTTAATGTTATAAAAGACAATTATATGATTGATATATGTGCATATCTTTACACTGGAACAATAATATTTACTCTTCTTCCCAAGGACGTTTTACTTCGACTATGAAAATAGTACAGCTACATACGTCCTTATTTTCGTTCGTAAAATATATGCGGAATTTGTAGACACCGTAGAAAAATGCCTTTGGCGCATTTATTTTTGTTCCGAGGTTGGAAAGATCAAAACCTTTCGATACGTAAGTACCCTTCAAATCAACAACAACAAAAATGTATTTTTTTTTTTTTTGTGAATAATGATAAATTAGAAAATAATATAATACGTAAATGTTACGATTGTATGAGTTATGTACCGGAAGTATAGGACAGTTGGTGTTGTTAAATCCAAAAGCTTTTATCAACAATGGCCAAGCGTCACCTAAAAATCGCTTGGACATTGAACAACCTTCCGGGGCTGTATACAAGAACGCATTATCTTTCCATCCGCCAATCGAGTCCTTGACTGCGAAATTCAAATGTATCTAAAAAAAAATTTTCATATTTTATGTGCTAATATAAATATATAAATATGTGTACATATAGAAATATAGGTAAAAAAATTAATCAGAAGCATAAAACGCACAAAACATGGATTGTATATCAAAATAATTTTTCTTCTAATTTCTAAACCAGTGGTTTCCGACCTCTTTGTAAACGCGGCACACTCGGCTTTCCATAAAGTGTTCACGGCACATGTTAGTTAGTCATAGCCGCGTACAGCCATTTCTCGGATAGGCAATAGGTGGAAATATACAAAGATATCAGTTTCGTACGTGTATTATTTTTAAAACATTATTAATATCTTCCTTTTTAAACAACATAATAACAACATGTACGTTCAATGAGAAAAGTGTGGCGATGGACATCACAAATATGTATAGTTCTAGGACTAACAGCTGACAGACATGCCCCTCATTTCCTTTTCTACTGAAATTAGTTGTTCTCTCGTCCCATGTTTTATACTCGTAGGTGCTAAACTCCCTATTTTAAAAGTCATGAATTTAAGTATAGTAAAAGTACAGTCAGTGTTACTTTTTAGAATTTATCCTTTTTATAATATCCTTTTTGAATATTCTTTAGAAATATGTAAACAACATTTTTAAGTACGAATTCTTTGAATTTCAACTGTGATATTCGATCATCGTTAAGTGACCAGAGATTTTCTTATGCTCTTCATGTCCTCTAGAAAGCCACCTTACGGTAATATGTAAAAGCATTCTTGTATAATATATCTTGTATATATCTATTCTTGTATAATGTCGTCACCAATTACGCTCGAAAAATACTCATATAAATTTCAACATACGAGATATTGAGGAAAATGAGTGAGCAGCGACCATCGATACATCATATACAAACATTACTGTAACCCCATCATTTTTCCAATTATATATATAGTGACACGCGGAGATCTGTGAGCGCCTCGAGAGTGACTGGTAATAAGAGCTCCGTGAATTTATTCGTTCAAATCGAATTTAAATTTCGAATAATCGAAACTTGGAATCGCCGAATCCGAGTAAAATATATATGTATGAATATGAAATCACACGTTTGTTACAAATGAAAATCGATCACATTAAAGTTTTATTAAAAATTTACAAGACGTGAAACGAATGGGTTACAATTAAAAAATAAATAAATCAATACACATCAGTTACATTACATTTAAGTCGTTTTTGTTTCACGTCAAAGGTATAACAATAGATAATATAAACTTACAGTTAAAGAGTCGTCGAATGGTTTATCACTCCATATGGATCCCCTAAGTTCGGACGTGTTTCTAGACGTTTTATTCAAGAAGAGCGTATGGTGGATTGTTAATTTATCAGCATCATTCGCGGGTAATTTACAAGTGGCCATTGATTTCACATACCATCGATATTCTCCCTAAAACGAAACGAACATATAGGCCGTTAATACCGGATCATAATATAAGAAACTCTATTTTATTCCGTCGTCGGTCGGTGGAATATAATTTTGCGGAATCCTATACACTTACTACAGGTAAATTTGGAAAGAAATTGTATTTATTTCGACCTGATTTCGCGTGAGCTACAAGCAATAAAATAAAAACTATATCATGTCGTCCAACCATGATGTCGAATGTTACGGCTACTCTTGTCTACGAGATGAAAGAAATTTTTGCCGGGTATGAAAACGAAATTCTGTACTCTGCGGTATTTATACGTATATTAATTATATACCTAATATACAGCAGTGTGTATTATTTGATTGTCATACTTAGATTATGAAACTGTACAATATAATCGTATCCAAATATTTATTTGATTTTTCTTTATTTTATTTACGTTTGTAATGTCAATTTTTTTGTCATACACATAATGACGAACTACAAATCAGTATGCGAATTACAATTTTGATAATATGTAATAAGGCCTTCTTATTTTTCTCGTTTGTGAATTATATAACCTATCAAAAAAAAAAAGGCAAATCGACAATTTGTCGACATTTCCACGCATCAATATTACAACAATTATTGTTACCATGCGATCGCGAGATTTTCAATACAATGGACAAGGCTGTGTTAGCGTGTTGATTATCACACCAAAAAAGTATTTCCAACAATTATTCCGTACGAGTAAAAAACTACCAAAATACTATAGTTGGTATATATTAAAAAAATTCGATTGTTCATTTCGAACGTAATACACTTCAATTTATGTGAGATACGTTTTACAATATTGTGTGTCTATATTGAAAATCATAATTATTCTTTTTATAATCGTCTGCAAAACTCGCAAATTTATTTCCCTAAATCTGGGAAATTTGTACAAGTTCTCGTGTACTCCCATCATATAACGATTATTTCCTATTCGATTCCACGTGTTTTCAATCAAATTAATATCATTCTTTCTCTGCCGTGTGAACTCAACGCAAACGACACTAACGAAACGTCAAATGCCCACGTTATGTCTTCAAACTCGAAGCATGTAACGGATTTTTAATTTTGTTCGCAACAGAAAAAATTGCGCATATTAAATTTTAAAAAATTATGTTTTTTTGTGGTTTCAATTGTATAATTCTATTGTATTTCTACCTTTCGAAATGTTGAACGCAAATGAGTTGTATACGTTTTGTACAAAAACGTGTTATCTTTCGGGTATAAAAGTAAATCAATAGTTTTATAACTATTGCTCATAAAATAATATTATCTCGACGAATAATATGTATAATGTAAAAAAAAAATGTCAAGGGCGTAGCCATGAGGGTGGCTAAAGGGACTAAAGCCTCCCATATAAGTCGTTTTTTTTTAGCTAATTATGCTATATTGATTGCAGTTATTCAGTGACAGTTGTAGTTTTGTTCTATTCTGTGTTTGTAATTATTGTACAAATTTAAAATATAATATAATTACGTATACAATTTTATGATAACATAGTTTTTGTTCTATGTTTGAATTTTCGATTAGAAACAATGCTCGGATGATCTCGTTGTGCGTTACATTCCGCTGTGGCGGTTATAAGTGATGATCAAGGGGCGCGAAAATAGAACCAACCCCCTCCCGATAACATTTTTGGAACTAGCTTACATGACACAAGTCGGTGCTGTTAGACCGATTAGTGTATTAGTAATATGACATATTTATTTTAATTTTATTGTGTATTATCTAATTTTACACCAATATTAATTTGGACACTTTAAAGAACATTTATTGTTATCTACATATAAGGCAATATGAGATCATAGATAACACCTCCCTCCCCAAACGGTATTCCATGCTACGACAATGAAACAATTTGCACTATTATAACATGTTATTATAAAACACTAATGAGACAACATAAGAATTAATTGTATAATTATTTTATTAAGTACACATACATACGGTTATAAATTCTGAAATATGCTTGAAAACTTGTGATTGTTTTATACTATAAACCCAAAATCACAAAAATATTACACTTTTATTGCGTATACACGTATTTTGATAACTGCGTTGTCATCTTCAGCGCGGACCAACTACTACAAAACCGTTAGACATTATATTATACACTCGTATTTATACGGTTTGTCTCCGATGACGTCACCACAAAACGGCCGCGTCGATTGGTCGTGAGTCAACGACCGCGCCCAACGCAAAACAACGCTGCCACCAACTGGTTTACATTAAATTAATTTTAATAACGAATTTTGTAATGGACGTAAGTTCCAGTTTAACAAGTTATTTTTATTTTTTGACATTTCCATTGCTTCTCTCATGTTTAATTTTTTATAATTATTTACATTTTTTTTTTAAGTTTGGCTGATTTAATATTATGGTTAGTAGGTACTCAACAAAATGTTCCGCAACAGGAGAATTTTCGTCTTCTTGTTTTTTAATACCTATTTCTCAAAATGTTCTTTGAACCTAATATCTATATTTCTTTTTGTTTGGCCTATATAGCAAAATAAAATAAATATTTCACATAGTAAAATAAAAGAAGGAAGGAAATCGGTTATTTGTAAAATTCAATGTGATAAATGCGATAAATGCTATGTATGCCAAATAAAAAGAAATATAGATATTAGGTTCAAAGAACATACGAGAAATATTAAAAAAAGTAAGAAGACGAAAAAACTCCTGCGGAACATTTTGTTGAGTATTAACCATAATATTAAATCAGAAAAATTTTTAAAAAAACGTGAATAATTATAAAGAATTAAACATAAGAGAAGCAAAAAAAAATAAAAATAACTTGTTAAACTGAGACTTAAGTCCATTACACAATTCATTATTAAAATTAATAATTTAACGGAAACCAGATGGCGGCAGCATAGAATTGCGGTGGGCGGGGTCGTTGAATCATGACCAACCGACGTGGCCGTTTTGTGGTGACGTCATCGGACATAATATAAACTGTATAAATACGGGTGTATACAGTGTCTAACGGTTTAGTATTAATTGGTCCGCGCTGAAGATGACAACGTAGTTGTCGAAATACGTATACGCAAATACGCAATAAAAGTGGAATATTTTTGTGATTTTGGATTTATAGTGTATGATTTGGTTATAAATCATAATTATAATAATAATAAATCAACTCAGTTGTTTTATCCTTTTGTAAGCCCCATTAAAAATATTCAAAACCAACGCGAAGAATTGCATTTTTTTCTTTTTCTTTGCACATGAAAGAAATTACAAATTTAAAAAGAGAAAATAATTATATCCGAAATTTATGTCATTGAAACCATTGCTTTATTAGATGATTGTATATTTTAACAATACACATGCAGCCGATATTCGGTAGTCTGTATAACGTGTGGTTTACTGTGATGCGACATCAACAAATAAAACGTAACGGGTAAATTATCGTGTATAATTTATAATATTATAATAGCGAAAAATACGTAAGAAGAAAAAAAAAATTTAAGTTACAGTATTTAATGCGATGTATAAAATTGTTTGGTTTTGACAGTCCGATTTACTAAATTGAGTGTATTCTGAATTTTCATTACTGTAGCAAGTTTTGAATATCGGCGCAATACTATTACACTAACAAAAACAACATTTATTCTTCTTCCCACGGACGTTTTACTTCGACTATGAAAATACCACAGCCACACACGTCCTCATTTTCGTTCGTATAATAAATGCGGACTTTATAAACTCCGTAAAAAAACTCCTTCGGAATTTTTAATTTTGTTGCGAGGTTGGAGAGTTCAAAACCTTTAGATACGTAAGTACCCTTCAAATCAAGAACAAAAAAATTGTTTTTAATAATATTGATAAATTAGAAACTGTTAATCAGTTATGTACCGGAAGTATAGGACAGTTGGTGTTGTTAATTCCAAAAGCATTCATCAACCATGGCCAAGCATCACCTATAAAACGCTTAGACGTTGAGCAAGCTTTTGGCGCTTTGTACACGACCGCATTATCTTTCCATCCGCCAATCGAATCCTTGACAGCGAAATTCACATTAAACTAGAAAAGTTTTCATGTTTAAAATGTCATATATATATATATATACACACACAACGCTCGTGTCCTCGGCAAAACTAGAATAGTGAGAAATACTTACAGTTATAGAGTCATCGAAAGGTACATCACTCCATATGGATCCCCTGAGTTCGGACGTGTTTCTTGACGTTTTATACATGTAGAACGAATGGCGTATAGTTAATTTATCAGTACCGTTCGCGGGTAAAGTACAAGGAACCATTGATTTGAAATACCATCGGTATTCTCCCTAAAAACGAATATTTATGCCGTGTCAATACCGGATCACAAAATGCGACACGCTTTTTTACTCCATAGTCGGTCGGTGGAATCGTATGTGCGTACTTACTACTGGCAAATTCGGAAAGAAATTGTAGTTATTTCGACCCGATTTCGCGTGAGTTACGAGCAATAAAATAATAATTGTATTACGTGTGCTAACCATGATTGCTGCGGTCGAATGTGTTACAGCTACTCTTGTCTAGAAAAATAGTTGCCGGGCGTGAAAACAAAATTCTGTACGCGACGATATTTTATACGTTGTATATTAATTATATACCTACCTAATAATATACTGCCGCGTATATTATTCGATTATCGTACTTAGATTATCAAACTGTATGTAATACAATAGTGACGAAATATTTATTCAATTTTCTTTTATGTCATTTACGTCTATAATCTATATCCACATAATGACGACGAACGGCAATTAAGTATACCTACGCTATATCCTAATAATATATAACGCGTACAGATAAAATAGTGTGAATATTGTAGAAAAAAATGTACCGAGTGATGGAAATTGTTACGTCAAAAACGGTTTTACAAACAATTTTAAACTTCAGAAATTTACCCAGTTAAATAGATTTTTCTCGGTCTATCCGTACCGGTGGTTCTACAAGGTTCTAGTTGTTGTGGTTACCAGTAATTTTGACGTAAAAGGGCACTTACAAAAGGCGAATCGATCGAACAATAATAATTGTTTCAACTAGTGTAATGCGTCGAACCGGAACCAAAACGGGTCCCGTGGAAAATCTGTTAAAAGAATACTGTAATAGGAATCCGACGTAAAAATAAACGAACAATATTTCCGGTGCCGGAAACCTGTACGAATCAAATTGCGAACACAATAACGCGTTAAATAATAATGTTAAATAAAAGGATAATTCCTTTGAACGCACACGACGTACAGTAATAATCCTCTATTCTATTAAGAGAGAAATAATGGTATATTGTGTCATTTCTATTTTGAAAACGTCTCGAAGGATTTTAATGGAAAACGGTGCGTTCGGTGTTATTGCGGAACGAGCAAGCGCGATTTAGTCAGCTATGTTTCCGCATTGGACAAACGCATCGTTTAAGCCTGGGGGGTGGGGGGAGGGGGTTCTCAAACAAAAAAATTGTATTACATATATTTTATGTAACTATGGCAACAATATAAAAGCAAATGATTAAACGCCAATATTGTTTCAATTTCGATTTGACGAACTCGCAATAGCGTTGATATTGTTTTACGTTATACATTTGTAAAGTAAGACCGATCGATCGACTCTCAGCAATCCGATTGTATGAATAAGTACGATTGGGCAAATCGCGTTTAATTAACGCGTATTTTCGATACGTTATTCTTTTTTATTATTGTAAATAAAAGTAAAATTATTTATAAAGGTACTGTAGTAATTATTGTAGAGAAACGCACTCGTTTCGCGTATAGAACTGTCTTTGGGTGAAATAATTTGTTTTCGTCGCTCATTATATTATTACGTATAGACGCAGGTATGTGCATAGGTTCCATTGACGGTTTTAAAGGGGGCGGGGTGATAGGTAGATCGCCTTTCCCCCATGGGATTTGATATTTTTAAATTTAGTATATCTCTGACCTATCATTTGTGTCATGTAAGTTGGTCCAATTATGTCATGGTTATGCTCCACTTTTACCACCACCCCTTTGAACATCAAGTATAAGGCTGGAATTAGTGTTCGACCGATAATCAAGCGTTTAGTGCACAGCTGACGACAAATATTATTATTATTATATATATATATATATATATATATATATATATATATATATATATATATATATATAATAATAATAATAATATAATAATAATAATAATAATAATAATAATAATAATAATAATAATAATAATAAATAAATAATAAAGATTACATACGCACGTACGATCGGTCGCCCGGTCAGCGTCAAATTAACATCTGCATATACCGACATAGTACCGTCAGCCGACCGTAATAAAACCGGAAAAGAAAGTAGTCACCAGATAGCGCTACGACGCAACATAGAGGGCGTGGCAGAAAGGCGCTTACAAATAGCGGTCCAAAACCATCGGACCGCCCAGTGTAGTCGCGACGGTCAGTCGCGAACAACGTAGTTCGCGTTTCACTTCGGTGTGTGTGTGTGTGTGTGTGGTTTTGAGACTAACTGCTATTTTATATGCGTCTTTCTGCCACGCCCTCTGTGTTATATCGTGGCGCTATCTGGTGACTACTTGATTTTCCCGTTTTATTGTTATTTTGTTTACGTTCCATGCACGTTGTTTTTCTTTTTTCTACATCTACATTTCGTCTCGGTGCATTAATAGATCTTTCTTCTTGGTTATTACTCGTCGATGTGGATATTTCATTAGCACAGGGCGTTGACTCCATTTTTGCGCTCACCTTGAACATCAAGTATAATCGCAACTGATAAGTTCGCACCCCCGAAATATAAAATTATAGTATTTTCACTAGATAAAATTTTTAAAACATAAACAACAGACGTTTACAAAAAAAAAGCGAATTTTTTTTGATTATTATAAAAAGAATATTATCAAATATTATAAATTTATATTATACACACACGCTTAATTCTTTTTCTTCTGTCACTGCGGAAATAAATATTCTTACGCATAACACAAGCATACTTGACATTTGTATACGACATATCTGAAGAAACACAATAGGCCTTGTTGGATTTTAGCCGTTTTGAATATTTATTGGGACGTCGTTTTCGAACCAATAAAAACAGGTTAAGTTTTACATTCGCTTTTTGATTTTGTATAATATTTTTGAAATACTTTTTCAAAACTCTTGTAATTTTTCAATAGGTAATTGACCTTTATATTTTTAATGAAATCATTAAATTAAAACAAGAAAAAAAAATCGAATTAGTTTTGTTTAGTATACGACTACAAAGTACGTTCATCGAAAAATATCAATATCTTAATGAATTCAAATAAATCGATACGCACAACATGTACGTACCTATATACAATTTACAATTGTTCAAAATAGCCGAAATAAAAATGTTGACATTTTCGCGTTCCATTACGCCTGTGATTCTAGCAAATCTTTTTGTAATACTTACGTTATACGCGATAGAAATTTGTACTGCTTTTATTTATTCATTTACTTTTTTTTTTTTAAATATCTGCGCAAACGAAATTATTTATCCGTAATATACAATATAAAATATATTAAATTAATTTCGTTTCGTCCACTTTAACGTTCGTTGAGGATTTTTAATTTTTAGTTTTTACAATTAAAAACATTTTAAAGGAAGATGCAATTTTATATCTCTGGCCGTATCTCAAGAGTAATTGAACTATATAAGAATGCGGTCGTCAATGAATTCTTTTGATCCACCGCTCTCTTTTTGAAATTGTTGGACTCTTTTTATCGTGTCTATTGACAACGATTCCGTCATTAGTAAATAAAAAAAAAAACCTTTAAAACAAATTGAAAAGTATATATATATATTTTTTTGTTGTCGCGTTTAGAAGAAAATAATCCTAGAAACGCACGCGAGAATGTTTTGTTGTCCTCTGTACGATAGCATTCGCTTTGCCTGAAAAATCCGTAACACTTAAAAAATCAAATACGAATTGGTTAAAATCCACGTTGTTTTTTTTTTCATCGTTTAATAAAATAAACCGTTGTTTTTAAATAAGCTTTCTCGTTGATAATTTTAGAAGTCTTTTCAAAACAATTTTTTAAAATCCGTTTTGATGTTCACTATTTCTGTAATATGTCGTAGAAAAGCATTATACTCTTAAATAAGCACGCAATAAAAGGCGTTGTTCAATATAAATATGGCGAAAACAACACGGTTTTTTCTACTTTAATTGATAAGATTTTCGATTTTTCCAATAATTTTCCTCGAAAACGATTCGAAAATTATCATTTTTTGAAGTTGTGCACGTACTCGTTTTTTTTTTTTTTTACTACATATAATACGTTTTTGTACTCTTGAGAACTCAAAATGTAATGTACACGAGTTGTGTAATAATTTAACAACACAAATACCTATTATACACTAGCGTCGCTCGGAATCGTTTTTCGAATAAAATCGTTGTTTTCAAATTGGAAATAATAAGAGTCTGAAATCACCACTGTCCACGCCACTCGAGACGACGACGTCCGTCGCAGCATTCGTCACGGTTCTCGTTACCCGTCCGTGTTAAAGGTCGTTGTGAACATTTTTCCAAATAAATTCGTGTTGTTCAGTGTACCCAGGCGGTTATATAACGACGAAATCGACGATTTCATAAATTTACGAAAAAAAAAAAATCCAAGCAAATCAACGACAAATCATTTCATAAAAATCTCCTAACGTTTGAAATATATGGATTCATACATTTCGCGCGATTTAACGAAATAAATAAATAAAAAGGAAGACGAATTGGACGGCAGAATTCTATATAGTAATTATTACGGGTAACGAAAAAAAAAATATATATATATATAATTCAAAAAGTGGCATTGAATCCGTCTGATCCTCCGTAGGACGTATAAGCACGAGGTGGTCCTCGAGTTCAAAACTCGAGTTCTTCAAATCAAAGTTCGCGAGTCTCGTCTGAGGTCGAAAGGCACGCACTCTAGAGAAATGAAAAAAAAAAAAGGAGTTTCGATAAAACCGCGTATATAACGATAAATCTGTCGTTGTAGTACACGAAGACATATTATATATCTGCGGTGAGGTCACTCGAAGTCACATTCGAGACAATGTCTTCGAGTACCTACGCTCGTCGTTACATCATTTCAGTCAGCCAACTGGTCGAAACGGATCGAAATAAGTGATAGTGTATGGCGGTAGGAAGTATTATTATCCAGTCGAATATTATATCGAGAGAATAAGTGTAAAAAAAAATGTCTATACAGCCAGGAAGGCTGCAGTGTATGCAGCCAAAACGATTTACCAATTCTAATGATTATGAATAAACACGGATACTTTCGAAAAAAAAAACAATATTATAACGTATAACTTCACATTAATCACGATATTTTTTTAAACTCGGATATTTAGTAACGAAAAACAAAAAAAAAATTTGTATTATTTTTGCGACCTAAACGAAACACATAGATTTGTACAAGAAAAAAAAAATAGGATACGTATTTTAATTTCAAAATATATCGACGCACGTAACGATTGCAGAGCAACAACGCGTTGTGTAAAATGTGTACAGAGCAGAGTTTGTCAAACTTTTTATAGATGCGACCCACTTCTGACAATTTTCAAATTTAGGCGATCCGCTCAAATCAATTTTTTTTTTTTTTTGTGGTAGGAAATACGGATAATTAGAACATTAACAACATATTTGAATAAAAATAAAAATAATTTATATATTTATAGTAATAATATTGTATAAATTATGATTTATTTGCAGGTAAACAAACGGAAAGAACGACCGAAAAGCCAATTTCACAAGATTATATGAAATTACAAACAGATTGATAATAATTCTTTTTCAGCTCGTGTCCTCCGTGTGAACATTTTTCGCGGCCATTTTATTGCGACCCACAGTTTGGGAACCTCTGGAGTACAGGGACGGGTAACGTTAAGCCGGAAAATAGTGGAGCTTTCTATTTCCCATCGGCACCGCTTCGACCATTGATTAGTAGTGATAAATCCTCGTACAATTTGTTTTATTTGATCAAAAACGCGTGACACGTCTTGAAAATTATCAATATGACAACGAATATTGCTCTTACTATACACTTTCTCGACGCTATTCTATGTTTTTTTTTTTTGCAGTCTCCGTCTCGAATATTCCGAAAATCGCGCAGTTTTCTTCTCGGCTATCGGTATAGTACCTAAATGAATATTAATAATAATAATACATTTTTACGCGTGTATTGACGTACTTCGCACCGTTCGTGCCAGGTATTCGGTTGCCAAAATGTTTTCAGCTCCGTTTCACAGCAAAGAAAAAAAAATGTACTCTCGAGTTATACGATAAAATAGCAACGCCATTAAATGCGACCGCATTAAATGAAAAAAAAAAAAAAACGTTATTAAACTAATTTACTCACGCATTAACATAATCATAAAATACGAGTGAACATTCCGATCGAAACTTTTTTCAATCAGTTGCAGACACTATTGCAGTCCATCACATCACAAAAAATGATATCCGAAACGAGTGATGAAGAATTATAGATGCGTCGAAAAAATGCTCGCGTTATTTTTGTACTTTAATTCATTCGCACAGGGTTATTTCTTACTTTGAACATTTCAATAATCATCCAAGTCGTTCCGAGTCGGGAAAACAAATTAAGTTATCCCCACATTGAACGTAGCTATTGAATGTGGTGGGAAAAAATATAAAAAAAAAGACCCGAACGATTTATTTCCGTTCGTGAATTACACAATATTATAATACTGCGACGGCGTTCCAACGTATCACCGGCTTGATTCAAGGTATATTTAACGCGGTTTTAATTATTAATATTTTTTTTTATTTTCCCATGAGACGTCACCATTATACTGCTTGCGGTCTCACGATATAACCCGCGACTGGACGTCGTTTTTCTATACCCGACTATACGTACGTACTGATTTAAGAGTGTGCACCGAAACGCGTGTCGAAAAACCTTCGCTAGGCCGATCCCCTTTCGTTTCGTTCGTCTCCGACGGAATGTCAACAGTCGTGGCCCACGAAAACCAACCATTATCGTTGTGACCGATAACGTCGACGAAACGCTCTTTTACAATAAATTTTCTGCGGTATACACTGTGGTATGTATACGAAGAACCGCGACGAATTAAATCTCTTTATTATTTTCCGTCGTATATTATTTTGTAGAAAGAAATGAACGGAATAAACTTTGTTTCCGACGATCTCGCCGCCACACTACACCGGACATACAAAAAAAAAAATTCGCGAACGAGGAGAAGAATAACAAATGTGATTATTATTATTTTCTTTTGGAAATATAATCGTATTATTTTCTCGGTAAAATACGCACACAAAATATTAAAAAAAAAAGTGAAAACGTACAAAACGCGCAGAGTCATAAAATGTGTACGAAAAAAAAAAACGAGCCCAGCTTCCGAATGAATTGATAAAATATAATATAAACTCAAAGGTTTTTCTCATTTATTATTATTTTTTTTTTTTTTTTTAGAGAATTGAACAATACTTATCTGATTCACCCGGTAATATTTTATCTCGTTTTCTCCGTCGTTTTTATGTACAACGCACCGCCTATCTACACGTACCCGGCGTGCGCGTTATTAAAAAAACGGTGTGTGAACGGGTGGTGCAGCATACGTCGTATATTAACGAAGTTAATCTATATAAAAAAAATATATCGTACGCCGTATTCGTATTAGTACGTATTATTATAATGTTGCGCGAACTTGTGCTTTTCGACAATAAAAATAAATTGGATGGGATTTATCGATTAAATTATAATATGTAACAATATATTATGTTATACGCAAAAGTATCGCGTGTAAATATCTCGGTTTTCACGCGGATAATATTACACGCTTTGCGTGTATCTCACGTGAATAATTCGTAGTACGAAATTAATGGAAAAAAATAATGAAAATCATATTTACCGTAATGTTCAGTCCAGGAGCGTATTTATGATGGGGGAGTTTGATGCAGCTCCAGCCCCCCCCCCAACCGAAATTTCAGAAACTTTCTTTGTGTACGCTTTATGGCTGTAGGATGCAATATTTTTAATAAATTCCTATAATATGTAGTTGTTTTTGAAATGTTGAGAATTTGATAATTTGTCCTATTTTTAAGATCTAGTCTTGGATTAGAATTTAGAAATAATTCGACAATGATGTTTACGCAATGTCTCAGCCCCCCTCCAAAAAAAAAAAAAAAAATTCCTAAATACGCCCCTGATTCAGTTTATTAAACGACTTTTAGAAATATTTATATGACGAATAAGACACGATTTGAGAGACTGTTTAGTACTCAAAATTCGCATCACGTCGGGTTTTACGGTCAATACCCGGCGGTCTTACATTACATTCCCAAAAACAAATTCCCGCGGTCGCTTTGCACATCATTATCGATATTGTAAGACACCTCGTTATATAACCTGATTTATACGTCATAATTAAATATTTAAAAGTTAGTGGGGAAACGCTGATATTCTCGAGTAAAGTTCGATTAAAGTATGAATGCGTTTTATTACTTTATAAAAAAAAAAAAAAAAAATCACGATCGCGTAAAGCGAAAATTGTCTTTGCAAATTGAAATTGAAATTGTTTTCGTATTTGAAATCTTATACGTATAAATTCCATTGAAAAAAAATTTTTATTTTTAATATCAAGAATTTAAAAACGTTATTATTGTTTGCGCTACTGGGAATAATGTTTACTTTTTTTCATTTTGAACCTAATCGGGATTCGGAATATCGGGATAAGATTATTGAATTTGAAAATATTCATTAATTTTTTTCCTCGTATATAGTTTTAAAAAAAAAAAAAAAAATGTAAATTCGTTGCAAAGGATCGGAATTTCGCGCGCTCTTCTTCCCTGCAGCGACGCGTTGTCTGCCGGCGGTCCTCATTTTCGCCACAGCTGTCCTCCACACGACTTCAACAGAAGTCGTCAACAGATGAGCGCCTGTATTTTAATAATAAATACCGCCGCCACGAAACGGATCAATAATTTATATTGTATTGGCTGTGATTTACGTGTATATACGTAAACGATGTACCGTTTTCGGTTGCAGTGCAGGGCGATATATCAAAATTATATATTATACCATTGACAATATGCACGCAGGCAATATATAGAGACCGATTATATTATTAAAAATAACGCGTACATACGTATATAATTATTATATTATTTTAAATAAATATCGATTCTACGAGTTACGTTGATTGTTAATAATAATGAATGGCAATTAAAAAAAAAAAAAAAAAAATCAATACAATAATATGCTAATCAATATTACAAATAATAATAAAGAAATAATATTGTATGTATATCAAATACTGTACAGTTATTTTCGTGTAGTAAACTTTACACTAAGAATGCGCGGTTTTCGTGTCGTCGAAAAGTGATCTTCATCGTCATTTTTGTAATATTTTGCTGCCGTCTTTCCAGAACGGTACCTATATATACCTATCTCCACTGACAAGAGTTTTAAAAGTTTTTTTTTTTTTTACTATTATTTTCTTACCGTGGGCCAGAGACATCGAATGGTTTACCATTTAGAACACTATTAATTATTTCTCGTTTCTGTTTTTTCTGTTTACAATCGAATTCAACAATAATACTATACACGACAATATTATGTTTTCTTCTTTTAATTTAACATAAAAATTGAATTTCGTTTTAACGTAGAAAACATTTAACTTAGGGACGGTGCTGAGGGGAAGGGGGGAAGAGGGGGCGTGCGAATTACGTAAAAAAAGATTTTTCCGGAGAAATGTTTCAGTGGCGGAGGGGCTGGAGACACGTGCGTATATTTTTTGTATAAAATAATTAATATAAACGCGTATCGTTTATATTGATTGTTCGACATTTAAACACGGAAAAACGTGGTGATTTTTACGTTGATGATTCCAGTATGGCCTAAGGCGGCGTACATTTCTATCGAGTTGTTTATTGGAGCACACGTCAAAATCGTATCCCCACATCAATCGATGATACGCGTCGTATATAGCGGATATAGTGACAAACCGCGCAAGCACATCTATAGCTTCGTTCCGGTCGTAAACGTGATACAAAATTTAATATCATTTATTATGGGCCGCCGTCGAAAAATATAAATCACTCGGACCACGGGGCCCGGCATTAATATAATATGAAGTAGTTATGTACAAGTAATACGGTCTCGGGCGAAACTACGTACATCTCAGTGGCGGTTTTGACGAAACTTTTAGGGGGGCGATTTAAAATATCAAACCCTTTCTCACATGTATATCTCTAGTGTAGTTTAGTTCATTAGTAGAAAATGGGGGGGCTTGGAGGACTTCGCCCCCTAAAAGTTTAGTTACCCCCTCAAAAATGGTTTGAAAAATTATTATTATATTTAAATGTATTTATATGTAGACACATATCGAGCGAAGCGAGAAAAAAATTTTTTCAATGGCAATTTAGTATATTGTCTTATAGCGAATAAGACCCCCCAATAATTTAACCCGATTTCCGTTAATGCACCGCCAGTACTCCTCAAATTGCGGAATCGGGCATTAGCTTCACTGATTAAATAAAATATAGAAAATGTGACAAATTATGCATAAATATGTAAATTTCAAAATAAAATATTTTGGGATTTGTGATAGTGAAGATGACTTATTCTATTGTTTTTGAATTTTTTTACCTTTTGTCATAATAATATTAATTTTTGTGTACTTGTTTAAAATATAAATATTATGTGTAAAAGTAACGTCCAGGGGGCGATCGCCCCCATCGCCCCCCCCCTAAAAACCGCCACTGGTACATCTCGCGTATAATAGGTAATACTATTATCCAATAGAGGTAAAATAAAATAGTTGTCGACATCCCTCCCGCACGATCCCTCCCGCACCGGACCACTCGTACAATATAATGATGATAATCAGGGCTCGGAAGTTATAGCACTAAAAAAATTAATTTTTAGCGCTTAAATATGCACATAAAAACATTAATATAAGCGCTATAAATAGCACTAAAAATTGGAAAATATGCAAAATAAAAGAAAACTAAAATAAAATCATAGGTCTTTACGTACGGCGATAACGCCGTATCTTACGTGTAAATACGACGAATTCGATAACTGCAGTTCATATTTTGATACAATTTTAAAAATAACTAAATTATTGGAAATGAACGGAATTGTCCGATTTAATCGACGATAACAACGGTCTAAGGCCGTTTATTCCGGATGCGTACAATCTTAAAACAATTTGTTTTCGTTCACATATTCGTAGGCGGCTGTTTGGTAGGTAATTTAGTTTTTCAACAATATGTGTTTATTTCCTTAAATATGCCCATTAACAGCATTTATAACTCCAAATTAGCAAAATACCTCCTATAATATGTATTTATGTGAAAATATACCCGAAAATAGCACTAAAAACCTAAAATTAGCAAAATAGCAGTAAAAACCGTAAATATGCAAAAAATAGCAAAATAAAATTTCGTGTATGACATCAGAGAAGTGTGAAACATATTTGTATCTTACTTTGGATGTTCTAGGACGAACCAATAAAAATATGCATTTGCTAGAACTTCCGAGCCCTGATGATAATCAATGACGAACAATTGAACGATAATAATGCGCGGGAATCGCCAACAGTGATCGTGTCGCGGACGCTGTGGGAGGATAAAGAACGCGGGGAATAACGTACAATCATTTCGGCGGAACCTGTACCTATATACAGGACGCGTGTCTTCCAGTGTCGTTCAATGATAACGGTAATATGGGATTTCTGTATATAATATAGTGTAATAGCGGACAAAACTGCGATTCGGTCGACCGAGTGTCGCCGGTATTTAGAAATTACCGTAGCGGAAAATTGGTCGAGGGTGTTATTAAATGAATGCGATATAATATTATTACCAGTATAGGTATACGTATATCAAACACAAAACACGTCACTTTGACAAGACGAACAATAATGGATAAAAATATTCTCGATTTATAGCGGACCTGTATAGAAATCCGTTCTATATATATATATATACAAAGACGAGCCGGAAAAAAACGAAAATCTAAACTGCGCGTTTGGCCGATTTAAGAAAAAAAAATTTGCATACTTCTTAATTCTCACGTATTTCCGTGCATATTTTAATATATACGAGTATACGTGTATATAATATGTATATATATTATATATAATGTATATATTTTTTTTTTTTAAAATGATGTTTATTTTTTATTTTTACTATAACTAATAATAATAAAATGTATATATTAAAAACAATATATATATAATATAATTAATATATATATATATATATATGTAAAGAAAAAAATGCCGAGAGTACCTAATTGTAAATTATAAGATAGTAACAACTAGTTTCGACCGTAAGTCATCATCGGGTTACATTTTTTTTATCAGTATTAGATTTTTTTTTTTTTTAAATTTAAATTTAAAATTATTTTATTTATTTTAATTTTTATTTATCAATAATAATAATAATAATAATAATAATTTATTTATTTCGAATCAATATTATTACTATTAATAATTAATTGTTATTATTGTTGTTACATAAAAAAAAAAAGTCAAAGAGGGTTTAAAAACCCTTAAAACCCACTCTGACTACGCGCCACTGTTTAGAGGTTCTTTTTTTTTTCTCGGTACGCTCGCTGGTGTTTGTTAAAATTTAAAATCGTCGTAATAAAAAAAAAAAAAATGACGAAACGCTCGCGTTTTTTTTATTTTCATTCGGTAATCATTTGGAAAAATAAAATAATAATAATAATAATAATAATAAACTCTACACCGTACACGGCGCGGCGGCGGTGCGACACAAGAGTGCACAAGCATTATAACACACCCCGTGCGCCGCATGTATAGTTATCAATTCGTATTATTTCGTCCGGGTCTCGGCGGGTCGGCGATGACGACGACGACGACGGTTCGCCCGTGATGAAATGCAAATATTTCCCGTCGTCGTTCTCCGCGGTTGTTTTAAAGCGCGGCCGGGCCCCCGGCCCCCAAGAGACCCATTTGCGGGGACGGCTCGCCGGCGGCCATTAAAAGGTTTTTTTGCCGCCGCCGCCGCCGCCGATATTCCCGTACGGCTCGGCCGCAATAATTGCGAACCGACCGCGGCGGTATCGCGGCCCGGCGCGCACTATATTACAATATTTATACAATATATTGCGTATTTTGTATAATCATAATATGGTTCCTAATATATCATAATATGGTTCCTATACAAGTTTTCGGAGAAATTTTCAACCCGGTACGACGATGAACGGTAATCGGGGGGGGGGCCGGAGGGGGGAACGGGGTAGCGAGCCTCGGCGAGGATAAAATGATTTTAGAGTTTGTATTGTCAGAAAGCGACGCTTTCAAACGATTCCGAGCGGAGATATTCGATTATTATAACACAGGAGAACGGAGGCGAACGCAGGTTAGGGGTCCGAAATGTCTGAGAAAATTTAAAAGTCGAGCTACGACATACGTATTTATGTGTAAGAGTATAATATAATATTAGTACCTAATAATTTTACACTTTTTTTTTCAAACCCCACTCGAAATTTTTTCCCGCGTTCGCCCCTGCAGAACACAGAGCGTTCACAAATCACGGATTCTTTTTAAAAAATATAATTTCTTAAACGCGTGGTCAGGCGTAAAAACGTTTAATTTCAAGAGACAATAATTTTCCGTCAAAAAAAAAAAATAACGAGTCTGTTATAGTACTCGAAACATTTATGTGTAAACGTCGCGTGAGCGGTAAAAATGGAACGGAATCGTGATCGGGATTTGTTATTAATATTGCGGTATCTTTATTCAAAGTAATTTCGATAATAAATATTATTATTATTATTAGTTGTCATGAAAACAGCTCACACATTTCCGTCCGATTTCCCGAGATTTACCTCGCCGTAATAGACGTTTACACACCAATATAAAAAAAAAAGTAAAAACTCGCGAAATGTTTATTAAGGAAAATCGTGACTAACGAAGATTTTTTTTTTGAATATATAGTCACGTATACGCGTGTCCGACATCGTAACGAATTTTTAAACCTTTAAATCAAACATTATACCACTTATTATTGTTCCTGTCATTCATTGTAAATCGATCCTATTGTATGTTATCCAACATAATTGTATTATGGTAATTTATTGAAAAAATAAAAACCAATTTATATTGGAATCAAACGATAAGTATATGTATATTCAACGATATTTTAGTTGCGATTTATTTCAAGATAAATTATTATTATTATAAGTATAAAACACGCGGTTTCATTAAATTATATTAACACGTTTCACTCGGCCTGCGAATGGACGAATTAGGATATAGATCAAAATATCGGTTTGCAACACGTGTCGGACAAACCGAAAATACTGGTTAATAGGTTTATACCGCATTTTAAAATGTACGTTATTACGTCGTATTCGCATACTGGATCGCCGATGTTACCGAAGTCTTCCGTAGTGGTCTCAATTACTTCTACGTCGGGCGGTATGGTCGTCACGTCGTTTGTCGTCGGCGTGTCTAGTTGCTTTGTCGGGTCCAACGAAGCCGCTGTAGGCGGCTGAGGCATCGACGGCACCGGAGGCAAAGAGGGCATCGAAGGCATTTGGGGCATGGACGGAACAGATGGCATCGAAGGCACTGGAGGCAATGAACGAGGAGTTCGGTTTTCACCTTGGTCGGACGGAGTGCTGTAGGTTGCTTCGGGAGGACGTTCTTCGACGAGTTCTAACGGCGACCTTTTCACCCTGACCGTGAGACTCTTTACTGTTGAAAGCTCTTTGAAACCGTATTCGTTGACCGGCGACACGTCTTCGTTTCGCGTCTCATCGTCTAGATCGTTCACGTCGCTGGTGCCCTCGAACGAGTCGTTTCCGTCTTCGTAGTTTTCTGCGATATCAGAATGACTGCCGGAATGCTCTGCCATTGGCGCATCGTCCGCACTTTTGTTCTCGAAACAAAACAAATCGTTCGGTGAGCATTCCAACGAATCTAACAACAAACAAACGATTTAACAACGACAATTGTAATTTTTGTTGAAAAAAAAACTTTAGAAATATGCGCGTACGACGATACATCCGTGATATCGACCACTCGACTCTGTCGCAGTAATATTAAACCAGTGGCAATATTTAGCAGTCTTTTAGCGACTAATCGCTAAATTTGATGAAAACGTGTTCGATTTATAAATCGTCTAAAAAGAAAGAAAACAGAAAATACTTTCGATTGCCTGACATTAATCGTTCATAATTTGCCAGTCACTTCTTTTACTGGCACTAACGAATAAAAAACAAAGATCTCGACGAATCACGCTTGATGTCGGTAGAATATTTTGAAAATTGCTATAGAAATCGAATTTCCCATCAAAGAGTCACCGTTAGTTACTAAAAAGTTGCAAAACAACCTCTTGGATTCAATGTTCCTGCAGGGACAAAGTCGGGTGGTTCACCCAAAATATTTTCCAATATTTTCAAATTTTAGAGCTAGTTACAACATTTTTCAGCCTGGTTGCAGGTAAAAAACCTTTTGTACTTGCTAAAAGGTTGCCAAATTCACGGTGATACCATACAATTAGATATCAAAAGTCGTAATACGAAAAGACCGTATTTCTTATACGGAATATTTCCTTTTAAATTCGTATATTAAATGCAATAAATTACAATTTTTATTCATTATTAGGTAACATTAAAATCGGTTTGTTCACATGAAATTCACTAGAAAAATCACAAGATCTCGAGTACAATAATTTCATTCCTACTAAAGCCGCAACTGCTCAGTGTTCCGGAAGTTTTCCTCGCAAAACTATTTTGTTTTATTTTTCTAACAACGGGACATGTGACATCCTATTAAAATTTAATAAACGTTCGTAAAATTATATATAAATTTTTGTTGTTTTTTTGCCGTTTTGAATAATATCGAAAATAACGTTATACAAACGTATAGCGCTATAAAATGTTATTTTTACATTGTTTTATTGGAATAGGTACCTAACTGACAGTGGTTATGTTTTCGAAACGAATGACTTCTGATATAATCAAGTGGATTATACTATCTACTCTCGAATTACAGTTAACTGATGTGCAAAAAGTAATTTCAGTGTAATAGGCTCAAACGGCTGACGACGAGAAGTGGTAATAAGTGGTAACGTAAATAACAACAAACGTCCCCGTAGAGAAGTATTAAAATGCGAATGGTTTTTTTTTTTTTGAAATTGTATTCTTAGTCAAGATTATAGCCATACAAGTACTAACCGACATTTAAACTCTGTCTGACGGGTGTTCCGGTTACTTTGGAATGAGTAAACGTCGACATCTGACACGTCTGCAATAAAAATGAATGCAATTATATGGTTTATAATATAATTTAAATGGGGTAAATTGTTGACGAATGTCTATATGTTGTCACACATAGACATATTAACATATGGACTGCGCTTCGTTAGGAATTGGTGTCCTCATCATGTGATAACGAAAATTATTCCCTATGGAAAATAAAACAAGTGTAAAAATGTTTCATCCATGATTATTAGTGATAATCAGTCATTAAGAACACTTAACATTCACAAAGTTTCTAAATGTGAACTGTCTTCTGATAAGTGATAGGTAATATTTGGTAATATTTGGTAATAAAGCGGTTTATGAAATTCCATGGAAAAATTGAAATTTATCAAATTTTTTCTTCCAAAGGGAATAGTTTATCCTGCGGACACAGTTATATAGGCAGGGGGATAGAAAAGCGCAGTCCGTATGTTAATATGTCTATGGTATTATACAATAAATTTATAGTACAACTTCTTTATTATTGCAAATAATATTATCATAATAATGGCTATCACGTGTCGGTAAAAATTTAACGCAGATTAAGGACCGATTGTTTTTCAACTGTGTGTATGAAACGAGTATATTTGACACGAGACATTATATGACACGATCGCCAAACCAGAATTCACTATGTAGGTAAACAACACAAATAGATTACCTCACGGGAGTGATGTTTAAATTTTAGGTAAATATATTGTGCTATCATACGGTAACACTGATACGGGCGGGGGAGATTCGAATGACGTCATTTTTTTTGTTTACATCACGACGAGTGATCCATCTGTATTCATCTGATCTGTGACTTAACGGCCGAAGCGTATATATATAATATTGTTGTTAATAAATAAATAACGCCGTAACTAATTTACGATTACGACGTCCTCCTACTTATTAATATTTCCTATATGCAAATGATAATATCTGAAAGATTCAAAGATACATATCTGCAGCAGTGGCGTAGCCAGGGGGCTGATGGGGCTGCAGCCCCCCCCGAAATGAATAAATAATCAGTTTTTTCAGTGTGTACCGTCTATACATATTAATAATTAACATATAAATTAATTCATTATCAGCCTCCCCCCAAATAAAAATCCTGGCTACACCACTGATCTGCAGTATTAAACGATCTTGCGATATTTTCGATTTAGATCCGTTCGAAGGACTTGTTATAACGTGTGATTTGTGTTTTAATAAAGTAAGTAAACACTTTTTTTTTGCGGTCCAACGAATAATATTTGAAAAAAAAATTCGAAGACATATTATTATTAATAGGAACTGGTCGAAAATTCTCAATTGTTTCTGGAAAAAAAAAATGCATACAATTATTTTATTTGAGTTATATTCATTATTATTATAGTGTACTACCGGTGTTGCCATTAAAATACCCGTTCAGTGTAATTTAATAATTTCTCTACTGTATATATATATTCATAAGAATTTAACGTAATATAATCACGTCTTATTGAAGTTTTACTCGGAATCGTCTTTTTAACGTAACGGTTCGTTATTTCTTTTTAATTAAAAACAATAATAATAATAATAATAATAATACAATATAACCGTATATATGCGGCATAAAATGCAAGAATGAAAAGAGAATAACGACAGTGCCTCTGTACGTTTCGGTCATTGTACATTTTTTTTAAATATTTTTAAGATAACCGTCCGCATTACACGTTTTTAGATTTTCGTTTGCCGGGATGAAAACAGTACAACTTTTAATTTCTAAACGACAAATATTTACGTTTTATGTTAAACACAAATAATTATTTCTTGAGCACATTTCTTATAGTATTGCGTGT
Source organism: Slavum lentiscoides (assembly GCA_032441835.1). Taxonomy (NCBI): domain Eukaryota; kingdom Metazoa; phylum Arthropoda; class Insecta; order Hemiptera; family Aphididae; genus Slavum; species Slavum lentiscoides. Next base: position 3,784,358 of record CM063717.1, on the reverse strand, counting down.
TTTTCTCTTTACATATATAAATAATTGTTTTTATCGTTAAGAGTTTTTTTTTTTTTTTACAATATTAATTAATAACTGCGTATTATTTAAATAAAAAAATTACTTGATACAATTTACATAGACGTAATAAAAATATTAAAAATTGAATTACCTATTTGAAATTTAATAACGCTTTTCCTACACTACACTATTAAATAAAATCTATACAATTTCGAGAAATTTTTAAAGGAATTGAGTATTTAACTTTTATTCGACGATATCACACTGTAAGTCAGTGGTTCCCAGAGCGCCGCGCCGCCGACCGTTAACGTAAAATATATTTATACATTTTAATAATTGTAAGTATTTATAAAATATATAATTATAATAATATAAATATTTACATATAATCCACAGTTTTTTGTAGTTTTATTTATTTTTATGTAAAAAAAATTTTAAAACGTTATCAATTTTATCTACGGCGCCATGAGAAAACCTCAGTTTCAAAAGGGCGCCGCGAGTCTAAAAAGTTTGGGAACCGCTGCTGTAAGTGTGTTACTATAGAAAGCGCTACGTAAAGACGAGCGAAAACGGGAGAAACACGTGAAGAGACTAAAAAAAAAATATATATATATATACACTAGGTATTGAAAAGGAATAATTTTTAATCCCAACTTACATTGTAACCGAATTAGAGATTTTACACGCACATGTGTATTAAACACAATTTTTCGATGCGAAAAATTGGATTTATCGTCCGCTCGGCGGATAAATAGACAAGTTTTTTTTAAAATACCACACGGCGAACAGAAACGAATATATAATATTCGTTGTACGAGCGGATATTATTAATCCACCGTGTAGTATAGTCCGCATTGTTTTAAACGCGGGGAAAACTTCTAGGCCGAGCGCGCGCTGTGAAAATCCTTGACGTGTAATTGCGAACTTAAAAGACTCGCCAATCACGCGTCCCTAGGGAACTCATGACGAATTAAGGACCTATATATATATATGTATATGTGTGTGTTTGAACAGCGATTTGGAGAGCAATCGAAACGACGTGTAGCAGAGTCGACAAAACCGTGTTACGACGACGGTGGGCAATTTAAAACGACTCGCTTGTGGATAGCTACGATTAAAATCTAAAGTATTTTTCTATACAATTGACACACACACACACACGCACACTGCACGGGCACCACCAGGCGTATTTTCAGTCGAGAAGAGAAAAACAAAAACGTTGTCTTATTTTCGTAGAAGCTGAAACAGCTGCGGTAGAAACAAGAAAAAGCGTTATACACTGCACACACACACACACACACACCTCATTAGGAGTATGATCCTGTGAGAAATCGTATTTTATATTATATATAAAAGCGAATACACGTGTTGACAGATCTTAAGGCAGTGGCGTTTCTAGTGAGTAGGCCAGGGCTTACCCTGTTCTTTGAAATTAAATTACAATCAAAGTTTTTTTTTTTTTTTTTAGGTACAGTACAAAAAAATTATTTGTTTCAATACGTATTTTGTAAACAGTTTACGAGTAGTATATCGAAATGAAATCGTTTTGTAACAATACAAATAAAATACGTTTTATATTTTATGACATATCCGTGTAAATGATGACAACCGAGAGAATATATAATTATCAAAATATGTAACACGTTTTGTTTTATATTTTATTATTATTATTATTACTGAAACAATGCATTTCCAATAATAAAATATTTTTAATTAGCTCTCGATAATTTTCTCTCGCTGTAAATCAAACTTATCCTGCTCTATAAATTTTGATTCTGGCCACGCATCTGTCGTAAGGAGAATGTAATATTTACTCGCATCTCGTATACACGCGTTTTAAATCCGAAAATGATTCCGTACGGGAATGTTAAAAAAATTATTTTAAAAATAAAAATATCGCTGTTTGAAAATTTAAAAACTATACGCAATAAATATAAATGAGATTTAAAAGAAAAAAAAATTTTTTTTTCCACACACGTTTCAATCGAATCGATCGAGTTTCGCCGTGGTAATAACAATATAATATTATTACCGTCGTATAACGCATACGCCCTAATTTTACACATATATGATTTGGTTTTCGGCTAAATTTTCGACGTATCAAAAGTATAATTTCATTCGTAAAATGCGAAAAAACAAATAAGAGGAGGCGGCGAACCGTACGGGGTGCTGCTGACGGCGTTTCGAGTATAAGGTCAGATCATCATCATTGTGGACGGCATTTATAGGATTGTATTATTTATTCCGAAACCGTTGCACGACCTGTGACCGCTGTTACTGCGCTCGATATAATTATAATATTTGTATACGTTAATATGCATGCATTAATATAAGAAATCAATTTCGTTTTTAACGTTTATATAAAAGATCTTTTCTTACACGAAAATCGTCCAGTACACGCACTGCAGAATTCGTAAACGCTGCACCACGGAACAAAACGAAATCGTTAATAGTTTCCCAGAACGTAGTTTTGCGCGAAATCGACGGGACTCGACGTACATTGAAATAAATAAATTTGTGAATGTGTCCAGTGTTTAATATGATATTCGAAATCGTAACGAAAAATAAAGGCATTCCATCTCCAGACGAGAATCGTAAGCGTCGACCATTGTTCCACATTTTTTTTTTCGCATCATTTTTTTTCTAACACTAGTTTTTTCGTTCGTCCGAGATAATCCAAAAACGTGTCAGACAAATATTTCGCTAAGCGGACGACTATTTTCTACCGCGGAAATTGCGGTCGAAGTCAAAAATCAAAACCTTTTTCGTTATATGCGAAAAAAATATCGTTCCCGCGATACGTTGTACGCTCCGAATACACAAGTATTATTATTTTATTACAAAAACGACACGCGATACTAGCGTTTATACGTGCGTACTTACGTAGAGCAGAGCAAAAAATACGTATGGTGTTGCGATCATGGTTTTTCACGGAGTGCGCAGCCCCCGGTACGCACGCGACAATGTCTATTATAATACGTGGCTTTTGGCGAATAAAAATTCACGAAATTCCAATGGAAACCGCACAGATATTGATATTTATATTATAGTTGATTATTATTATTATTATTAATATTATAGTATAATACGTATACAGTGACGCGGAATTTGCAGAAGAGCTTCCTGTTCGTCTCTCACTCCGGCATAATGACATCGAATTCAAACGGTTTAAACCGCCATTTATCGTGTGTGTTCGTTTGTCGTTTCGCAATCGAGATTTCCAACACACGCAGTACACGCTATACACATCCTCCGTGCCCGCGATACGTATCCCGTCATTACGGTTCGGTGTACAGAACAGGACACGATTTACGAATAGATTACACGCGTTACGCGGAAAACGCGCGTATGACACAACGATTTCGACCGCGCGTTATTATTTATTTTTGTTATAATATAGTGTAGTATTATTATTATTATTGTATACGCGTAGGATGTCGCGTTAAATAATAATAATAATTTTGTCGACAAAAAATACATATTTTTTCTGACCTTCCCGTAATGTGCAATAACATTTTATATACTCGGCACGGTGTGGGGGGACCTTCGCGTGAGATCATCACGATTGTAATAATGCATTAATGCCTATATTGTGTTTATTACCCTGCACAGAGAGAGAGAGAGAGAAAAACTATAATTTTAGTCGTTATAAATGTTTTGATTCAACGTCGTCGTTAAAACACCGCGATACACGACTAAACCATTAAAGGCGTATATAATTATATAAATATCAATTAACTAATGTTTTAGTATATAATACGGTACAGAGTTTCCCAAACTGTGGGTCACGAAAAATTCTCGCGTGACGAATGAATTACCGGTACGAGTTGAAGAAGAATTATTATCAATACTGATCTGTTCGAACTTTCGAAGACAGTTCGTGTTTTAAAAAACACGAGTTTCAACCGTTAACATTTAACGAAATTCTGGTTGACTTGCTCGATTTGCTTATATCCGTCACTGTCTGTTAAAGTCGTAAATAAGTCACATCCCATTCGGTTCTATATATAATATTGCGAAGTCGGATTTTCGGTTACGGTATTGCAATAAAAATTAAATTTTAGAACAAATCGCAACTGTCGAACTCCTATTACGTCTCGAATTAACCATATATATATATATTTAGAAGTTCCTTCGTTGAAAGAATTCTTCACTCTCTTTAATCGTGCCACGTATAGACATTCATCATCACATTCACTACTTATTGTTCGAATTGACGTAACAGATTGTGTGAAAATTAATACAGTCATCAACTAATAAATAGTGCTTGTTAATAATCAATTTCCCCCGAGAAGCACTTTATTCTTTTGCCTAATGCATATTTATTTTTGATTGTACAGTAACGTTATAAAAACATTATCGTGTGTATATTCAGTTATATCGATTTCTGATGCATAATCCGCCCAAACCAGTAATTGAATTAACGGTTATGATCACACGTTATTAGGACGTTATCAATAACACTAATTTATCGACGCTTTCAATAGCATCGAGACAGGCGACAGCCGATGTGGTCTATATCAATCGTTTAACATTTTAAATCGATCGTCCGATTTCACGACGTTTCCGAGTTGTTTCTGTTACTCGTGTAGTACGTACTACTTACGTCTTTTTATTTTGTTTACGCCTGCGGTTTTATCTTTTTAACTCACAAGTCTCAAATCACAACGTAGTGAAATGTTCAAAACAAACTATTCGTACACCACTACTTGACTCAGTGGATAATCGTTCTTGTAATGACAATACCGGACCTCCGTGTTAAAAAACAGTACATAAATCTGATTTTATAAATCAGAACCAGCCACTGCAGACTTCAAATACTGATTGTAATCGAATCATCAGCATTTTCGTCACTTTATAATAATGAGTGTCAACGACTAGAGCGAGAGTAAATAACTACACATACTTTAATAACTACAATACAGTTTATGCAGTTGTATAACCAGTAACATAGACATAGGAAATTTTCTAAGGACATCAGACGTTATCTGATCACGTTAAAGTTAAAATGATTAACGCGATGCATACCACCTGATGATTTCATTAGATCGCTAAGAAAACATTATTTTCAACAATACAAATGCCCTCTTCTCTCTCTCTCTCTCTATCTCAAAAAAAAAAAAAAAAACGTTTCACGCGTACGCCACTGTACGTTGTTAGATAATTGCAATAAAGAGCGTATACGCAGGATCTGCAGCGTCGGGACGTTTAAAAAGTGAAGCAGAGACGACTCGTAGCGGCGGCGGCCGCGGCGCGTATTATGGACGCGTGTAATGACTGATGGAGCACGCGCCGCATGGTGACGCGTGACGGGTATTGTGACTGATAAGAAGTAATAAAACGCTGTGCCGTATGATAAATGCATATTTAAAACGTACAGCGGTACGTGTCCCCGCCGGTTGCTCGGCTCTCCGGAGGAAATGCATCAATCAGGATAAAAACCGTGGCACGTGTACGAGTATGTGTGTGTGTGTGTGTGTAAACCGAACAAATCCTTTTTTTTTCCCCCTTTCTCTCGTCCGTTCGTTACACGCCCGAGGGCGTAAGTGTACGTATACGATATTAAACCGCGCCGTGTTCAATTTTCATATATTGTAATAATATTTTCATCCTTCTGCGTCGAGTCGCGTATAATATTATGCCGAGCGCGCGACGTTTGAATCCATCGAAAAGCGCTCGGCGGTCGTCTTCTGGAAATGTATACTGCGCACAAGACCGACGGGGACAACGCGTTTTTTTCAATTACATAAACATATATATATATATACACATAACGCATCGGCCCGAATGGGTTACTTCGTGTCACCGCCCCGCCACGCGACAATCAAAACGAATTAAAAACATTATAATAATAATCACACTTTGATCAGATCCACGTACGGACGACAATACCCCGCGATCGATAACGTCACGAAACTGGAGGAATGCACGGAGAGACGCGCTCGACGACAAAATATAAATATATATATATATTTTTTAAAACATTTATCGGTTAAGATAATATTTTCATCCGTTTCGATCGAGTTCAGTTCCTATATTCGTACTCTCTCGGTCTCTCTCAAAACCCCCTCCCCCCCCCCGGTCGAAATAGTATAATTGTAACATTAAATTGCTAAAATAAAAAAAAAAATAAAAAAACGTAATTTTAAACCGAGTTTACCGGTTAGTTACGGATTAATCGTTATGTACAATGAATATTGTTTACATAACGATTTATCGGTTTTTAAATTTAAACCGTTTCCCTTTATTTAAGTAAATACGCGCGATTTACTAGGCCATTATACACTCGTCATTAGTGACGAACGCGATTATACGCATTTTCCAGTGTCTTATTATAACGGGCATGCAGTTGACGTTATTGATTTTATACATTTATACAGACATTTAATGTACGAAATATGATAAAAATGATATTGCGATATCACCATCACGTCCTATTGTGAAAGAGTCGAGGGCGAAACGACACTTTTTTTATGGTATTAATGACGACACCCGTTTCGAGTGAATAATAATAAATAATACTTACAAAGAAACAAAAAAAAAAAAAAACGTAAATATCGAGTTTAACAAACCGCAGAAATTTTGAATATCGGATAAAACATTTCGAAGATATTAACTATATTCTTTTGCGCCGAATCGTTATTTAAACGTATTTTCTAAAATAAAACCGTATTTCTGACTCGACATTATATACGTCTGTCAGAATACAAATTTTGTAAAACGTGAAAAGACGACGAGTTGAAACGACGTTGACGTCTTGTAATTTTTTTTTCGCGTCTTTTTTCCTTAAACTCGTTAAAAATTCATATTTCGTTCCGAACACGAGTCTGTTCTTTATTTTTCTAAACCGCGACACCGCGCTCATCGTTGTATTCAATAAGCACACACGAGAATCTACGAGACAGTTCAACTATAAATAGTAAATATACGTGTAGGCCGGATTCAGAGGATAAGCGCGATGTACCGTGATAAAAATATTTATTTATCTTATATCATTTATTTCGTAATATTCTAAACGAAAATCTCCACTGTTTTTTTTTTTTTTTTTGTGGTACTTACCACCGCTATCACAATACGTATATTTATTTCTGGAAGATCCTCGAACCAAGCCCTGCACCGTCAACAGAATCGATAGAGATAAATTATTAAAAAAAATGTTTAATTATTCTCCAATCGCCCGCGAGTGAACGATAAAAATATGAACGCTCGTATTCAAAACTATATGAGTTAAATGATGATTGAGAAATGACGCACAAGAACGGTTAACACATTCTAACGGTACATAAAATCGAGCGAGAAATGGCTCTGCTGATATGCAATATCCCGAACACATTAAGACGACGACTGTACGAAATCTGTCAATTTCAATACAACCATTGTAATTATTGACACGCAGGTTTTTGCAAATCGATTATTCGTTAAAATAACAATGAAAACGATAGACGAATTGAGCGCAAACAACGATAACGTCGTATCAAATATTATATTAAAAAAAGAAAAAAAGTATTTCGTTTTTACTTTATCTAATAATAATCGATGTTTTTCTCTCGGCTCGAGTTTGTAAATGCGCGTTGCAGGTTTTGCCGAATCGAGTCTGGATGACTTTAAGTGTATAATATACGTATATATATATATATATATATATATAGAGAGAGAGAGATAATATCCGTGTACTTCTCTCGTTAGTGAAAAATCGAAATAACGATAAAGACATATATAAAAATATAATAACGTCAACGCCGCGACATAACAAGCGACGACAGAAAAATAATTACATTAACATTAGCTGCACTAACCTATATATATATATATACTCGTACAGTGCCGCAACTCCGACCGGACAATGCCCCCGGGGACGAGGGCCTCGAACCATATTTTGGAGCCTCGGATTTCTTTAGTACACCGAGTAAGTTTGTAATTTAAGGAGGAAAAATATTTGTTAAAAAAACGAAAAAAAATTGCACTCGAAAATCGAAACCCATTAGTGTATTATGCGATTACTTTAACGATTGTATAAAGTGCGCATATAGTATAGTCAGCAAAGGTTTTGATCCGTGGCAAAAGTCAAGATCCGTTTTACGGGACATTTTTGTGTACGGCATATAAAATATATTGTTAAACGTCTTTGATCGGTATAATAAAATGACTCGTAAAAAAAAAAAAAAAACATAAATATTAAAAGTGCTTACTATATTAAAACGACACGAATCCATAATATTTTATAATTAGGTATTATTGTTTTATCCCCCCCACTCTTGTACAGTTATAAAGAAATCGTTCGTATTGTACTGAAATATAATCGAAGATTAATGGATTTACGGACCTTCTTTGTCCTAACCAAGATTAAAAAAATTAGGCGTGGCAGTGATTGTGTGATACGTCATCCGTGCGCCAAACGTCTCTATGTCTCTGTAGTCTATGGCATAATTGAAACAAAAGAGCGGGGAAAATATTTTTGTACCACTGATTTTGCCGCCATAGAGTAAAATATTTGGCGCACGGCTGACGTCATGATTTCATGGAATAACAATTTTTTGGTTTTTCTTTTCCACGACAGCGCGAAATTCACCGATATTAGTAAAAAGTTGCTGCCGTACCTAATTTTTTAATCATGGTCCCAACTGCTAACGTATCGATAAAGTCAAAATTATAAGACCGTGTGATTCGGTGTGGCAACATTTTAAAAATGTTTCCCGAGCAGTCTTCACAGAATATTATGAAAATCGTTTTGTAACACACCTAACCGCGTAGTGTCTGAACTATATTTAATTCCTCGCGGACGTGTTTTTTTATAACGTCAAATCGGTTCACTTACGCGCAAGTAATTTATGCCGATAAAAAAAATTCGTTTTCCTGGCGAATTTTTATCAAACGGGATTCCGAACGGTATGACGAGTAAACGAGTTTTGTGACAGGCATTCGCGTGTTTGATGAAAAGTAAAAGATTATCGTTATTAAAAGAAATAAAAAAATTCACTTCTTATACAAGCTTTGAGAGAGAGAGAGAGAGAGAGAGAGAGAGGGGAAGACGCGCGTTATTCCGGAATATATTATTATATAAGAATAAAAAAATCGTTTCCAGCCGACGATTATTGCGCAAACAAAACGCACATTCGAACTGATGTTGTGCACAATCAATCGGAAGAGGTTATACGTGAATAATTTTGTTTGTATTGCGTCAAAAATGCCGTCCTCGTCGTTGTTGACGTTTCGTGTTTTTTTTTTCTTTTTGTACATATTAACTCGACGCATTGCTTTCGAATAAAAATATAAACCGTTTATCCGTCGCGGTGCACTACTCCTGCTCTCGCTTCGTTCATCGTCCGCTTATACAAGCGTATGTATACGAATTTCCCGCGAAAAATCAAAAATATCCACAAAACGGAAGATTTATTTATTTTTCCGCATTAGGTGGTAGTGGTGGCAGGGCCGGCGCAAGGGCGGGGTGAGCCCTGCGCCCGCTATAAATAATTATGTTACAATGAAACAATATTTGAAAGCCTCTTCTGGAGTCGTGAATTACAAATATAAACTTACTATTAATAGTTTATGATACACATTTTAATAATAATTGATAATTATATAGAATAGAATATTTGAAATAGATTGTGTGGGTACTGATGAACTATACCCGTAATGATTGAAAAATCTTAGTATATATGGGTACAAAGAAATTACTTTTGTCTTTTACATACATTTTGGTGACAAGGTGCTGTCCTTGAAGTTCTTATAACAACAAATCAGTTGTTTAAAAAAGTGACATTTTACATCAAAATAATTGAAAATCGGTAATCAGACGAAAACCCGTGCTATATTTCCTTGTAAATTGTAAGTATTAGATACACATACAGACCTCTAGTACGTATTATATTGTTATTATTGTTATTTTAAAAGTCATGTTAAAAAAATTTAACTTTAGAAATGTGTAATGTTTTTACTTAGTATTTTGTAAATTGGGGCCCCTTTTAATATGATTTGCCCCGGGCCCCGCAAAACCTAGCACCGGCACTGAGTGGTGGTACCTGTTTCGAAATACTGCAGCACAGCGTGTGTTTTGCGCGCGAAAAACTTGTCACAGCTCGGTGACCGATCTCTTGTATTCGTGTGCCCGAGTCCTTTGTATAAAAGGGGAAATTACGTTTTAACGTCACCGGAAAGGTATTCTCTCGACATTCGAGCTTTTTCAAATGGTCTCTATTAAAGCACCACGTGATATATACGTATATAACTCGATATTTAAATAGAAATAGAAACACTCGGTTTTTAAACACACGAAGATCTCTTAGTTTTATTTTTTTTTTGAAAATCTGTCGATAATAATTTCATCCATCATTCTCCGCGCATAATTTTGTTCCACGAGCGCATTTTAACACTATAATATAGTAAATAAAGTCGTACTATATTATAGTACGACTTTGTTTTGTCGCGCGAAGCCACGTCGGCTGGGGCAGTATTGCCGTTATTTGTATTTACGAACATATAATATAATCGTATAATAGGAAACATTTCCGTGTCGAAATTCTCCCGAGGCATCCAACGACGACAGTACCTATATATACTCATCTATTTATTATTCCATATAAAATATCACGTTTTTTGAAAACAAACGTATTTATCACACTTTTAGATTCTGAGCGAAACGACGAAGCTACTGGTTTTCCAATGACGTTTATTTTATTTCATTTTTCCCGTGTACAATTTCGCTCCTGTGCTTCCGGAACTTATACTTTTCTATAGTTCCGACAAAACGGTATTTTTATTTCATTTCTATATTTTAGTTACTTTTTTACACACTTAAATTTTCACAGAGTACATAGTTAGGTTACCATATAAACGCGATGAATTTTTTTTTTTTTTTACTTTTTCCAACTTTGCGTTATTTATGAAAGTTATAGATTTTTTTTTTTATACTTTTATTCCGTTAAAGCGGTAATTTTAGAATTTAATACACGGTAAATGTAAAGTGAAATTAATCGTAAATTACACACACACACACACACACAATATAATACATATATTAATTATAATAAATGATATTTTGTTATTATAAAAAAATTCTAGAAATTTATCCAAGTAATTCGCTTGAAAGACTATAAGTAATTCACATCGACGAATGACGACCAGAAAGAAAAATTCATTATTGACGATCCGATACTTAAATGCGTGTGTAGAAAAGAAAAAACAGCGTGCATGGAATGTAAAAAAAAAAAAAAGAACGGGAAAAGAAAGTAGTCACCAGACAGCGCTACGGCACAACATAAAGGGCGTGGCCGGTAGGCGTATAAAAACCAGTCAGAAACGAGCGGACCGTTCAGTGTAGTCGCGACGGTCAGACGTGTCCTACGTTCTCTGAAGACCGGCACGTATATAACGGTTTCGAAACGTCAGAACGAAATCGGTAACATATGAATAATTTCGAAAAATACATCGACAATAACACATTATATAATACAAAAAAAAATAAATAAATAAATAATGAAATAAAATTTTCTAGATTAATTAAATACAAAGATAAAAGTTTTTTTTGTGGTGTTATCGAGATTCGTTAGTATTTATCATAATATTACTCGGCTTATTGACCGGTGACTAACAGCTGGTATGGGATGCGGTTAAGTCAGGTAACCGAAAAAAGGTTTTATTCAGGTGTAAAAACGGACGAAGCGTGCACAATAAATTAGGTAGTAAAAAAAAAAATTAAGGAAATTAGAAATTTTCTAATAAAAAAAAATTACGTCGGTTTTATTAAAGAAAACAGTAAAAAATTACGAGTATCGATCGCCTATTAACTTTGATATTAATGTTTGGAAGGGTTGTTACAATATTATTATGGGTTATCTAATAAGATAAATTTTATACGCACCCCCCATCATATTAAATGACGCCGCAGTGCACGTAAACCCGATAGGTACGTTTATTATTCGTAAATGTTTCTATTACGAAGATATTATGGTAATTTTCTCGCCGTTTTCACTCGTTCGGAGAAACCGGCGATATTACACGCGTGAATCGAGTTAATAATAATAATAATAATAATAATAATAAAAAATTCTAAATAAACGCGTATGTAAATTATTCAAGAATTTGGGACACGAGTGTTCGCGTCAAAAGAAATGGGTTAATAATATTTGTCGTCTTATAAAACGTCGGTACAAAGACGATGACGTTCACTAGAAGTGACTTTTATTTTTAAAAGGCTTTTTTTTTTCTCGTCATTATTGTTATTACTTTATTACAATGTCGCTATGAAAATGTCGTTATCGAAACAGCAGCAATTTGTCTTTACGTCTTTACGTGATATTTTGAATTTCCTTAATCGCGGTCGTCCGCGGGCCCCAATGCAACACACACTTCCCGAATCGACGTGGACTTTTTTTTTTTTTTTTTGAAAAAAAAAAGAATCAATCCCGACGATACTGCATCAGTACAAACGTAACATAAAACCAGTTGTCGAAGTGTAGAGGAGAACGCTATCCCTTCATTTTTTTTAGTTAGCATATTCCATCCCCCCCCCGCACTTTTTTTGCTTAAAATTATTCATTCAATAATTTTTTTATAATTTGCCTGGTTTTTTTTTTTTTTTTAGAAAAATATCTTTAAATCATTTTTTTTTCTTTGTAAGAACCATTTCGTTTTCTAAAATGTCAACATATTCAGTAGGTCTACAAAGTCACTCAATCACAATCGTAAAAAATATAGTTCAGCATCGGGTTAAATAAGGCCGGTGTTAGAGCCTTTTGTTTAAAAAAAGCATTTGTTTTTTCGCTTATTTTTCACAAATTTGCCCCCCTTCCCTTTCATAACTTGAAATCGCGACACTGTTTCCAACCTTCCACTTATTTCGATCCACTTCGACCGCTGCATACAACGTCGTTTCTGTAAAATATTTTTCAACTCACGACCATCCTTTAAAATTTACACGAAATTACTACGCGTTTCAGTATAAACACGAGCGTTGAAAAAAAAAAATGGTAAATCGCAATATAATAAGAGATCACGAATAACACAGTATAATAATAGAATAATAATATTAATAAATAAAAGAAAATTATATTAATTATTATACATATATTGTTTTAACATAAAAATGAATACATTTTTTTTTTTTTTTTAGATAAACCATAACACCTTTTTAATATTTACGCGAAATTCTAATAAACTATATGAATAACTCGAATAATCCATTTTTTTGGATAGTTAAATTATTTACTGCGTTCAACTTCTAAATTAATAAAATGATTAATTAAATAACAATTTATACGTTCTCCCATGGACGTACGACTTCTATTACGCATGTAATACCACTACTTTTTTTATTTTTTTTATTTATTAAAGAATGACGGACTTTGTAAGTTCCGTAAAAAAATACTTTTGGAAAACTTGTTTTCATCATAATATTTGATAGATCATATCCCGTGGCGACGTAATGACCCTAAAAATAATAGTAACGCGTTAATTTAATAAATGACAGAATAGAAATAAAGGTATTTTAAAATACAATAATATTTACAGAGGGCAGTGGACACTTGTCGGTGTCATTCAATCCCATTTTTTTCCAAAATATTGAAAACTCTGCCCCCATATTTTTGCGTAGAAATGAGCAAGCATTGGGAGCGTTATACACGAACGCATTATCTTTCCAGCCGCCAACTGAATCTTTGACAGCGAAATTCATGTTCAACTAAAAATTATGAACTTAGTAAAACATAATAAAGAATATTAAATATTAAATATAACGCGAAAACAATCGTTTTAATATTCCGTATATCTGTTATAGAACATAATATATAAGTATAATTTAAATGTACACATAATATATAAATATATATTAATTTGAATAATTCGTTTTGAAATAACTTCAATAACTTCGTCGACACAATGAGTGCGTTTATAAATATTAAGATTAATTGAATTTCTAATAAATAAAATACCGCATTATTATTGTAAATTTCTAACGAATTTTAACTTTATTGAAATGTTAGCTCGATTTTCGACAATTTAAAGTTTAAAAACTCATGAAACTCGATGGAAATTATAAAGTGTATAATCTTTTTTAGATTCTGAGCGTAACGATGGATGAATCTATTGTTTTTACAATGATGTTTATTTTATTTTATTTTGTCTACCCTGTGTACAGATTTTGACCAGAAGGAGTGCTCCGATCTCTTCGGTCACAGTTTTTTTCCGGCAGCAATTCGCATCTAGTTGGTACTTTAGAGAGGTCATTTTTCGATTTTCTCAAAAGCACCTAAAAATATAACTTAAAAACGCTAAAAATGCAATTTCGTCTTAATCGATTGTTGTTTATTTCTTCGTAATTTTGAAACTAATATAGTCATAGAAACCTGAAATTTTCCCCAAATATGTAACTTTAAACTATATTTACGAGAAAAGTAAGCTCCGCTCAGAATCGTTTTATCGAATGCAATGGCATATCATTGCTTTTAAATTTAAAATAAAAACAAATCTTTAAAATCTTCATCCAAGTAATTCACTTAAGCGATATCCACAACATCCCGCGACTCGTTACCTTTATTTTAAATTGTGCGTAGAAACATACCTTTATATGACTTTCTATTAACATAAATTAAAAATATTTAACAAAATAAAAAACAATGGAGAATACGATAGTGATCTAAGAATAACTGATTATATTTTATGGTTATTTTACAATCTTAATTTATAAATAACAGGACGAAACGTTTGAAATGTTTACATTTTTTTTATTTCGATAAAATCGATATTTTATTCTTATGTAAAATAAAAAAAAATGTAATTAATTATTATAAAAAATGAGTAAAATATAATTAATTATAATAAAAAATAATTATTGTTCGTTCTATGCGTTATTAAGGTCATTTTATTTGTATTGATATTATATACGTACGGAGTATGAATCATCAAACGGTGTTTTAAACGTCGAATTCCCTCGCAGTTCAGTCGTATTTTTAGACACTTTATAAAGAAAATAATCGAATTGTTTGTCAGGATCCTGAACCTGTTTATCCCTTATAACAGCAAGATATTTTATTTTGTATTCTCCCTGAAAACAGAGAAAATTGATTATTAGGTACGAGTATTTATTCGTTCATCGGTTAAGTCTAGGAAGCACTAACAGGTCAGTTGCAGTGATCGAATGCATTTAATAGCAATATCATTATAATGTATTATAGTTACGAATTAATTATTTATTACCCCGTTGTGTCATAAAAAAAGGTTCATACAATTTCCTGAATCAAATTATTTTGTTACCGAGGCGTAACTGTACAATTCGTAATGATCTGACGAATACAAATCATAAATTATATGGAAAATCAAGGAGAAAAAGTATTTATTAATAATTCAATAATCACGAACCGTGATGACTGAAAATAATGCTAATATAAATAATATATATATTTACATAAAAAAATTAATATAGGCGCATAATGTTTTTCATGGGATATTTTAAAATATCCTAAATCGATATTATTATTCTCGCAATGTTCTATGCTTCTACGCTTGTAGATTTCGTGACGAATAATTTGTATATTTGTATTAATGTTATGTACGAATATATTATAACGATACGCTTTTATTCATATGACTATTGAAATAAAATTAACTTACTGCCGGTAAATTTGGATAAAACTTATAACCGTTCGTTTGGGAGACAACAAGAAGCAGTAATTCTAATATCGAATATAAGTTCTTCATTTCTTTTTTCACTTCTTAGTTTAATGTTCACAAAAAAAAAACGTTTTTTTTTTAAAACCGACGTATTTACTATAAGAATCAAGTATATCATAAATGTATACCTACGTACAATAGTCGTTCGTGCATATAACTTTTCGTACTTAAATATAAAATATCTATACAAAAAAAACCTGTATGACGAAATACAATGTAATTTCTGATTATCAACATTGTGTGCTAGTCGTCATTATATTACTGATTGCAATATTTAGTAGCTTTTCTGTATTATGTTTTGTCGATTACGATTAAAATAATTGTGATGGATATAATGTACGAGTATATTTGTTAATAAATTCTGAATACGTGAGTGTAATTCTGTTTCCTGGCGACATTGGCATTGACAGCTCGGTCGGTATACATATACCCACTGAAATGGGTTGTTTGTAAAAATTCCATACCGATTTATCAAAATATTTAACGTATTAATTGACGCCCAATAATTAATTATGAGAGGTTAACGTGTAAAATGGAAATGTACATATCATTTTTGTGAATCGTTTATTTTAATTATATATTAGTTATTATAATCTGATGCCGAATTTGCCTGTTCGCTTATACGGGAATATAGTTTAGACCGCCCGAAAACAAGTTTATTCACAAATGAATAAATAAGAAATAAGAAACGACACTATATACATTGTACTTCGTCACACGTACATTTTTATAATTAAGTATGGATTTTATATTTGAACACGAACAATTATATACACGAACGACTATCATACTAAATGCAGATGTCTGTGCAGCAGATTTTGTATAAATATTTATAAATATACATTCTCTGTGTCTAAAATATTGTATTTGTGATAAAATATTAAACGCATTTTTATCGAACGTGTAAAATCTGTACGTTATTCATATGATATTGACTTGATGCGGATCAACTGGATCGTAATATGTGTAGGCAGCTACCTATTTCCATTTGCGATTTCAGTAGTATAATAAACCAACACGAATTTCGTCCTCCCGTACAAATAAAAAATATTACTTATGACTGCAAGGGCGTGCACAGAAATATCAACCGGGAGGAGGGGGGCACAATACTTGGTCTTATAAGTAATACATTTATGTATAATGTATGTATACACATATATATGTATGTATGAATGGATATGAACGTTGAAAGAATAAGAGAAAGAGGAATACCGAAGAAGAATTGGTTGAATGTGAGGGAGTGTGATACTGTGATATGAGGACTGCTGGTATGTGCGTGGACGATGTGGGAGATGCAGGGTTGGAAAAAAAAGGTTTAAAAAAAAAAAGAACACGTTTAAAACGTTTATAACGTTAAAAACAGAGTTTAAAACGTTTTTCTAAGGTGTTTTTTTTTTTTTTAAACATGTTTTAAAAATACTTATTTTTAAATAAATTTTTTTATTAAAGCCGTGTTAGACTATAATAGATTATTTTGGTTCGAAATTTCGGTACCTAATCAAAAATCGTAGACAATATTTTTTTTCGGTATAAAATATTCGTCAAATTTATTGCTTACCATTTTGCTGTCTCCTGCACCTGTTTGTTTCTTAAATTCAAAACTGTTGAAAATATGTAGAAATTCAGGTACCCAGAGTGTGTGACATCAAAGCCGTTTCACGTGTCTCTTCGCAATCAAAATTTGTTGATTGGGCGCCGTTATTAAATATATCTCGAACCGTTGTTTGAACGCTTTCCACTTGTCGGCGATATTATTCACTGACAGTTCAAAAGACTCCGGTATTCGAATACTTATGTATATACGCAATTGTGATTCCCACGTGTTTTCCGACTTTTTGTAAATTGTTTATAAACGATGTTGATTTATTTGTAAAAAAAAAAATTGTTCACTTTTAATTCAGTCTTCGCGATCTTACCGATCCTACCGACCGCGCCTATGTAAGACTATTCATTCTCTTTCATTTAATATAATAAATCAATTAATACACGGGTAATAATGCTTAAACGAATACACATTTTATTAAACGAGCACATGTTTACAAGTTACGTTACGACTAGTAATTACTGTTGAACATAACCGAATATATTTCGTACTTATATCATTGTACAAAACGTCAGGAATATTTAGAAGGAAAAAAAAAAGCCCGTCCTCTCGTCTCGTTTCACGTCGTCCTTTGATAGTTAGAAAGAAAAAAAATAATAATAAGTGACTTTTTTTTCCCCCTCATTTCTTTTCGAAAACGAATAAAAATATCGAAAACGTAATCGAATTTAAAAAAAGAAAGAAGAAAACATTCCCGAAATAAAATACGCCGTACATTTGATATCCGACCGTCGGCATTTATGGAAATGTAAACCGATATCTGCACTCTCGCGTACCATACACTTCCGATCACTTACGGCGTACGAGCCGCCGCCAGTCAGCAGCAGTCACCGCGGTTATACGCACTATAGACATGCTAATTTTTTTTGCCCACACACACACACACACACACACATCGTTTCACTGTATCATTTTTATATTGTCTTCGCCTCGTCGGAGTTTCCACTCGTGTAGAAACGGCGGAACGTTATTTCTTTTTTTTTTTGCATAAAATTTCTTTCGATATATTATATAATATTATATAATACACTATACAGTACTCGAGTTTTTAGTTTCTCTCGTTGATTTTTTACATACCAAACAAGCCGTCAAAGAGCTACAAAAAAAAAAAAAAAATTCGTCGTCCTCCGCGGTTAATAAATAATTATCACACAGAACGCTGTTGTACACGCGGTCAACGAGACATGCAAACCGCGCGTTATTATCGTACTTATTATTATTATATAATACGCGTATGTTGGGCATGGAACTTTTGGCCCCACTGGACTTTGGGGAAAAACGATTTCGAAAACTTTAATTTCCCCCCACCCCTCTATTTAACTAAACATTTCCTTAGACGTTTTTATTTCAGTACGGATTATACAAATTTGAAATTTACGGGGAAAAAAAAAACGATACGTTGCCGAGACCTATAAGGGGACGTATCGTCGATGATTTTCTGTGATGGTAAAAAATGCGCGTTCACGGTAAACAAAAAAAAAATTTACTCTTCACTTCGGTTTTAATGATGAAACGCCTATTAGAGAAAGAAAAAAAAGATAGTAGACAATGTTTCAAAAGGAACCTCGTATGTGTGGTTTTTTTTTTTTTTAAATATCAATTAGAAAAATAATTATAGAGATTAAAAGGAAGTTAAAAAAATTTTTTTTCATTCGTCGTATCGACCTATATAATATATGTGTATGTGTGTGTGTAGAAAATGTAAAACGCGTACGAGATTCTCTCGAAAATATTGTCCACTATCTATCTTATTATAGGCATGTGTTTTGTCTTTAAATTGACTTTCAGGGCCTCATGGGTACTTTTTTCTGTTTTCCTGTACAGCGTTTTTTTTTAACGTTTCATTCCATTTTTCATCATTCGCGCGCTGCCACCTTTAACACATTCATACGGTTTAAACGAGGTCATTTTTTTTAATGACTTTTAAAATATTTTTTGAATTGTCAGTTTGTTATTTTTACAATAATATTTCATAAAAATCGCCTATTCAGAACCCACTGAAAATCGTCGGCGAGACGTACTCTTAATTTTAAGTGTATATTTTCAATAATATAACGGTCGCCTTTGTTAATGAAAACGATTTATATTCAAGTCGACCTTATATTGTTTCTCGATCAAAACGTCGATAGATACCACGTATATATAAGAGAATCTGACATGAGGACCAACACAGCTGTAATATGAATTTCTCCTTTTTTTGTTTGTATTAAAATCTAAATAAATGTATGTCGTCACCGAAACGTTTTGTTTTTTTCTTAACCTCATCGACGGTTTATCAATAGCATAATAAATTCTATTAAGTCAGTACGTTATCCATTATCCAGTCGGTATTGGGCCATGGCCACGGTCTGACTGGCCTGACTCGTAGTTTTGCCTGTGGATTCGGGGGGGAAAAGAACAGGTAGTGTCGGTAGACTCGCAGGATTTCATCACGGGTCTGGGAACGATACCATAATATGTAGTCCTGTTGGATTGCTCCGTACACGTCAAAAAAGATATTTTAGACAATATGAGATCATTGTCCTCCCGAGAGAGACGGTGTTCGGAAGAAGAAGTCAATCTAATCGTGAGAACTCGCGTGATTCGCCCAGTGCGCATAACACTATATCCATAACAATAATATACAACGGTCGGCCTCGCGTTTAACATTTGGTGCGATTGGAGTGTGTTGTAATAATAATTGGTTATTGATGCGGTTTGGGAAACCGTCTTGAGCGCGAAACGTGACCCGAAAACGACTGAAATGCGCGCAAATTTATAAGACCCGCAAGGGCTAAAAATCATTGCGTTTTCGGAGAACCCGTGAACGCGAAAATTATTTCATTTCGAAAACGATATTGAAAAAAAATCGGAGAGTATCGATTTTTTCGAGAAAACCCTATTATAATAATTGTTACTACGCACATTAAAGTTTATTTTACAATTAATATCGTAAGCATCTCATAATAAACGTTTTCGAAAAAATACAATTACTTTTAATTGAAAAACAAACAAAACATTTTGGATATCCAAAATGGCACGCGCGTGCATTTCTTACAGTGTCTGAACATGTTCGAGTTGCGCTAGTGAAATATAATTGTATTTAAATAGCCAAGGCATTGATTAAACAAACCTATAAAAAAATATTTCCTTATTAAATTGGAGTCGTTTTTTTATTTATTATTATTATTGACAATTTACATATTACCGTCGACACTATTGTTGACATTTATTATTACTTTAAAAAATCATTTAAAACGGTTATAAAATTAAAAATATATTTAAAAAAAAAAAAAGATAAAATCAAGCAAATCGACCACCGTTGGGAATGATCACGAAATGGTGTCTGAAAAAACCTTATAGAGTACGCGAAATATGTGAAGTTATAGTCCCTCCAGTTCGTCCGATTATTATTATTATTACTGGACAAAAAGTAATTGTTCCGCAATCGTTGGTGAACAATTATTGTAAACCTAATATTTTAATGTTACTTTGAAAATCGCCATATTATGTAAACGTGGAAATATTTCAGGACAGAAGACAGATATACTGGTTTACGCTCGTGTTGAAAACAAAACAAAACATATACTCAGAGTAAGAGTGGTTGCAATTGCTCTAAATCAAAAACGATTAACGAATAAAATACTATTATTATTATTCATAAAACGCGAAGAGTCTATCCACGGTGCCTTCGGCGTTCTCAACGTGATTTTGAGAAATTGTTGTTTATATACCTGCACCGTTGATTTTATAATATACAGATATCGGGATGTTCGGCGACTAAAGTTTTATTTATTTTACTATATTCATTTTATTTACAGATGTCGTTGTTGTAATTCAATTTTTCGTGATTATTTAATAAGGGGCAAAACATAGACAATTCGTAAAGCCTATATCGTCGCCATCCGAAATCTTGGTGTTAATGTCGCAACGTTATAGCAAAAATTATTTTCAGATTTATTTCAATTTATCAGTTTGTATTTATATCGAGAATACGCATTTTATATTACAGGTTTGTGACTACGCAGCATATTCTTTCGAAATGCATTTTGAAAAATAAACAAACACGAAATTATACAAAAAAATTTGCACAATGCTTATTATATTCTGAGATTCTATACGAACATTTTTCTTGAAATGCGCGTTTTTTTCGCGTTGCTCTTGTACGCGTTCACGCGTATCCTTCACATTTTGTGTAAACTACAGCGCATTATTATTTTTTTCGGGATTTAGTGGATAAAAATTAGAAAAAATAATTTTTTTCTAATTTTTTGAGTCCGATGAGTCCGATGGGAAGAAATTGCCAAAAAAAGACGGATGTCATAAGTGTAAAAAAAAAAAACTGAACTTTACTCAGCTATATATATATAAGATACCTAATTAATATGATACGATTTAATATTTTTAATTTTGAAAGTTTTGCTGGTTTTGATGTAGTAGAAATTGTTTTTTTTTTTGTTTTATTAAATATTTATTTTATAATAATCAATGACAGTATTATGCAACAGCGATCGAATGTCATCGAAACGCACGAATATCATAAGTTTTTATTGTACGGACTTTTTTGTATAAACGCGTTGTATTCAAGTGTAACTTGTATATAGGAACAACGTAAACCGAATAGAAGTCGAATGATACATACATCGTTCAAATAAATGCAAATTCAATTGCGCGTCACTTGATTCTCTTAATCACGATTAACACAGTATAATAATAGAATAATAATATTAATAAATAAATAAAAATTATATTAATTAATAAACATATATTGTTTTAACATAACAGTGAATACATTTTTTTTTTTTTTTTTTAGATAAACCATAACACCTTTTTAATATTTACGCGAAATTCTAATAAACTATATTTAAATTATTTACTGCGTTCAACTTCTAAATTAATAAAATGATTAATTAAATAACAATTTATACGTTCTCCCATGGACGTAGGATTTCTATTATGCATGTAAGACCACTACTTTTTTTATTTTTTTTATTTATTAAAGAAAGACGGACTTTGTAAGTTCCGTAAAAAAATACTTTTGGAAAATTTGTTTTCATCATAATATTTGATAGATCATATCCCGTGGCGACGTAATGACCCTAAAAATAATAGTAACGCGTTAATTTAATAAGTGACAGAATAGAAATAAAGGTATTTTAAAATAGAATAATATTTACAGGGGGCAGTGGACACTTGTCGGTGTCATTCAATCCCATTTTTTTCCAAAATACTGAAAACTCTGCCCCCATAGATTTGTGTAGAAACGAGCAAGCATTGGGAGCGTTATACACGAACGCATTATCTTTCCAGCCGCCAACTGAATCTTTGACAGCGAAATTCATGTCCAACTAAAAATTATGAACTTTGTAAAACATAATAAAGAATATTAAATATAACGCGAAAACAATCGTTTTAATACTCCGTATATCTGTTATAGAACATACTATAAGTATAATTTAAATGTACACATAATATATAAATATAACAAAATAAAAAACAATGGAGAATACGATAGTGATCTAAGAATAACTGATTACATTTTATGGTTATTTTACAATCTTAATTTATAAGTAACAAAACGAAACGTTTGAAATCTTTACATTTTGATATTTCGATTAAATCGATATTTTATTAGTATGTAAAAAAAAAAAAAATGTAATTAATTATTATAAAAAATGAGTAAAATATAATTAATTATAATAAAAATAATTATTGTTTGTTATTTGCGTTATTACGGTCATTTTATTTGTATTGATATTATATACGTACGGAGTATGAATCATCAAACGGTGTTTTAAACGTCGCATTCCCTCGTAGTTCAGTCCTATTTTTAGACACTTTATAAAGAAAATAATCGAATTGTTTGTCAGGATCCTGAACCTGTTTATCCCTTATAACAGCAAGATATTTTATTTTGTATTCTCCCTGAAAACAGAGAAAATTGATTATTAGGTACGAGTATTTATTCGTTCATCGGTTAAGTCTAGGAAGCACTAACAGGTCAGTTGCAGTGATCGAATGCATTTAATAGCCATATCATTATAATGTATTATAGTTACGAATTAATTATTTATTACCCCGTTGTGTCATAAAAAAGGTTTATACAATTTCGTGAATCAAATTATTTTGTTACCGAGGCGTAACTGTACAATTCGTAATGATCTGACGAATACAAATCATAAATTATATGGAAAATCAAGGAGAAAAAGCATTTATTAATAATTCAATAATCACGAACCGTGATGACTGAAAATAATGCTAATATAAATATTACATATATATATATATATATTACATAAAAAAATTAATATAGGTGCATAATGGTTCTCATGGAATATTTTAAAACATCCTAAATCGTTATTATTATTCTCGCAATGTATTATATGATGCGCAACATTATGTTTCTACGCCTATAGATTTCGTGACGAATAATTTATATAATAGTTGTATTCATATTATAAACGAATATGTAACGATACGTTTTTATTTATATGACTATTGAAATAACATTAACTTACTGCCGGTAAATTTGGATAAAACTTATAACCGTTCGTTTGGGAGACAACAAGAAGCAGTAATTCAATTACTAATATCGAATAGAAGTTCTTCATTTCTTTTTTCACTTCTTAGTTTAATGTTCACAAAAAAACGTTTTTTGAAAAACCGACGTATTTACTATAAGAATCAAGTATATCATAAATGTTCATAACATTTATACCTACGTACAATAGTCGTTGGTGCATATAATTTTTCGTACTTAAATATAAAATATCTATAGAAAAAAAACCTGTATGACGAAATACAATGTAATTTCCGATTATTAACATTGTGTGCTAGCCGTCATTATAATATTACCGATAGCAATATTTAGCTTTTCTGTATGATGTTTTGTCGATTACGAATAAAATAATAATTGTAGTCGATTCTCATTCGTGAATAAACTTGTTTCCGGGCTGCCTAAACTAATTCCCCTATGTAATTATGTCAACGCATACTGGCAAATTCGGCACCGAATTATCAGATATAGTGAAATATTTGATGTAAAACTGATGTCCAAAAATTATTAGGTTTACGCATTTAAACAGAAACACTACAATTTTGTTTTTGGAGAATCGTATAGTATTATTCAATAGAAATCAATTTTCCTATGGTTTTTCAAAAAAATTCTAATCATTTTTATTTCATTATAATCAGTGAAAGTTCTTGAATGGTTATAAGCAAAACCTACGAATTTGTTTTAAAATATTCGATTAGGTGCGTAAAACTTTTCTTTTTTATCGCGAAAAAGTAATACGCGCAAATAAAATATAACCATAGAATTTTGAATTTTTGCAGCAAGTACAAAAAATATTGAATCACAAATATGCACAATTTTATTTCTACATCTATAGATATCATTGATGAGTAATTTGCATACATTTATTAATATTAGTCATATGACTCGTATATTTACTATTAAACTACATTCACTTACAGCCAGTAAATTTGGAAAAAAATTTATAGTCATTAGTTTCAGAAACAAAAGAGACTGCGTGATTCAACTAGCGGCATCGAATATAAATTTTTCATTTTATTTAATTTTTTTTTTTTACTGTTTCCCTTACGTTCATAAAAAAAACGTGTTAAACAACCGACAGATCTACTAAAAGAGTCAGTCACATAAAAGTTATCTAACATTTGTACCTACGTATCGTTTACGCACATGACCAAATACAATTGTGTGTGAAACCCTTGGATGCCATGTGTTATTGTACAACCGATCACGAGCTCGATTGTTTTGTATTATATTTAACCGATTACGAATAAAATAATTGTGATGGATATAATATATATTTGTTTATAAATTCTGAATACGTGTGTGTTATTCTGTTTCCTGGCGACATTGGCATTGACAGCTCGGTCGGTGTACATATATACCCTCTGAAATGGGTCGTTTGTAAAAATTCCATGCCGATTTATCAAAATATTTGTAACGTATTTACTGACACCCGATAATTATTATGAGAGGTTTACGTGTAAACTGAAACAGTACATATCATTTTTGTGAATCGTTTATTTAATTATATATAGCAGATTCTGTATAAATATTTATAAATATACATTCTTTGTGTCTAAAATATTATATTTGTGATAAAATATTAAACACATTTTTATCGAACGTTCAAAATCTGTACATTATTCATATGATATTGACTTGATGCGGATCGACTGGATCGTAATATGTGTAGGCAGCTACCAGCTATTTCCATTTGCGATTTCAGTAGTAAAACAAACCAACACGAATTTCGTCCTTATCCGTACAAATGAAAAATATTACTTATGACTGCAAGGGCGTCCACAGAAATATCAACCGGGAGAGGGGGGAGGCACAATACTTGGTCTTATAAGCAATACATTTATGTATAATGTATGTATATATATATACATATATATGTATGTATTAGTGGATATGAACGTTGAAAGAATAAGAGAAAGAGGAAGACCGAAGAGGAATTGGTTGAATGTGTGATACTGTGATATGAGGACTGCTGCTGTGTGCGTGGACGATGTGGGAGATCGAGTCAAGTGGAGGTTTAGTACAAAGGTGGTCGACCGCAAGTAGATGGGATCGAGGCGAGGGAGAAGAAGAAAATATATATATATATATATATATATATAAATTATAAGAAATAATATACATATTAAGTGTTTTAAATTTGTTTATTATGTTTAATATGTATTTATTATAAACTAAATTATTACAACTAAATATTTACCGTATTTTTATTATATTTTGATATTGGCTGTGAGAACACTGTTTTGCAATGGCCGACAAATCGTGATAATAGATCATACTATATTCGAACTTTCATATAATTTGGTACTTACATTAATAATTTAGGAAGGGGGCCGGTGCCCCTCCAACCCCCTTTGCGGTCGCCCATGCTTATGAGTTTAAAATATAAATTATACATATATGAGAAACGATTAAATCGAAGAAATAGTCAATAAAAAACATACTTATATATATTTATATAAATATGGCGA